>CM068883.1:11920000-12385000 GCA_035149815.1 Branchiostoma lanceolatum | reverse complement strand
ACCAGCTTCGCAGGCACGCGGCGCGGCAGCAGCTGGTTATATTACACCGAACGACCTGTCACGTCTAACCTTCGCATATCTAACTGCATGCAATTAGCTTTAAAAGATTCGTTTTTTTGTCGATGGAATTCGTTGAGTGCTTTGTTAATTCGATCGGCCGCAGCGATGCCGCCAGTGTGCCGCGGGTCCAGTGAGAGGGGGGCGCAAGTCTTTGATTGACTTAACTAGATGAAGTTGCTGGCAACAGAAATGACATCATTACCTCCGTCAAAATGGAGGTATTGTAATAAGTTGGCGTGTTTGTTTGTTTGTTTGTTTGTTTTTCTTGCTGTGAGTCCGCAGTCATGTGAATATTTTGGAATGGCAGCGTACAAGGTGGAAGTGGTGTAATGGGGTACTCGGAGAATTGGAAGTATGATTTTGTAGTTGAGAGCCAGGATGACACAGTGATGTAGTACACCTACACAGTGATGTGAGGTCGTTAGGAGTACCCACTTTGAGTATGTCACAACTATGTCTAGCCAATTGTATCAGGCTCTTTGTTCCTGATAGGTACAACCACAATACGTCAAAGTTATTCATATGAGTTATTTTGTAAAAGCTCTTCAGATACATACAGACATATAATTCGAGTAGTATTGTTCGATGTGAAAACGAAGGATTCGAGTGACTTGAATAGGTGTGAGTGACGCAACAGGTGTGAGTGACGCAACGACCCATTTAAGCGATTCAGGACATCGCGGAGGACTTGCCAAGTTTAAGGCCCCTGCACTGAACTTTTCACGACTTTTTGAAATAATATCAAACCATCTTTTCGTGTTTCTTACCAAATGTTACATAGATTGGAGTCATCCTCTACACCTGTGTACCTTGGACCTACGTCGCTCTAGGACAGTATGTACTGGAAAGCCCCCAGCTGCGTGAAGCCATTGACTATATGATGTACGAGGGAGGTCTGGGTCGAACTGGCCTCGCCATCCGATACATGAGGGTCACGGTACGACCACCTTCTCTGTTGTCGTTTTGATTAAATGTATCGAAGAACAGTATAGCACGAAAGGTAATGCTGAACTTGCAAGGTTAAACACAGAACCACATGGTCGGAAGCTGAAGATACAGTTGTGGGGTTATAAACACAGAACCACATGGTACAGAAGCCGAAGATACAGTTGTGGGGGTTAAACACAGAACCACATGGTACAGAAGCCGAAGATACAGTTGTGGGGTTATAAACACAGAACCACATGGTACAGAAGCTGAAGATACAGTTGTGGGGTTAAACACAGAACCACATGGTACAGAAGATTAAAGTACACTTACTGGGTTAAACACAGAACAACATGTACACGCATGACACATGCGCTTTGAGTGCAGTTACAGGGTTAAATAACCCGGAAATTCTTGATCAGTGATTTTCTTTTATCCTTCTTGTTTGCGCAGTCCGGTTTCCGAGACGGGGTTCGTCGGGCAGCGGTCATTCTGACAGACGGACAGGTATGTCCTCACCTGTGCCAGGTGTTCTTACCTGTGCCAGGTGCTCTTACCTGTGCCAGGTGCTCTTACCTGTGTAAGGTGCTCTTACCTGTGTCAGGTGTTCTTACCTGTGCCAGGTGCTCTTATCTGTGTCAGGTGCTCTTACCTGTGTCATGTGTTCTTACCTGTGCCAGGTGCTCTTACCTGTGTCATGTGTTCTTACCTGTGCCAGGTGTTCTTACCGACCAATTTTCTTTCCATCGTAACAAAAGATGATGCACAACGGATCAGTCAGAACTGCTACATTTCAACAGTTATACAACATTTAAGAAAGGACAACCCACCCTGGCCTACGAAACTTTCTGTTGTGTTGTGTAGTGCATTGCTAAATTTCTACCCGTCTCGTAGACAATGGGTTAAATCTATATTTTCAGTATCGTGTTTACCGTTCTTCCAGACAAGCGGTGATTACGCATACGAAGCCGAAGTGGCGCGGGCCGCAGGGGTCGATCTCTACGGCGTGACCGTTGGGTACACGGCTCTTATAGACGGCGCTGTGCTGGAGACCATCAGCAACGGTAACAACCGTGTGTTCGGCGTCGGCCAGGCCTGCGAGGTCGCGCAGAAAATCGTGGACGATCTGTGCGGTGGGTAGCTAGCCTGGTCACTTTGCTATGGTCAAATTTTCAAACCGGGGACCGAAAAATACAGTGTATGCTGAGAAATATACTGTATACAAATAATGCTACTGATTTTTTTTACGCTTTGTGCATTTTCTTGTTTTTTTTTTTTTGGTGTTTTTTTTATATCATACTTTTCGTTCCCGCAAATTGCCCGGCCGGGCCCCGGTTTGGCAATGTGACCACAGCATTACATGGATTGTATAACTACTGAATACCAGTCTAGTGGGTAGCATTATACAACTTAGTACAAAACTTATCGATTTAAAAAGGTGACATCTTGTAGAGTGATTATTAGCGCGTTTGGCCCGTAATCAAGAGGTCCTGGGTTTCTAGGGAAAACAAGCATACAATGATTTAGATAATGGCTTTCTTGTCAAGAATATCAAGAAACAAAAGGTGGACAACTATGCCAAACCAGACCT
The DNA here is from genome assembly GCA_035149815.1 of Branchiostoma lanceolatum. Taxonomy (NCBI): domain Eukaryota; kingdom Metazoa; phylum Chordata; class Leptocardii; order Amphioxiformes; family Branchiostomatidae; genus Branchiostoma; species Branchiostoma lanceolatum. The sequence goes on along the minus strand of CM068883.1, from coordinate 12,382,422 downwards.
GTCGAAGTTGCTGATATGCCAAATCTAATCATAGCTCGAAGCCAACGTTTTTTTTTTAAATTTAATGCTTCCTAAAGTACGATAAGGTTTCCTCAATTGCTGTAAAATTCATAAATGTGTAACATTTCTCCAGTCTTTCTAGAGTCTCTATTCCAAAATCCTTCGTCAGGTCGATTTATGAATTATTTTATACTACGAGGGAAAAGATCCGCACAAGTTGGGCATTCAGACTAATAACTAGCAGCCAATTGCTATTTTTACTGATAGATTTTATTTTGTGCTTTCAGAGTAAAGATATACGCAGACATCCGGACCTTGTGACCTGACCTGACCTGACCTGACCTGACCTGGCATGACCTGACCTGACCTGGCTTGGCCAGATCTGATTGTTGTTGTGAACCTCAAACAGACATTCTGTAATCTCCAAGCTGATGTTGGGGAGTTCAGATCCCAACATTCTCCGACTGCCCCGTTGTTGTTGAAACGAGTAAGAACAGGGCAGCTGGAAAAGGTTTCGACCTTTTCTCCAAACATCTGCTTGGAGACCATATATTTGAAATTTTCGCTCATAATCACTTGAAAGAGCTACTGTCTCGGAACTCTGGTGACACAGAAACTCTGACCCAACCAAATTTTCCCTTTGAGTCTGATTCAAAAACACCAATATCAATATAAAACACCAATAGAGATCATACTAGCCTATATGACTAAAATCGCGCTCCTAGCGGGCGGCCCGACAATTACCGCCCCCTAGAAAGGGTCATTACCCCCAGCCAGCGAGAGATTGTGTAAACACAGGCTAACATTATACCAGCTCAACATATGGTCTCGATCATGAAAATTAATCACTTTTGGGAAACGAAACACTCGTTGAAAATTCCAAAAAGAAAAGACTGCGAACATTGTGGCTTAATCTGACATATCAGTTCTGAAAAACATTTATCAAATTCAACCGTTTAAAAAAAAAAATATTGTTATGATCAGGATGAAACCCTACCAACTTGCACACTGCGAACAAAATGAAGAAAAGACTGCTAAATTCAGTGAGATCATTCTCCAAAAGCTTCCTTCATTTTGAACTAGATTTCAAGGAAAACCCCAAAACTGGAGCAATGAAAAGTGCCTGTTCAATAATATGCATTTCATATTTTGTTTTTATTTTGCTCGCCATAGCTATATGATTGATGTATATGAGGATGCAATTTACTCATGCTTTTTAGCTTAAACATTTAAAGAATCATCATTACCTATGCATAAGAAATCGTTATCTAAAGGTAAAGAATACTTCAAGTAAAACGGTCATTCAAAAATACAATCAAAATTACATTTCAACATCCAAAACCTTTAGCCCATTTTGACCAACCAGGCTTGGTCTAGTTGTACTGAAGACGGTGTGAGAGAAGAGGTGCTAAACGGATTTTTTAAAAAAATTATCTTTGCAAGTTAAAAGCTGAAAGCTTGAGTTATTCTTTGCCTATTACCTCTTTTTCGACCTGGGATTTAAGAGATCATAATAGCAAAATAACCACTAGGATATGATATAAAGACTAATAATATTGTTGGATCAACGCTCTGTGAATTAAGTTCTATGCTTAATTAACAAACTATCAAACATTTAGAATGTTGGCAGTTACGATATCATCATAAAGATCTTTGAAAGAAAGTGCCGTTGAAAATATGCAATATTAGAAAAAAAAACGGTGTTGCAAAAACAGGCAACAAACACTGCGAATGAGCCAGATCCTTACATCTGCTTGGAGATTGATAAAACATAGAGAATTGTGCAGGCAAATCATCCAAATATAACATCTGATTGCAATGTCTTTTTTCATTCTCTCTTTCTGATGCCCGTCTGATGAAATGCCCTATTTAAAAACAAATCCCAAAGGACATAACTATCCCCTCCGTTGTAACATTGACCGGTGTATCGGAAAGTAATGAATACAGTAAAGACAGTAACACATAAATAAAGGCACTTAACCACATATCACCTGTAGGGTATGAATCCCAGGTACATGTAACCAAGAAAGACAGAAATAAACGATTAAAGCCAAGTGTTGTCAAGTTTTGCTACCTGTATCTACATCCTTACATAGAAGCTATAGTAGCAGCGAGCATTCTAAGAAATATCTGCTTAATTCTACTTCATGTCTTATTTGCAGCGTTGCACCGTTTTGAATTAGAGACAGGAAATGGCATTACTTTGTCCATTTCACAATGCTAAAATGTAATGACAATGACAATGAAATCGATTGCATATTCATGCTCAACAAAGGGCTAAATGCATTATAATATGAAGAAAATAAGAAAACTACGCTATGATTTACATGCTTCTTCTCTCTTCTTCAAATATATTCACAGAGTTTTTTTTCATTACATCGTAATTAGCTGCTTACATTTCATATGCGAACATTTGTTCCATTGTTAAATTTACATATCTTTGGTCTAGCAGTATGGCACTAACAAGAGAATTGCGTATATCTTTATAAAACTAGAGTTCCACGACCTCATACCTTCGCCGACTGATGTTAGCCTTTTCGAGTGAATGCTTAACACTCAGTATGTAAATAAGGTCCTCGATTGCATGAATTTCAAGTGATCCTTTTCTCTACACAAAACGCAGCATTAAAGTAAAATCTTAGAGAAGAGGGCCATTGTAGCATTTCCTCATATATTATGTAAATGAGGCCATCATGATTTATGTCTGATAACGTCCACATTTGATTATCTCCCAAACGCCACAAGAATGAAATCCCATCATTTACCACTCTGGAATTATAGTATTTTGTAATAAATTATGCAAATTAGGTATTCGTTTGCATAATTGATATCTATCAATATTCCTCTCTTTCTCAGTTACATCACTTACATGTCACGTGTTTGACAACAATGGAATGCAAGGGTTTGTATACTTTTTCACATCACAGATCCTGATTTGCATGATTCTTATACGATCATGTAAATCATCACTCAAACTATGTACATCCCTACAAATCATGACGATCCGTCATCACCGTCTTGAGTTACTAGTATTCTCTTTCAAAGTTTAAAACAAACCCATACCTATACCTACACGAGTTCTCCCAAGAGTTATAAAAATAATCACTGTAAGAATATTTTTGCTTAATTGGTATCATAACTTTTATCTTTACTACAGAAAATAAGGCAATTTGTTGGCAATGTATTCGCTTCAATTATGCCCTTATTTTCATAGTCGACATATCAATCAGTTTTTATCAAACCTATACCTTCCAACAGGGAGAGCGTTAGATCGTAAGGCTGCTGTGTTTAAATGCCCGTGTGACCTCCCTGACCCCAAAACAGAGCCCTGCACCAGGCAAATAAAGTATCACATGTGTCCTCCAGGGACGTCTCACAGGGAGCCTGCTCCGGTAAACTAGGTCACCTGTCAGTGCAATTTAACCTGAATATATAGACTTAAAAATAGCAAATTGAAAGGGAATTGTAGACATTTCCTTATAAATTATGTTAATGAGGCCTTGTCATGCATGATTTTTGTCTGATATTGTTCACCTTTACTTAGCTTCCTAATGATACAAGAATGAAATTCCAATCATTTACTATTGTGGTATTTTCAACTAGTATTTTCTCATTAATTATGCAAAATAGGTAGCTATTAGCATTATTGGTATCTATCGATACCTCTCTCTTTTTCAGCTTTATATGTCACATGTTTGAGAGTCCTATTTTGAAAGGCAGCAGATTTATGAACTTTCCTTGCTAATTATGCAAATTAGCTCCTGATTTGCATAATGAATATTCAATTATGTAAATCATTAATCGAGCTATCTACGTACCATAAATCAAGACGATCCGTTGACAATAAGTCTAGTTATTCATGTCCAAAGGTCAAAACAAATAAATTAAAAACACCCGCTGCAGCTCCAAACAAGCCGCTAGAGGGCCCAAACGTGCACAACTTACTTCATGTGGCATTGACTATCTACCACACAAAAATCATGACCGTAGCACTTGCAGAAAATTCGACCTCAAACTTTGAAGCTACACTGCAGTATCCAAAGTACCCGCTAGGAGGCCCATCATCGAACTTGACCTTCCCCTTTAATTAATCTACCTATTCACTAAATATCATGTACAACCATCAACAGCTTCTCGAGTTATCCTGTCAACAAACAAATACGCATACATAAACAGCCTACTGCAGTACCGCAGGAAAATGCCAGGTGACCCATTTTTGAACTTGAGCTTCGTTTTTACAATCTCTACGTACCCACCAAAAATCATGCAGATCCATCATCAATACGTCGAGTTATGTTGTCTACATACAAACACACTAACAAAAAAAGTCCACTGGAGCACTTTAGGAAAATGCCAGGTTAAGCATTTTCGAACTTGACCTTCGTTCTCACAACCGCCACTTACCTACCAAAAATCAGCAAGATCCGTCAAAGTTCTCTCGACTTATGATCTCGACATACATACGGACCCACTTTACAGCTGGCGTAACCGATAACATAACCTTACCGCGAATGCATACATTCCCGGCGAAGGTAAAGAGCATTCTAGAACAAAGTGTACTTCATTTTCTATATAGTTCTCATTACAAAATGTACTATCACTAGGAGGAGTCCGGTTATATCTACCAGCTTCAAGTTGCAGTAGGTGATCGCTAATCCTTAGCTTAGTCATGGTGCGGCGAAGTTTTAGGAAGAAAGCAAGATCGGAGACGTACGACGTCGCCCTAGGCCTGATCAACGAAGTAATTAAAACGCTATGCGGAAACACACACACACACACCCACACCCACTGAGAAATAGATAGAGATAGAGAGAGAGAGAGAGAGAGAGAGAGAGAGAGAGAGAGAGAGAGAGAGACAGACAGACAGACAGACAGACAGACAGACAGACAGACAGACAGACAGACAGACAGACAAGCCAAAACATACCTCCAATTTTCATGGACCTAGGGGTGGTAAGGTGTGGTATCAAGGCAACTAAAGACCGAGTTGGTGGTATTAAAGCGCCATCAGGTATAGGATACAAAAACTGCAGCGGGAAATCACAGACAGGCATGCCAAAAACCAGACGGGATACTTTAAATGCATTTAAGTTCGCGTGGTTTTTATTTCGCGGTAGAGAGAAAACGGAGTGTTCGCCGTGGTTTTAAGTTCGCGTTTGAAACAATAGTAGTGCTTCAGTCATAGGTGGTTTCGCGGTGGTTTTAAGTTCGCGCTGAAAGTTCAAAACCGCGAAGATAAAACCACCGCGAACATTTCTGCATTTACAGTATTTGTACATGGGGTGAAGGCTATGCTGGCTGCTGGTTAGTTTAACAATCTTGTCAATTACTTTACTTCACTGCACAATAAAGAGAGGCCACGCCAGATTGCCACAAGGCATGAAAAAAAAAAAAACAGGTTTCATGAGGAAGTAACTTAACTCTCACGCAGGACTTTTCAAGACCAGGGTTTTGACGTTGTAGGTTCAAACTATAGATTTTGCAATGTTTTTCCTGTGGATTCTTGCATTTATCTTGATTGGCCAACCGCTTTCAGCTCAAGGTACGTGTTTCTACAATTTGTGTCTTGTACATGTTTATTTGTGATTCTCGGGGATCCGGAAGTAAGGTCAATAACATAGCATCATAACAAACATCATAGTTCACAGTTTACCCTTTCCATCCAGTTTTGTGCATGCATTTATCGAACCTAACCATTGTATATCATAAAACCTACCTATAGTTTTTAGTAGTTTGATATAAGTAGCCAGTAGTATTCTATGTTTGCCTTACATTGTACCTGTTACACTCGTTGTGCAATAAACTCTGACTTGACTTTATCGTATTTATAAAGCGTTATCCTGAAATTTATAAAATCCTTCCCACAGTTTTAGGTGTATAGGGCGACGCCCACCTCTTATTCTGTAGCCCTTTGGCCACACAGTTGTGCAAGCACTACAACAGTCCACTGGTAGTGGTGTGTGTTCAACTCCCATACTCGTTCTCTTAGTGTGTGTGTGGGGGGGGGGGGGGGGATCAATTCCAACTTTGTAAAATACGCATTTCAAAATATGGGTATGGTCTGTCTAACCACATAAATCACAAAATTTGGGCAGTCATTGGAGTCTAACCCCCTTGGAGTTTGTATATGTTCTAATAGGACTGGTCCATTTTTGCAATGGGGGTGATTTGGGAATAGTCTATATCTGTGTCAATCAATCGTTCGCAGGCATCAGTGTCTGATGCATGGCGGCTGCAGACATGCATAGGGCTCGCCAGGCTGGTCTGCTCTCGGCATAGACCCTCAAATTGTTTCTGGTGACTCCCAGCCCCTGGGGCGTGTTAGCCTATATCTGTGTGGAGAATAGATTAAGGGTTCAGATATTCACTTTAATGTCTTCTTACCTCAAAATACTTTAAGGCGTTAATTATGTTTGCTAGCGTACCTTTATACTAGTTTAGTACATAGTCATGGTACACACTTCAGGGGGTATGTGCAGGTGAGTTAATATTGAAAAAATTACCAAATTTGTACATTTTCATGTTCAGATAGACCGCCCCCATATTTCTCGGTGCCTATGTCTGCAAAAACTGCACTTTTGCGAAATAGTACCTCTTAGGTGCCGAGTGCTAAGCAAATAAATTATAGTATGTCCCATTTTTGGTATGACCTGGCTGGGTCTTGAACCTGTGGCATCCCTTAAGCTATCCCAATCCCTTAATTATTCATTCGAAAAAAGGTAAAGTCGAATAAAGAAATCGTCCACGTAAATGGTCATGCTTGAGACAAAACGTAATGCTTTATCAATGGCTAATAATGCGTTGTCGGCTTCGCTACGGATCGCGTTTTTGAGCCAACCACACCGGTCACAAGCCTGGGTGCCATCCTATCTTGTATACTCTCCCATACTCGTTCCCTCACGTAATTTTGCGAAATAGTATGGGAGCCCCGAAAACAAAACATGCACCTAGGCTATCGAGTCACCCCCACTCTTCCCTCATAACAACAACTTAATTGGCAGCGATATTCGGCGTTCAAAGGTTTAGAGCCCGAGGCTTCCCAATTTCTTCACCGTAGACCGGTGGCAAAACCGAAGGCTTAACGTACATTCCGGAGGCTCAGATTCTATGCGGTGCTTTGTCAAAGGCTCTACATTCATTGCAAATTACGGTGGTCAGATATTCAGCGTAATTTTTTGGGTAAGTTTGAACTTAGTCAGCCTCCCTGGGTTAAAATATAATGGCCCCGCCCTCTCTTTATAGATCACGCAAACTATCACGTCCCTCCAATTAATCAATGACATGTCGATAATCCCATACCAGTCAACTACTGTGTTTGTGCATGCATGTGTGTGTCTATGTCTATGCGCGTGTGTGTGTGCGCAAATGTGTGCATTTGTGTGTGCATGTGTGTGTGTGTGTGTGTGTGTGTGCGTGTGTCTCTCTGTGTGCGCGCATGTGTGTGTGTCTGTGTGCGTGAGTTTGTGTGCATGTGTGTTTGTGTGTGTGTGTGTGTGTGCGTGCACGTGTGTGTCTGTGTGTGTGCGTGTTTGTGTGGTGCGTGTGTGAGTGTGCGTGCATGTGTGTGTGTCTGTGTGTGTGTTTTTGTTGTTGTTGTGTATGTCTGTGTGCCTGTGTGTGTGTGTCTGTGTTTGTTTGTGTGTGCATGTCTGTGTGTGTGTGTATGTGTGTGTGTGTGTGTGTGTGTGTGTCTGTCTGTCTGTCTGTCTGTCTGGATTAGGACAGTTCCCGTTACAAATCATGTGTGTGTGATAAGCAGTCTAACAACAGTCTGGATGCCATGGTTCTTGTTGTGACGCGCTTGGCCGTAGTACAAGTTAGCTGCCTCTCCTCGCCTTAGGCTATGACTGTAGAGTCACGTACCACACGCATACCAAAGGGGTTTGAGTAACTTTTGACGTATGCAGGAAAAGCCACAATAACGTATGGATAAAAATAAACGTAGCGTACAGCAAGAAAATGTCATATTGACCGTAGGTTTGAGCGGTAATATGGATCAATTTGTGTTATCTGGGTAGAGAAAGTCTTAAGCTGACATCTTTTATTCTAAATAAGGACCTTACTTCCATGATCAATGAGAAACCTTATTTCAACTGCGGACATTTAGATATTATGCTACTTGCACAAATATACATCCAACAGACCCAACGCTTCTAGCTCTATACTGGACGGAGAATCTCCTTGCAAAAGATATAGAATGTTTGAGGAGAGCCACACCTTGAGCACGTGAAAGAACCCACCGCATCTTTCGAAAAAGAGTGGGGGCATGCCCCGGTGTGAGTGGTTCAAAACGTTCCGGTCTAAATGGGGTGGGGAATTTCCCCAGCAGCCTTCGTAACCCCTCCTTCTCCTAATGGGTCAGTGAAGTCATGCTTGTCTTGAGCATTGATGTTTCTGGCCTAGGGTGAAGAGATGCTGCTACAGTAACAATTGAGCCGCCTTTCTTCGTAAATCGATGGCAACATCAGGCTCTGATGAATTGATTAGAATTGATTAATACATTCTAAGGTGTGGGTGGGGGGCGTAGGCACACTTTAGGTTTTCGTTTGTTGTCATCATCATCCTCATCATCATCATCGGGCGACCACCGGGGGGACGGGGCAAGTATTTTGTTTGTTGTATTGTCAGTTTGGTCTTGTATATGCATATATTCATATTTATAAGTTCGTATATTTGTTAGGTGGCGCTGGCAAAATAAGTTTTATAACATAATTGAGTGCAGCGCCACATTGTCTCTGTCTAATACACTGCATGCGGACATAAAGTGTATTAGAACCATCCTACCCAGAGGCGGCGGCACGAAATTTTGTAGGGGGGGGGGCGATGTATTTGAGATACAATTTTCACCATGACGAGCGCCGAAGGCGCGACAATACTAGGGGGTCCGGGGGTCTAGGGGGTCAGGGGGTCTAGGCCCTCTGAAATGCCATTTCCTGCATTCTGAGGGGCAAATTTTGTTGGGAAAGTAAGCTAAGTTGAATGACATCTCTACTTGTAAAAAGAAATACAAAAGGGTTTTAGCTTGATTTTTTTTTGGGGGGGGGGTCAACATTTTTGACCCATTGAAATGCTATTTCCTGAATTCTGATGGGCAAATTTTGCTGTAAAGTAAGATATGTTTAATGACATCTCTATTTAATGACATCTCTACATTCCTAAATCGAAGTCCCCGCAAACTTTCGTAAGCCATGCCAGTAGTGCAATGTGGCTACTACGGCTCGCGTATTTCGCCAAGCACATCGGGTCACCCCTTCTCAAACAGTGTGTTGGGTTCTTTTACGTGGAGAGGTTTTAGGCTTAGCTTGCGCCTTAAAGGCATCCAGGGCATTTTATGAGTCTTGAAACTTGAATAACTTTACACTAGGCGCGTGAAACTAAAAGATCACAATGTAGCTTATTTTTGTGCCGCTTTTGAGCACTTTTGATAAGAAATCCGCTCGCAAATGTGGTAAAGAGTGGCATTAAATGTCAATTTCATAAAGATTACAGCAACTAGAATATTTCTAGTTTTCAAGCCTCATGAAATGCTCTGGGTGTCTTTAAGCACTCTCATTCACTGGACCACCGGCTTTACGTCACCATCCGAAGTGATTTTCCAAAATGACCCGTACATTAGTTGATTTCATTTATGTTGTGCTTAAGACATATATGAAGATTGATTTTATCTTTACCATAGCTACTACAGCTCCATACACTACAAGGGATGCCACTACAGCTGTGCCTCCAGCAGATCCATACACTACAAGGCCTGTCCGTACGGTTGTGCCTCCAGCTGTATACCCTACGACGGATTTTACCATAGCTAAAAGAACCCCGTATCTTCCAGTAGAACTCAAAACAGTTTCAACAACTATATTCCCTACCACCGCTAAAACAACGATCCCAACAACGGCTGATCCTACCACCGCTGACACGACGATATCAACAACGGATCTTACCACGGCTGAAACAACGATCTCAACAACGGATCTTACCACGGCTGAAACAACGATCTCAACAACGGATCTTACCACGGCTAAAACAACGATCCCAACAACGGCTGATCCTACCACCGCTGACACGACGATATCAACAAGGGATCTTACCACGGCTGAAACAACGATCTCAACAACGGATCTTACCACGGCTGAAACAACGATCTCAACAACGGATCTTACCACGGCTGAAACAACGATCTCAACAACGGATCTTACCACGGCTGAAACAACGATCTCAACAACGGATCTTACCACGGCTGAAACAACGATCTCAACAACGGATCTTACCACGGCTAAAACAACGATCCCAACAACGGCTGATCCTACCACCGCTGACACGACGATATCAACAAGGGATCTTACCACGGCTGAAACAACGATCTCAACAACGGATCTTACCACGGCTGAAACAACGATCTCAACAACGGATCTTACCACGGCTGAAACAACGATCTCCACAACGGATCTTACCACGGCTGAAACAACGATCTCAACAACGGATCCTACCACCGCTGAAACAACGATCTCAACAACGGATCTTACCACGGCTGAAACAACGATCTCAACAACGGATCTTACCACGGCTGAAACAACGATCTCAACAACGGATCCTACCACCGCTGAAACAACGATCTCAACAACGGATCCTACCACCGCTGAAACAACGATCTCAACAACGGATCTTACCACGGCTGAAACAACGATCTCAACAACGGATCTTACCACGGCTGAAACAACGATCTCAACAACGGATCTTACCACGGCTGAAACAACGATCTCAACAACGGATCTTACCACGGCTGAAACAACGATCTCAACAACGGATCTTACCACGGCTGAAACAACTCCATACCGTACAACGCTAATCACAGGTTTGTCGGACTTACCTTTGTTGTTGTATTTATCTCTTCCTTTAAAGTTTTTTTCTTTCTTTTTCTCCTGATCTCCAAAATCTACCAATTAGCAACAAAGGTTTATCTTATACGTATACAACACGAGGTGTTCCATCCCACGTAGAAATACTTTACAGTAAGAATCCGCTCTTTTCTTTACAGTAGCAACTTGGTCGTTTAGTTTGGGTCGTCATACTTTCTTCGGTAGAGGTTTAAGTCAAATGTTTGAAAAAATATGTTGTTGGTACTCGGTGTACTTAGAGAATTCAATCAATGTCTACAGCAAGTTTTTATCTCTCTCTCCAATCGACCATAGCGGTCATGTGCCCGAACCTGACAGCCCCAGCCAACGGTAGTCTGAGTCCTATCGGTGCAAACACCTACCTAGATGTGGTGACGTTTAGGTGTGACCAAGGATACGAGCTGGTCGGAAATACCAGTGTCACATGCCAGGCCAACCGGAACTGGACGTCAAGTGTCCCAACTTGCAATGGTACAAAACTTTATCAATTCCTTAAGCAGTTGTTGAGACAGAATCGTGATTTATGCTATGATTGCTGACGTGCATAGGCTTCTTTGCAATTTCATCAGTCAAGTCCCTAGGGCTTTTGGAAAAAAGGAATTGCGGCACATAGGGCTTTCGGAACTTAGGAATTTCGAAACATGGGGCGTTCGGAACAAAGGGATTTCGTAATATAGGGATTTCGGGCTGCCGAACTCTAGTCATTAGACTATACATAGCTTTCAAAATGCTTAAATTTCTTGAAGACCTTTCAAAGACCTTCTTGTATGTCGTTGCAGACATCGACGAATGTGTCTCTGATCCGTGTGAAAATGGCGGAACTTGCGTGGACGAGGTTAACGGCTACAACTGTAGTTGTGCTGCTGGCTATGAAGGAGATCATTGTGAAACAGGCAAGTTTTGTCATGAGAACTGTCTTATCGTACACCTTAACGGTGTACACCCCACTTCTTTATTTACTATCGATTTTCGACGGTGTTATTAGGACAATTCATCAAGTTTCCGGCCATTTATTTTTGACAAGTAAAGATGTTTTCGTTACCGGAAGATTCAAAAGCTGCCAAAATGTAGTCATAAGACTTGACATAGCTTTTGATTTCAAAATGCAAAATATTTCTTGAAGACTTTCAAAGACCTTCTTGTATGTCGTTGCAGACGTCGACGAATGTGTCTCTGATCCGTGTGAAAATGGCGCAACTTGCGAGGACGAGGTTAACGGCTACAACTGTAGTTGTGCTGCTGGCTATGAAGGAGATGATTGTGAAACAGGCAAGTTTTGTCATGAGAACTGTCCTATCGTCCACCTTAACGGTGCACACCCCGAGTTCTTCATTTACTATCTTTTTCGACGGTGTTATTAGGGAAATTCTGCAAGTTTCCGGCCATTGCTCTTTGACAAGTAAAGATGTTTTCGTTACCGGAAGATTCAAAAGCTGCCAAAATCTAGTCATAAGATTTGACATACCTTTTGGGCGGAGCGTCCATGTAAGACATCACGAAATCGCCGGCGAATGCACCCGGATACACGGCGACATGATGAACTGCGTGCCGATAAACGGCGCTACGAACGTCCCTTGCGCGCACGTAAATTTCTTGCCCGACTTGTGTGGGTCCACATCACGAAATCGCCGTCGAATGCACCCGGATACACGGCGACACGTCCCTTGCTCGCACGTAAATGTTGCCCGACGTGTGTGGGTCGACCTCACGAAATCGCGGGCGAATGCACCCAGACACACGGCGACATGCCGACCTGCGTGCTGATTACCGGCGCTACGAACGTCCCTTTGCTCGCACGTAAATGCTTCCCGACTTGTGTGGGTCGACATCACGAAATCGCGGGCGAATGCACCCAGACACACGGCGACATGCCGACTTGCGTGCGGATTATAGACGAGCGAAAGAAAAGGCAGCGCTCTTCTGAGGCTTGTGGCAAAAGTGGTATACGGTGGTACAGATGGTTTTTAGATTGAGACATGCGAAAGAATAGACAGCGCCCTTGTGAGGCCCGTGGTACTAGTGGTACGCGGTGGTACAAGTGGTTTTAATATTAAAACGAGTTAAGGAAAAGGAAGCGCTGTTCTGACGCCCGTGGCACAAGTGGTATACGGTGGTACACGGTTTTTATTATACTGAGACGAGCGAAATTAAAGGGAGGGCTCTTCTGAGGCCCGTGGTTTAAGTGGCAGGCAGTGGTACAGGTGATTTTATGTTGAAACGAACGAAAGTTGTGGTAGAGGAGGTCGCTATACTTAGACGAGCGAAGGAATAGGCACCGCTACTCTAAGGCTTGTGGTATAAGTGGTACACGGTGGTACAGGTGGTTTTTGTACTGAGACGAGCTAAGGGATGGGCAGCGCTACTCTAAGGCTTGTGGTATAAGTGGTACACGGTGGTACAGTTGGTTTTCATACTGAGACGGGCTAAGGAATGGGTAGCGCTCTTGTGAGGCCCTAGGCACCGTATAGGTGGCCAACCCTTCTACGGGGCAGACGGAGCTATCGTCCGCCTGGGTCTACTTTGGCACCCGGTGGTATAGGTGGTTTTCATACTGAGACGAGCGAAGGAATAGGCAGCGATCTTCTAAGGCTTGTGGTATAAGTGGTACACGGTGGTATAGGTGGTTCTCATACTGAGAAGAGCGAAGGAACATGCATCGCTACTCTAAGGCTTGTGGTATAAGTGGTACACGGTGGTATAGGTGGTTTTCATACTGAGACGAACGAAGGAATAAGCATCGCTTTTCCAAGGCTTGTGGTATAAGTGGTACACGGTGGTATAGGTGGTTTTCTTACTGAGACGAGCGAAGGAATAGGCAGCGCTACTCTAAGGCTTGTGGTATAAGTGGTACACGGTGGTTTAGGTGGTTTTCATACTGAGAAGAGCTAAGGAATGGGTAGCGCTCTTGTGAGGCCCTAGGCACCGTATAGGTGGCCAACCCTTCTACGGGGCAGACGGAGCTATCGTCCGCCTGGGTCTACTTTGGCACCCAGTGGTATAGGTGGTTTTCATACTGAGACGAGCGAAGGAATAGGCAGCGCTCTTCTAAGGCTTGTGGTATAAGTGGTACACGGTGGTATAGGTGGCTCTCATACTGAGAAGAGCAAAGGTACATGCATCGCTACTCTAAGGCTTGTGGTATAAGTGGTACACGGTGGTATAGGTGGTTTTCATACTGAGACGAGCGAAGCTAGGAATAAGCATCACTCTTCCAAGGCTTGTGGTATAAGTGGTACACGGTGGTATAGGTGGTTTTCATACTGAGACGAGCGAAGGAATCGGCAGCGCTCTTCTAAGGCTTGTGGTATAAGTGGTACACGGTGGTATAGGTGGTTTTCATACTGAGACGAGCTAAGGAATAAGCATCACTCTTCCAAGGCTTGTGGTATAAGTGGTACACGGTGGTATAGGTGGTTCTCATACTGAGACGAGCGAAGGAATAAGCATCACTCTTCCAAGGCTTGTGGTATAAGTGGTACACGGTGGTATAGGTGGTTTTCATACTGAGACGAGCGAAGGAATAAGCATCGCTCTTCCAAGGCTTGTGGTATAAGTGGTACACGGTGGTATAGGTGGTTTTCATACTGAGACGAGCGAAGGAATAGGCAGCGCTACTCTAAGGCTTGTGGTATAAGTGGTACACGGTGGTATAGGTGGTTTTCATATATTGAGAAGAGCTAAGGAATGGGTAGCGCTCTTGTGAGGCCCTAGGCACCGTATAGGTGACCAATCCTTCTACGGGGCAGACGGGGCTATTATCCGCCCGGGTCTACTTTGGCACCCGGTGGTATAGGTGGTTTTCATACTGAGGCGAGCGAAGGAATAGGCAGCGCTCTTCTAAGGCTTGTGGTATAAGGGGGCACCCTATAGTTTATTTTGGGTCTCAATTCGAGTTTGCACACCCCTAAGTCTAGCGACCGTCTCTTCCAGGAAATACTTCTGAGCCAAAACAACTGTGAATGGGAATGAAGGCTATCCCTCTAGCTACAAGAAAACCCGAGTTTCGGTTTCTTCAACCTTTGTAATTTTAGTAAATATAAGAGGGAAAAAGTATTTTTCCGTCAAAAATGAGGCGCAAAATTTGGCATTTTCCCGTGGAAGTAAATACATCACAAAATTTTTTGACACGAAAATGACTGTTAGTGTCAGAAAGAGAAAACTCCAAGGTATAATCAAGCCCATTATAAAGAAAATCCCACCACTGTGATTTTCACAATAACGCGACGCGCGAGGTAATGCAACACGGCCGAAAGAACGCAACAAAGGTCAATCGGGGTCGACTGGGCAGTTTACCTTCAACGCGTATGGATATCCGGAAGTAAGGCTCGGATCGAAACGCAATTTCCACCCAAAACACACCAATTCATACGCTTTTCGGCCATGTTAGTATCTAATGTCAGTTCGAAGCACATTTTGAGAAATGTGAACTCAAACCCAGACCCTCGAAACCCTTTCGTCCCTTTTTTGTCGCGGACTACCATGGACCACTGTCGCGGAAGAACTGGTGCGTGCACCGTTAATATATGCAAATCATAATTGATATCATATATGACTTTAACGAGGTATCCCCTATCAGCATGCGAAGTTTGACTTGTTTGCGACTTTGCGTTCTTGAGTTACAGGTGGTTGAAAGTTGCCGTGTCGGAATGCTGATTTTGCCCCTCTGGGCCGTGGTACCATTCAAGGCGCATAATAGCAATTACGTCACAATGGTAGCTTCCACTTGAAGATGATTTTGTCCGTGAATTCACGCTAAATGAACAAGTCTTGCCGTTGAAAGGAATGTCAGTGGGGCGCACTTGCGATAGAGTAGACTTTTCTTCTATTTCTGACCGGAATAAACGCTACATACCGCCTAGAACGTAGTTGACTTCATGACGTCACAATGACTTTCACTAGCCTATCTTTTCAAGTGAGAACGGTGCCGTTTTAAGTTCCGTACTTCTACGGCTAGCCGTTTAAGTTCTTATTCTTGGCATTAACTGATAGAGAATAGACCTAGCCTTCTTGCCCAAGTGTTTCCGCGGCCCAGATCCATGTTGTTTTGTAAAAAAACGAAGTTGAATGAGTTACCTTTGGTTAGGGTGGGGGTCTGAGCTGCACTTCTAACAGCTTTGAAGGCATAAAAGGGCATCTGCTGAGAAAAGGCTGTACAGATTGGTGTCGGTCTCGGTGCGATTAACAAGCCTAGGGATGTACCTTCTGATTTGTATGACTTTTTTGCCTGAATGTTGTAAACTAGCGCGACAGCGAACTTGACACTGGATTGGGCAGGAAAGTACGAGAATGACGTCATCGGGGCCATTTTTCATTGAAAAACGTCTCCTACTTGACGAAGAAGCCACTATCAAACGTAAATATGCAATATTCCAGTGCCCCAGTGTTAGGGCGATGCAAAAAAGCAATATTTGGGTAAATACTACGTCATTGATGTTCAGCATACCCACTTTGAAGTCTGTATGGCCGTGTTCGAGGGGGGGGGGGGCATGGGGAGGGGGGCAAATCAGCTAATTATATGACATCGTATAATCATATCAAAACTCTCGAAATCATAATTTTTTCGCTACGGTTGGGTCGGGGGACACACTCTCATGGGGAAAATGCAATTTGTTGGCTTTCTTTGCTGCTATTTTTTCCAGTAGATTTCCTTTAAAGGGGGCACCCTATAGTTTATTTTGGGTCTCAATTCGAGTTTGCACACCCCTAAGTCTAGCGACCGTCTCTTCCAGGAAATACTTCTGAGCCAAAACAACTGTGAATGGGAATGAAGGCTATCCCTCTAGCTACAAGAAAACCCGAGTTTCGGTTTCTTCAACCTTTGTAATTTTAGTAAATATAAGAGGGAAAAAGTATTTTTCCGTCAAAAATGAGGCGCAAAATTTGGCATTTTCCCGTGGAAGTAAATACATCACAAAATTTTTTGACACGAAAATGACTGTTAGTGTCAGAAAGAGAAAACTCCAAGGTATAATCAAGCCCATTATAAAGAAAATCCCACCACTGTGATTTTCACAATAACGCGACGCGCGAGGTAATGCAACACGGCCGAAAGAACGCAACAAAGGTCAATCGGGGTCGACTGGGCAGTTTACCTTCAACGCGTATGGATATCCGGAAGTAAGGCTCGGATCGAAACGCAATTTCCACCCAAAACACACCAATTCATACGCTTTTCGGCCATGTTAGTATCTAATGTCAGTTCGAAGCACATTTTGAGAGAATGTGAACTCAAACCCAGACCCTCGAAACCCTTTCGTCCCTTTTTTGTCGCGGACTACCATGGACCACTGTCGCGGAAGAACTGGTGCGTGCACCGATAAGTGGTACACGGTGGTATAGGTGGTTCTCATACTGAGACGAGCAAAGGAATAGGCAGCGCTCTTCTAAGGCTTGTGGTATAAGTGGTACACGGTGGTATAGGTGGTTCTCATACTGAGACAAGTGAAGGAATAGGCAGCGCTCTTCTAAGGCTTGTGGTATAAGTGGCACACGGTGGTATAGGTGGTTTTCATACTGAGACGAGAGAAGGAATAGGCAGCGCTACTCCAAGGCTTGTGGTATAAGTGGTACACGGTGGTATAGGTGGTTTTCATACTGAGACGAGCGAAGGAATAGGCAGCGCTCTTCCAAGGCTTGTGGTATAAGTGGTACACGGTGGTATAGGTGGTTCTCATACTGAGACGAGCGAAGGAATAGGCAGCGCTACTCTCGAAGGCTTGTGGTATAAGTGGTACACGGTGGTATAGGTGGTTTTCATACTGAGAGGAGCGAAGGAATAGGCAGCGCTCCACTTAGGCTTGTGGTATAAGTGGTACACGGTGGTATAGGTGGTTTTTATACTGAGACGAGCGAAGGAATAGGCATCGCTACTCTAAGGCTTGTGGTATATGTGGTACACGGTGGTATAGGTGATTTTCATACTGAGACGAGCGAAGGAATAGGCAGCGCTACTCTAAGGCTTGTGGCATAAGTGGTACACGATGGTATAGGTTGTTTTTATACTGAGACGAGCTAAAGAAACGGCAGCGCTCTTCTGAGGTTCGTGGTAAAGTGGTATTGATTACTATCACGAAGCTTTCCACGAAATCGTCTTCCGGGAGGGACGTAAAACGGGGGTCCCTTGCTCGAGGAGGTGCCTCGAACACGTTAAACAGCCTCATTACCCTACACATTGGGTACCTGCCTGTGGCACTGGCTGCAAATACACCTGATATTATTATTATTATTATTATTGTTATTATTATTATTATTATTATTATTATTATTATTATTATTATTATTATTATTATTATTATTATTATTATTATTATTATACGGAATCGACCTGGAAGCGAAGGAAAAGGCAGCGCTCTACTAAGGCCCATGGCACCGCATAGGTGGTCAATCCTTCTTCGGGGCAGACGGAGATCTCTTCCGCTTAGGTCGAATTTGGCACCCGGTGGTAGAGGAGGTCACTATACGAGAGAATGAAAAGGACCGGGTCCCAGATGAGAAGTTGTGGCGAAAGAATATCGTCAAGTGACTTTGGTCCCAGTGTTTTTGCACCTTTTTGCAAGATGTTGGAATGGAGTCTTTCACCAATATTAACACTGGACACTGAGTTAAGTACTGATAATAATGGAAAGACAATAAGGAGGCTGTTGAAGATCTTGAAGTCCATGGTCCTTGCCTTGGTCTTCCGCAGGTGTTAATTCATTCTGTTGGTTACCTGAGGGCAAGATATGATAAATATGATAAATCTAAAAGGTTTGACATAATATAATGATTATTTCCTGAGAAATGCTAGATGGTCTACACAATACGGTGTCATATATATAGACATAGAAGCTTATACGTAACCACTAAAAGGTACAAATAACTCTGACATGTATGATATGCAGCTGTTTTTATATTGTATATTTGACCAACAAATGTGTGATGTGTGCTGATCTTTACACTGATTTCATAGGTGATTCTTAACTAGACTCGACTTCTTAATCAGATAAAGCTTCCTCTAAGTGGGGTACATTGATATTCCTCACCCCTCCAGAAATTAAAAATGAGCAAATTTTGTGATCATGTGAAAAAATGAGCACCAATCACTGATAATTCATGTAGACAAGAGATGAAAGGCTATATATTTGAGTGTTTTAAATGTTTGTTATTCTTTCCTTACATCCATCAGTGGATCTGTAGTCATTTTCTTCATTTAGCCCCTTTGACAAGGAATATACGATAGAGATAATTATTATTTTATATTTATTATGTTCGATATCAATCATAAAGTATCAATAATTCAGTTCCTGGCAGAGCAATAACTTTCTAGTAGCTATGATATTTGTTCTTGACATCCAGGCATTATCTTTTGTTACTAAAGCTGCATGTATCTGTCTTGGTTTTTGTACTGTTTTAATAGTTTTCAACTTGTGGTTTTCTGTACTTGTCATGCTATGATAATCTTGAAAAAGTTTTATGAAAAATCATTATCAGTACATACAGCAGAATACAACAGAAGTTGGCTGACTATAGAGGCTTAACAGCATTACACATGATCAGGATTATGTAACATATCTGATTCGCCATATCTCCATGGAAACAACAAAGCACAGCTGTATACAATCAGCATGTGGGTTAGTGCAGGTGAAATTTGAGTTGTGCAGGTATTTCATGATGTTTACTTGCACCTACCCGGCAACAGTCCATGTCTCCAGTATACTGTATTTAGCATAATATTATGTTTTTTTACCTCGGACCATTCATAAATTTAAAGGAGTATGATTTCGAACGTTTTACATCATACTACTAGCTAAGTACTACTGGAATGGGAGTCAAAGCTGTAAAATTTTTTGTGTTGCGTTTCTTTTTCTCCCTCCTGCCATTTTGTCATTTGTCAGCCCAATCACATATATTATTCCTGTTATGGAAAACACTGCAATTATAGACTCCTCAATATGCCTGGCATGATTTGCATTCCACTGTGTACATCTGTGTCTAAGGCCCAGTTTACATAATGCATTTTCCAATCATACTCAGAGTACACTCAACCGAGGTCGGACTCAGCGGAGTTGATTTTTAGACAGAAATTTCCCAGGCTCGACTAGAGTAATCTTAATCTTAGCCTCTACCAGGCTCTGTCCTATCGTAGGGAAAATAGTAGAAATCAGCCGAGGTACTCCCCTATACAGGGTAGATCCGCTATACAGTAAAGTTACATTTCTCTCTCGAAACGTAATTTAACTGTATAGCGGACCTACCCTGTATAGGGTAGTACGCATGTACCTTGGCTGATTTCTACTACTGTAATTCACTTTAAGTTCACGGTAGCAAAATTTCATGGTGTAAGGAAAAAGGGACATTTTCACTGAACTTTAACTTCACGATGGTAGCAAGTGATTTACAGAAAGGATGTGTGAACGAATCATAAATAGATTTTCACTGTGATGATAAGTTCATGGTCCAGAGTTGACAGTGAAAACAAAAACAGGGAACTTAAAGTTACAGTAAAAGAAACAATAATTGCAGTATTTTCCCAACGATAGGACGGAGCCTGGTAGCGGCAAATGTAATCTAAAATTAATAATAAGAGAAATCAATTGCTCAGGTCCTTCTCAGGGCAACTATACCGAGTCAACTCCTGTTGAGTTATGCAATGCTGAGCCCAGAGGTCAAATGGAAATCATTGAAAGAAACTTGCCGCAAATATTAAAATTTCTTAAACTTTCTTACTCTTGAATCTTGATGCCATTAATATTTCAATTTCTATCTCATAGTTTTGTGCACTCAGACTCTTTGGTGTAAATAATGTTCATGATTCAAAGCAAGCCATTACTGCGACACGGCAGCTTGGCTTTCCATGTCACTTTGGGCCCTGTGTGTACAAAACAGACCACACTTGAGTCGTATTTGAGTGTTCTCTGCTGAGTGTGCTTGGAAATGCATGTCTAAACCTTGCATATAAGCTATCTACATACTTAATATTATGAAAATTCTTTTTTTCTTAAATGTAATTCTTGTTTTTACCTTCGCCAACAAGGTTATGTTTTTGTCAGTGTTTGTGTGTGTATGTGAACACGATAACTCAAGAATGCCTGGATGGATTGTCTTGATACTGTCTTGGTATGTAAGTAAGTCCTCTTGAGACCTCAAAATTGATAGTTTTTTGGCCGCTAAGCGGCTTGCTATGGTATGGCAGCAGAACTTTCGGGTTTGATATCTCCTGTCCTGGAAATGCTATGGTCATGATTTCTGGGTGTCTTTTTTTTATCTGCAGGAGCCGATTTCGTGTCAAACTTTGAAAGTAATCAGGAGCTGATTTGTATACTTAATGTGAAAAGTTTATAAATCCACTGCATTCTATTGTATGACTCTCAAACAGGTGACACGTGTAACTGAGAAAAAAAGGAATATCGATAGATATGAAATATGCAAATGAATGCTTAATTTGCATAATTAATAGCAAAATACTGTAATTCCATAGTGGTAAATGATGGGAATTTCCTTAACATTTGGAAGGTATATGTAAGTAAATATAGGCATTATCAGACATAAATCATGCAAATGAGGGCCTCACTAAAATGATAAATGAAGGAATGCTATCATAGCCTCATTTGTTGAGATAAGACTTATACTTGTAATAAATGTATCTTATGTTACATGGTACAGATGTTATATTTGAGATGTAGAGTACACCTGGACATAGATTATGCTAATGAGGACATCATTTGCATAATTTAGGCATAAACTTGCCTTACCGTAAAGGCTACGGATGTCATATTTGAGATGTAGGTACTTTTAGGAAAGGTGAACACACCTGGTTACAAATTATGCTAATGAGGGACTCATTTGCATAATTCATACAGAAACTTGTATTTCCCTTACCGCAAAAGCTACAAGAGGGGAGGGGTCCTTATATCAAAAGCTTTTGGCCACCAAAAAAATTAAGACCATGGTGTGTGTAGGACAAAAGATACAAAAGTGAGAGGTTCTTCTGCAGTATGTATTAACAAGGTCACACTCCAAGGAGACAATAATGAACATTGACCATATACAAAGGATCACCATTATCCATCCAGAGTTTAGTTATATTGACCTCAAATATCCAGAAACACAGGTAGACACGCCAAAATTATACCCCTCATTTTTGATGGATGTAATTCTAGTTGGCCAGGGAAGTCGCCCGCCCCTGTAAGGGTAACAAAGCAGTGCTGCCTGCAAGTACCTCTGTGGCCATTCTCGCTATGCCAGCAAGTAAGTCTGGTCAGGGGGATTCTTGGAAAAACTACGAACAGAATAAACTTTGACAGTTGACCATCTTCTCTACCCAAATAACACAAGATTTTCAAAGTATGAGTCTTATCTTAGCACATGAGGCTATGGTTGCATTTCTTCATAAAAGAATGCTTCTACCTGGTACTACGAGATACATATACACAGCTCCCAGGCTCTTTTTGTACCACGAGGCCAGTCAACGATTGAGAAATGATTTCGAATTCCTCGTGGTTTATGCTGTGTGAAGGAGTACTTAAAAAACAATCTGATAAGTGTAAAAGGGAGAATATGTTTAAATGAAAATACAGATCATAACTTACCTTCAGTATCTCCTTGTGCAGCGCTTTCTAAGTTTATCTCTTCTGTGAAAGTAGACGCGTTGGAGCAAGAATTGAGCTCAGTGTGCAGCGCGCGGTCGCAACATAATGGGACAGGTGCTTGTACTGTCACGGAAGGCTGACAGAATAGGGTCAGCCAATCCGGGAGTGTCAAATCGCTAAATACATACTCCAGTAAATGATAGGAAAACCAGGAAGATCAGAAAAAAAATCACGATACGCCAATGACATTGCAGAAGCCTACTTCAAAATAGCCTGGTTAAATGTAAACAAACCATCGTGCCCCGCTTACCGGGTCGCTCCCGGGTCGGCAGTTACTCAATACTATCAGAAAAGAGCGATCGGAATAGGAAAGAAAGACCATTTAAGACCGCTGGAAATATAGGGATATCCGGCAGATGAGATGAGGTCCATGCTTTCTAAGACTGGGGCCAGTAGACCACCCCCAATTCAACCCGTATATAGTTTAGTTACCAGGCTACTTGTAATATGGCAATTTGGCATTTCGGTTTCCAGCAATTTGAAGCCCTAAAGGTAATGTGAAGAAAACTAATGACAAAGCGCTCTACATGTAGAGTAGAGTAGTGTAGAGTAGTGACTTTATTTGTATAAAGAGAAATTCGTGCTAATCTTAATTTATCTATTTTTCGCAAATTTTCTATCTTTCCACGTGCTCACGGTAAATGCAAGTCTTCTTTGAGATTTAGTTTTTGGTATACGCAGCACTGTGGATTTGTTGGAAACTTTCACTAGGTTTCTGGTAAAACGTTGGCCAGAAGGGTAGCAGATAGGGATGTAAACCCTAGCGATCGCCGATTCCAAACTGCCCACATTATGTTATACTGTACGCCAAATTTCAACCGCTGACATCAGTTCTGTACAGCGACAACAAACAACCCAGAGGAGGTGTCTTCGTGTAAAGCCGGGGTTTCTTATGATCGATTTTCCAGGGTTCAAGCATGGGTCAAGGTAGATTGTAATTTTCTGTATGGTACCTTCCAAAATCGCCGTGATTCATTTTTGGGGACCAAAGCAACCATATAGATTTTTAGCGTGTCGATAATTTCTTCACACACGGAAGTTAAAGATTAAGCTTTGCTTTATAATTCTTTAGGGTGGTCCCTTCAGGTTTCTGCGCTCGTCAAGCAAGCTAAGGACCTCGACGCTACCTGGTTTACAGTGAACCTAACCTCGTTTCTGCACAGAGATAACAACCACTGCAGCACTATAGAGCTAGCGGAGCCGGCAGTTTCTTAGTTGAAACAAAATCACATATTCGTTTTTCCAAACAATACAGGCTTTAAGCGCGGAGCTTTCTTTGTTTACTTTTATGACTATGCTATATTAAGGGTCTCTCTCTCCTCCTCCTCTACCATCGTACAAACTATACCACCGTGAAACACTTATACCACAAGCCTTAGAGTAGCGCTGCCTATTCCTTCGCTTGTCTCAGTATAAAAACCACTGTACCACCGTGTATCATTTTTATACCACAAGCATCGAGTAGCGCTGCCTATTCCTTCTCTCGTCTAAGTATAGCGACCTCCTCTACCATCGGGTGCCAAATTAGAACCAGGCGGAAGAGAGCTCCGTCTGCCCCGTAGAAGGATTGGCCACCTATACGGTGCCACGGGGCCTCACAAGAGCGCTGCCCATTCCTTAGCTCGTCTCAGTATAAACCACCTATACCACCGTGTATCAATTATACCACAAGCATTGAGTAGCGCTGCCGATTCCTTCGTCTAAGTATAGCGACCTCCTCTACCATCGGGTGCCACATTAGACCCAGGCGGAAGAGAGCTCCGTCTGCCCCGAAGAAGGATTCGCTACTCTCCAAGCAGAGGTTGAATGGGCAGATCGTCACCGTTTTATCATATGCCGTCATTTTTTGTCGCTAGCCCATAAAATGACGGCATATGATAAAACGGTGACGATCTGCCCATTCAACCTCTGCTTGGAGAGTAGGATTCGCCACCTATGCGGTGCCACGGGCCTCAGTGGAGCGCTGCCTTTTCTTTTAGATCGTCTCAGTATATAAAAAAACAACTGACGTGTACCACTTATAACACAAGCCTTAGAGTAGCGCTGCCTATTCCTTAGCTCGTCTAAGTATAAACACTAACTGTACCACCGTGTACCACTTATACTACAAGCCATATTGTAGCGATGTCTTCTCCTTCGCTCGTCTAAGTATAGCGGTATAGCGACCTCCTCTACCACCGGGTGCCAAAGTAGACCCGGGCGGAAGATAGCTCCGTCTGCCCCGTAGAAGGATTGGCCACCTATACGGTGCCTTGGGCATCAAAAGAGCGCTGCCTATTCCTTCGCTCGTCTCAGTATGAAAACCACCTATACCACCGTGGACCACTTATACCACAAGCCTTGGAGTAGCGCTGCCTATTCCTTCTCTCGTCTCAGTATGAAAACCACCTATACCACCGTGTACCACTTATACCACCAGCTTTAGAAGAGCGCTGCCTATTCCTTCGCTCGTCTCAGTATGAAAACCACCTATACCACCGTGTACCACTTATACCACAAGCCTTGGAGTAGCGCTGCCTATTCCTTCTCTCGTCTCAGTATGAAAACCACCTATACCACCGTGTACCACTTATACCACAAGCCTTAGAAGAGCGCTGCCTATTCCTTCGCTCGTCTCAGTATGAAAACCACCTATACCACCGTGGACCACTTATACCACAAGCCTTAGAAGAGCGCTGCCTATTCCTTCTCTCTTCTCAGTATGAAAACCACCTATACCACCGTGTACCACTTATACCACAAGCCTTAGAATAGCGCTGCCTATTCCTTCGCTCGTCTCAGTATGAAAACCACCTATACCACCGGGTGCCAAAGTAGACCCGGGCGGAAGATAGCTCCGTCTGCCCCGTAGATGGATTGGCCACCTATACGGTGCCTTGGGCCTCACAAGAGCGCTGCCTATTCCTTCGCTCGTCTCAGTATGAAAACCACCTATACCACCGTGAACCACGTATACCACAAGCCTAAGTGGAGCGCTGCCTATTCCTTCGCTCGTCTCAGTATGAAAACCACCTATACCACCGTGGACCACTTATACCACAAGCCATATAGTAGCGATGTCTTCTCCTTCGCTCGTCTAAGTATAGCGGTATAGCGACCTCCTCTACCACCGGGTGCCAAAGTAGACCCGGGCGGAAGATAGCTCCGTCTGCCCCGTAGAAGGATTGGCCACCTATACGGTGCCTTGGGCATCACAAGAGCGCTGCCTATTCCTTCTCTCTTCTCAGTATGAAAACCACCTATACCACCGTGTACCACTTATACCACAAGCCTTAGAGTAGCGATGCCTATTCCTTCTCTCGTCTCAGTATGAAAACCACCTATACCACCGTGTACCACTTATACCACAAGCCTTAGAAGAGCGCTGCCTATTCCTTCGCTCGTCTCAGTATGAAAACCACCTATACCACCGTGGACCACTTATACCATAAGCCTTAGAAGAGCGCTGCCTATTCCTTCTCTCTTCTCAGTATGAAAACCACCTATACCACCGTGTACCACTTATACCACAAGCCTTAGAATAGCGCTGCCTATTCCTTCGCTCGTCTCAGTATGAAAACCACCTATACCACCGGGTGCCAAAGTAGACCCGGGCGGAAGATAGCTCCGTCTGCCCCGTAGAAGGGTTGGCCACCTATACGGTGCCTTGGGCCTCACAAGAGCGCTGCCTATTCCTTCGCTCGTCTCAGTATGAAAACCACCTATACCACCGTGAACCACGTATACCACAAGCCTAAGTGGAGCGCTGCCTATTCCTTCCCTCGTCTCAGTATGAAAACCACCTATACCACCGTGTACCACTTATACCACAAGCCTTAGAATAGCGCTGCCTATCCCTTCGCTCATCTCAGTATGAAAACCACCTATACCACCGTGTACCACTTATACCACAAGCCTTAGAAGAGCACTGCCTATTCCTTCGCTCGTCTCAGTATGAAAACCACCTATACCACCGTGTACCACTTATACCACAAGCCTTGGAGTAGCGCTGCCTATTCCTTCGCTCTTCTCAGTATGAAAACCACCTATACCACCGTGTACCACTTATACCACAAGCCTTAGGAGAGCGCTGCCTATTCCTTCGCTCGTCTCAGTATGAAAACCACCTATACCACCGTGGACCACTTATACCACAAGCCTTAGAAGAGCGCTGCCTATTCCTTCTCTCGTCTCAGTATGAAAACCACCTATACCACGGTGTACCACTTATACCACAAGCCTTGGAGTAGCGCTGCCTATTCTTTCTCTCTTCTCAGTATGAAAACCACCTATACCACCGTGTACCACTTATACCACAAGCCTTAGAAGAGCGCTGCCTATTCCTTCGCTCGTCTCAGTATGAAAGCCACCTATACCACCGTGTACCACTGATACCACAAGCCTTGGAAGAGTGATGCTTATTCCTTCGCTCGTCTCAGTATGAGAACCACCTATACCACCGTGTACCACTTATACCACAAGCCTTGGAAGAGTGATGCTTATTCCTTCGCTCGTCTCAGTATGAGAACCACCTATACCACCGTGTACCACTTATACCACAAGCCTTAGAAGAGCGCTGCCTATTCCTTCGCTCGTCTCAGTATGAAAACCACCTATACCACCGTGTACCACTTATACCACAAGCCTTAGAAGAGCGCTGCCTATTCCTTCGCTCGTCTCAGTATGAAAACCACCTATACCACCGTGTACCACTTATACCACAAGCCTTATAGAATAGCGCTGCCTATTCCTTCGCTCGTCTCAGTATGAAAGCCACCTATTTCGCCTATACCACTTATACCACAAGCCTTAGAAGAGCGCTGCCTATTCCTTCGCTCGTCTCAGTATGAAAACCACCTATACCACCGTGTACCACTTATACCACAAGCCTTAGAAGAGCGCTGCCTATTCCTTCGCTCGTCTCAGTATGAAAACCACCTATACCACCGTGGACCACTTATACCACAAGCCTTAGAAGAGCGCTGCCTATCCCTTTGCTCGTCTCAGTATGAAAACCACCTATACCACCGTGTACCACTTATACCACAAGCCTTAGAGTAGCGCTGCCTATTCCTTCTCTCTTCTCAGTATGAAAACCACCTATACCACCGTTTACCACTTATACCACAAGCCTTAGAATAGCGCTGCCTATCCCTTCGCTCGTCTCAGTATGAAAGCCACCTATACCACTGTGTACCACTTATACCACAAGCCTTAGAAGAGCGCTGCCTATTCCTTCGCTCGTCTCAGTATGAAAACCACCTATACCACCGTGGACCACTTATACCACAAGCCTTAGAAGAGCGCTGCCTATTCCTTCTCTCTTCTCAGTATGAAAACCACCTATACCACCGTGTACCACTTATACCACAAGCCTTAGAATAGCGCTGCCTATTCCTTCGCTCGTCTCAGTATGAAAACCACCTATACCACCGGGTGCCAAAGTAGACCCGGGCGGAAGATAGCTCCGTCTGCCCCGTAGATGGATTGGCCACCTATACGGTGCCTTGGGCCTCACAAGAGCGCTGCCTATTCCTTCGCTCGTCTCAGTATGAAAACCACCTATACCACCGTGAACCACGTATACCACAAGCCTAAGTGGAGCGCTGCCTATTCCTTCGCTCGTCTCAGTATGAAAACCACCTATACCACCGTGGACCACTTATACCACAAGCCATATAGTAGCGATGTCTTCTCCTTCGCTCGTCTAAGTATAGCGGTATAGCGACCTCCTCTACCACCGGGTGCCAAAGTAGACCCGGGCGGAAGATAGCTCCGTCTGCCCCGTAGAAGGATTGGCCACCTATACGGTGCCTTGGGCATCACAAGAGCGCTGCCTATTCCTTCTCTCTTCTCAGTATGAAAACCACCTATACCACCGTGTACCACTTATACCACAAGCCTTAGAGTAGCGATGCCTATTCCTTCTCTCGTCTCAGTATGAAAACCACCTATACCACCGTGTACCACTTATACCACAAGCCTTAGAAGAGCGCTGCCTATTCCTTCGCTCGTCTCAGTATGAAAACCACCTATACCACCGTGGACCACTTATACCATAAGCCTTAGAAGAGCGCTGCCTATTCCTTCTCTCGTCTCAGTATGAAAACCACCTATACCACCGTGGACCACTTATACCATAAGCCTTAGAAGAGCGCTGCCTATTCCTTCTCTCTTCTCAGTATGAAAACCACCTATACCACCGTGTACCACTTATACCACAAGCCTTAGAATAGCGCTGCCTATTCCTTCGCTCGTCTCAGTATGAAAACCACCTATACCACCGGGTGCCAAAGTAGACCCGGGCGGAAGATAGCTCCGTCTGCCCCGTAGAAGGGTTGGCCACCTATACGGTGCCTTGGGCCTCACAAGAGCGCTGCCTATTCCTTCGCTCGTCTCAGTATGAAAACCACCTATACCACCGTGAACCACGTATACCACAAGCCTAAGTGGAGCGCTGCCTATTCCTTCCCTCGTCTCAGTATGAAAACCACCTATACCACCGTGTACCACTTATACCACAAGCCTTAGAATAGCGCTGCCTATCCCTTCGCTCATCTCAGTATGAAAACCACCTATACCACCGTGTACCACTTATACCACAAGCCTTGGAGTAGCGCTGCCTATTCCTTCGCTCTTCTCAGTATGAAAACCACCTATACCACCGTGTACCACTTATACCACAAGCCTTAGGAGAGCGCTGCCTATTCCTTCGCTCGTCTCAGTATGAAAACCACCTATACCACCGTGGACCACTTATACCACAAGCCTTAGAAGAGCGCTGCCTATTCCTTCTCTCGTCTCAGTATGAAAACCACCTATACCACGGTGTACCACTTATACCACAAGCCTTGGAGTAGCGCTGCCTATTCTTTCTCTCTTCTCAGTATGAAAACCACCTATACCACCGTGTACCACTTATACCACAAGCCTTAGAAGAGCGCTGCCTATTCCTTCGCTCGTCTCAGTATGAAAGCCACCTATACCACCGTGTACCACTGATACCACAAGCCTTGGAAGAGTGATGCTTATTCCTTCGCTCGTCTCAGTATGAGAACCACCTATACCACCGTGTACCACTTATACCACAAGCCTTGGAAGAGTGATGCTTATTCCTTCGCTCGTCTCAGTATGAAAACCACCTATACCACCGTGTACCACTTATACCACAAGCCTTAGAAGAGCGCTGCCTATTCCTTCGCTCGTCTCAGTATGAAAACCACCTATACCACCGTGTACCACTTATACCACAAGCCTTAGAAGAGCGCTGCCTATTCCTTCGCTCGTCTCAGTATGAAAACCACCTATACCACCGTGTACCACTTATACCACAAGCCTTATAGAATAGCGCTGCCTATTCCTTCGCTCGTCTCAGTATGAAAGCCACCTATTTCGCCTATACCACTTATACCACAAGCCTTAGAAGAGCGCTGCCTATTCCTTCGCTCGTCTCAGTATGAAAACCACCTATACCACCGTGTACCACTTATACCACAAGCCTTAGAAGAGCGCTGCCTATTCCTTCCCTCGTCTCAGTATGAAAACCACCTATACCACCGTGGACCACTTATACCACAAGCCTTAGAAGAGCGCTGCCTATCCCTTTGCTCGTCTCAGTATGAAAACCACCTATACCACCGTGTACCACTTATACCACAAGCCTTAGAGTAGCGCTGCCTATTCCTTCTCTCTTCTCAGTATGAAAACCACCTATACCACCGTTTACCACTTATACCACAAGCCTTAGAATAGCGCTGCCTATCCCTTCGCTCGTCTCAGTATGAAAGCCACCTATACCACTGTGTACCACTTATACCACAAGCCTTAGAAGAGCGCTGCCTATTCCTTCGCTCGTCTCAGTATGAAAACCACCTATACCACCGTGCACCACTTATACCACAAGCCTTAGAAGAGCGATGCCTTTTCTGTCGCCTGTCTTAATATTGAAACCACTTGTACAACCGTTTACCACAGATACCACGGGCCTCTGTAGAGCGCTGCCCATTCCTTCGCTCGTGTATGTTCCGCACGCAGGTCGGCATGTCGCCGTGTGTCTGGGTGCATTCGCCGGCGATTTCGTGATGTGGACCCACACAAGTCGGGCAACATTAACGTGCGAGCAAGGGACGTTCATAGCGCCGTTAATCGGCACGGCGTTCGGCATGTCGCCGTGTATCCGGGTGCATTCGACGGCGATTTCGTGATGTGGACCCACACAAGTCGGGCAAGAAATTTACGTGCGCGCAAGGGACGTTCGTAGCGCCGTTAATCGGCACGCAGTTCATCATGTCGCCGTGTATCCGGGTGCATTCGCCGGCGATTTCGTGATGTCTTACATGGACGCTCCGCCGACTTTTGATTTCAAAATGCTGAATATTTCTTGAAGATCTTTCAAAGACCGTCTTGTATGTCGTTGCAGACATCGACGAATGTGTCTCTGATCCATGTGAAAATGGCGGAACTTGCGTGGACGAGGTTAACGGCTACAACTGTAGTTGTGCTGCTGGCTATGAAGGAGATGATTGTGAAACAGGCAAGTTTTGTCATGAGAACTGTCTTATCGTCCACCTTAACGGTGCACACCCCACCTCTTCATTTATCTATTTTCGATGGTGTTATTAGGAAAAGTCAAAAAGTTTCCGGCCATTTATTTTTGACAAGTAAAGACGTTTTTGTTACCGGAAGATTCAAAAGCTGCCAAAATCTAGTCATAAGATTTGACATAGCTTTTGATTTCAAAATGCTGAATATTTCTTGAAGACCTTTCAAAGACCGTCTTGTATGTCGTTGCAGACGTCGACGAATGTGTCTCTGATCCGTGTGAAAATGGCGGAACTTGCGAGGACGAGGTTAACGGCTACAACTGTAGTTGTGCTGCTGGCTATATTGGAGATCAATGTGAAACAGGCAAGTTTTGACATAAGAACTGATTTATCGTACACTTTAAGGGTGCAAACCCCACCTCTTCATTTTCACAAATATTGTACACCTTAACGGTGCACACCCCATCTCTTTTTACTCCGGGAAGGAGGAATACCTCCTTCTGGGAGTATTGGGAGTGCTTTAGTTTGCGCGTTCGCAGCTATAACTCACGATCCCGTCGTCGCCTTGGTGTGTAACTTGGGATGTCGCTTGCCTGGTTCGGCGTGGTGATGCTCAGTGTCTTTGTTACACGGTAACTACTTTAAACGTCAATGCAATATCGTAATTGCACCCCTATAATTAATGGCAAGGGCCGCTGCCCTACCATAGCGACCATGTTATAACCCGTTACGCTTGACTGCAATACTTCAGGCAGATACGGGGTACAACGATTCCGTACTTGCTGTGATCGTATAGTCCCTGTTACATTGTTAAATAGACAACGTGCATCACCACACGCAACCTAGCAAACGATATACCAAGTTACATACCAATGCGGCAACGGGAATTGTGAGTTTTAGCTGCGAACATGTGCAGAGTGACCTCCAGTCCGTGTATTTAGTATGCCGTGTCCACTCGCAGCTCGCATACTAGTACGTTCGCACACGACGGACGGTGCACTTTTACGCACAGTGTGAGAATGGGAAATCTCTGGACCTTCAAACTTACCACACTTGTATTTTATAACGGAGTCTGTGACAATGTAAACTGTTTACGCAGGGGATGAAAGATTGTTGAGATATGTCTCTCAGAAAAGTGCGCGACGGTCGGAGCCAGTGTCACTTCCGGGTGCTTCTAACAATCCGGTGACCTTTGACCTTCCCGTGAAATGTTACGATAATACAAATTAGCATTCTTTATTGCAAATAGGTTGATAGCTATAGATCAGGCATGCCTGCAATAAATTGTGGAAAGAGCATTTACTGCATATTTGTAATTTCTGAAACATCTTAGTTGTAAGGCTGAATGGCTCGTTGATAATCTTCAAAGGGGGCCATCTAGAGCTAAATTTGCGACTTTTCCCGGAATTTCTAGATCCTATCTGTGCCATGCTGTAAAAACGTACTTTTCAGCAGGTTGAACACTCCTGTATTGAAAGAAAAAGATAAATAAACACTTTTTCTTTTATTAATACTTGCTCTAAAACACTACTTGTTTAACTTTCTATTTGCGATAGTGTTTTCAAGAAAACGCATAAAGTTTTTCGACCATTCCTCTCTGGCAAGATTAGAATCTTTAAGTACGTTTTTGGTACCGGAAGATTCGTAAGTGACAAAAGCTACCAAAATCAAACCATTAGACTTGACATAGCATTTGATTTAAAAATGCTGAATATTTCTTGAAGAGTTTTCAAAGACCGTCTTGTATGCCGTTTCAGACGTCGACGAATGTGCCTCTGATCCGTGTGAAAATGGTGGAACTTGCGTGGACGAGGTTAACGGCTACAACTGTACCTGTGCGGCTGGCTATGTAGGAGATCATTGTGAAACAGGCAAGTTTTCCCGTGACAACGGTCTTTATCGTCCACCTTAACGGTGCACACCCCACCTCTTCATTCATCTATTTTCGACGGTGTTATTCCGAAAATTCAGCAAGTTTCCGGCAATTTCTCTTTTACAAGTAAATACGTTTTTGGTACCGGAAGATTCATAAGTGACAAAAGCTGCCAAAATCGAATTATTAGACTTGTCATAGCTTTTGATTTTAAAATGCAAAAAATTTCTTGAAGAGTTTTCAACGACCTTCTTGTATGTCGTTGCAGACGTCGACGAATGTGTCTCTGATCCGTGTGAAAATGGCGCAATTTGCGAGGACGAGATTAACGGCTACACCTGTACCTGTGCTGCTGGCTATGTTGGAGATCATTGTGAAACAGGTATGTTTTCCCATGGGAACTGTCTTATCGTACACGTTAACGGTGCAAACCCCAGTTATTCATTTACTATCTATTTTTGACGGTGTTATTCCGAAAATTCAGCAAGTTTCCGGCCATTTCTCATTGAGAAGTTAAGACGTTTTTGTTACCGGAAGATTCGTAAGTGAGAAAAGCTTTGAAAATCTAGTCATAAGACTTGACATAGCTTTTGATTTCAAAATGCTGAATATTTCTTGAAGAGTTTTCAAATACCTTCTTGTATGTCGTTGCAGACGTCGACGAATGTGTCTCTGATCCGTGTGAAAATGGCGGAACTTGCGTGGACGAGGTTAACGGCTACAACTGTAGTTGTGCTGCTGGCTATGAAGGAGATCATTGTGAAACAGGCAAGTTTTCCCATGAGAACTGTCTTATCGTACACATTAACGGTGCACACCCAACCACCTTATTTACTTTCTATTTTCGACGGTTATATCAAGAAAGCGCAGCCAGTTTCCCGCTATTTCTCTTTCGCAATAAAGATGCTTTTGGTACAAAAAGGTTTTGTAGGGAAAGAAAGCTGCTAAAATCTAATCCCAAATTTCAAAATGCAGAATATTATTCCAAGCGTTTTGACAAAACTTCTCCTATGTCGTTGCAGACGTCGACGAATGTGTCTCTGATCCGTGTGAAAATGGAGGAACTTGCGAGGACGAGGTTAACGGCTACAACTGTACTTGTGCTGCTGGCTATGAAGGAGATAATTGTGAAACAGGCAAGTTTTTCCATGGGAACGGTCTAATCGTACACCTTAACGGTGCACACCCCACTTCTTCCTTCACTGTCTATTTTCGACGGTGTTATTAGGAAAATTCAGCAAGTTTCTGGGCAATTGCGGCCATTTGTCTTTGACAAGTAAAGACGTTTTTGTTACCGGAAGTTTCAAAAGCTGCCAAAATCTAGTCATAACATTTGACATAGCTTTTGATTTCAAAATGCTGAATATTTCTTGAAGAGTTTTCAAGGACCTTCTTGTATGTCGTTGCAGACGTCGACGAATGTGTCTCTGATCCGTGTGAAAATGGCGCAACTTGCGTGGACGAGGTTAACGGCTACAACTGTAGTTGTGCTGCTGGCTATGAAGGAGATCATTGTGAAACAGGCAAGTTTTGTCATGAGAACTGTCTTATCGTCCACCTTAACGGTGCACACCCCACCTCTTCATTTATCTATTTTGGACAGTGTTATTAGGAAAGGTCAGCAAGTTTCCGGCCATTTATTTTTGACAAGTAAAGACGTTTTTGTTACTGGAAGATTCAAAAGCTGGCAAAATCTAGTCATAAGATTTGACATAGCTTTCGATTTCAAAATGCTGAATATTTTTTATTGAAGACCTTTCAAAGACCGTCTTGTATGTCGTTGCAGACGTCGACGAATGTGTCTCTGATCCGTGTGAAAATGGCGGAACTTGCGAGGACGAGGTTAACGGCTACACCTGTACCTGTGCTGCTGGCTATGAAGGAGATCATTGTGAAACAGGTATGTTTTGTCATGAGAACTGTCTTATCGTACACCTTAACGGTGCAAACCCCACTTGTTCCTTTACCATGTCTTTTTTCGACGGTGTTATTCGGAAAATTCAGCAAGTTGCGTAGAGTTGAGTTTAGATAATTGTGATAAAGCCACATTATATGTGATATTACGTTGTGAGAAATTTACTCACAATTTTACCCGATTAGATAATGACGAATGTACAGATGGCAGCCACAACTGCAGTCCCCAATCAACCTGTTCCAACATACCCGGCAGTTTTGTCTGCGACTGTAACTCAGGCTACAGCGGCGACGGTGTTAGCTGTACCGGGATGAAATTATCATTTTTGTTTTCATACTGTACAAGATATGACTACATATATACTGGAAAAGTATTTGAAGGAAAACGTGTGACTGACTTTTCAGCATTCAATCTATGATCTAAAAGTTGGTGAACAGATGTAGTTTACCACATATCCTAATTTCTCCATGTTAACAGACAAAAGGAAAACTACTCTCCTCTTAACATCACAAAACCCACATATTTTAGAAAAAGTGGGATCTTTCGTCTTCCATTGTCTCGGAAAAAGAAGGCAAACCCGAATAAGATAGAATTAAGTGTTAGTATTTAGACTAGAAAAGTTACTTGCTGTATTGTTATATAGTGTCTGTCCGTTCTTTCATGTTACATGTACTTGCAATTAGCCTACGGGCAAGAACTTGCAATAAACTTATTATTAATTTTCACTTCAAATATCGATCCTCATAGCAAAAGTTCTTGATCATTTCAGCCAGACCATGTCAGACGTTGACGGCCCCAGCTAACGGAGCGCTGAGTCGTCTCGGACCACACGCCTACCCGGCCACGGTGACGTTCACCTGTAACGCGGGATACGTACGGAACGGCACTGAAACTACGACGTGCCAACCTGACGGATCATGGAGTAACGCTGTTCCTACGTGCACACGTAAGTCGAATTATAATCCTATCTATCACACTTGTGCGTGTATCACGTCCTTATGAGTTCGGTATTGACGTCTTTTGGCCAAGGTAAAATTTGCGGGGAAGAAGTTGCCTTTTTACATTAACCAACCGCTGTGCAGTCTGGTTATCGAATCGACGAAAAAGAATTCTTCGGCTGTAAACTTTACCTAAACCAAAAAAATGTCAATAGAGAACTCATGCGGACGTGATATATATACGCACATGTGTCTAATAAAATGGAAACTATGCATTTACATTATTTTTCTTTAAACCTTAGAAATGTATCTCTGGAAAAGGTCCCTAGAAAAATGTGTTGTTTTTCTATGCTCAAAAATTTGCGTACAGATTCTCGCTGACTAATGTAGCTCCATGTATCATAACGATAAAGAGTCTTAATTGAAATAATCAAAGGCTCTTGACGAATAATTTTTCATCATTTCAGCCCGACCATGTCAGACGTTGACGCCCCCAGCTAACGGAGCGCTGAGTCCTCCCGGACCACACGCCTACCCGGGCACGGTGACGTTCACCTGTAACTCGGGATACACACGGAACGGCGCTGAAACTACGACGTGCCAAACTGACGGATCATGGAATAACGCTGTTCCAACGTGCACACGTAAGACGAATTATAATCCTATGATCTATCACATTCGTGCCTATATTGACGTCTTTTGGCCTAGGTAAAGTCTGCGGGGAAGAAGTTGCTTTTTTACTTTGACTCATCATTGTGCAGTCTGTTTATCGAATCGACGAAAAAAACTTCTTCGGCCGTAAACTTTACCTAAACCAAAAAATTTCAATAGGCAACTCATACGGACGTGATATACGCACAAATGTCTAATGAAATGGAAGCTTTGCACTTACATTAGTTTTCTAAAAAGCCCTTAGAAATGTATCTCTGGATAATGGTCCCTAGAAAAATGTGTTATTCTTTCTATGCTCAAAAGTTTGTGTACAGATTTTCGCCGACTAATGTAGCTCCATGGATCATAACGATAAAGATTTGTTAATTGAAATAATCAAAGGCTCTTGACGAAGAATTTTTCATAATTTCAGCCAGACCATGTCAGACGTTGACGGCCCCAGCTAACGGAGCGCTGAGTCCTCCCGAACCACACGACTATCCAGCCGCGGTGACGTTCACCTGTAACACGGGATACGTACGGAACGGACCTTCTCAAACGACGTGCCAAACTGACGGATCATGGAGTAACCCTGTTCCTAAGTGCACACGTAAGTCGAATTATAATCCTATCTATCATACTTGTGCCTATATCACGTCCGTATGAGTTCCGTGTTGGCGTCTTTTGGACTAGGTAAAATTTGCGGGGAAGAAGTTGCTTTTTTCCTTTGACCCATCATTGTGCAGCCTGGTTATCGAATCGACGAAAAAGACTTCTTCGGTTGTAGACTTTACCTAAACCAAAAAATGTTGATATGGAACTCATACGGACGTGATATACGCACATGTTTCTAATAGAATGGAAGCTACGTACTTACATTAGTTTTCTAAAAAGCCCTTAGAAATGTATCTCTGGAAAATGGTTAATGTGTTAATTTTTTTCTATGCTCAAAACTTTGCGTACAGATTCTCGCAGACTAATGTGGCTCCATGGATCATAACGATAAAGATTTCTTAATTGAAATAATCAAAGGCTCTTGACGAAGAAATTTTCATCATTTCAGCCAGATCATGTCAGACGTTGACGCCCTCAACTAACGGAGCGCTGAATCCTCCCGGACCACACGCCTATCCAACCACGGTGACGTTCACCTGTAACACGGGATACGTACGGAACGGTCCCGAAACTACGACGTGCCAAACTGACGGATCATGGAATAACGCTGTTCCAACGTGCATACGTAAGTTGACTTTTAATTTAATCTATGCCAATACTTTTCGAGAAATTGTATTAAACAGTCAGAAAG
Organism: Branchiostoma lanceolatum; assembly: GCA_035149815.1. Lineage (NCBI taxonomy): Eukaryota > Metazoa > Chordata > Leptocardii > Amphioxiformes > Branchiostomatidae > Branchiostoma > Branchiostoma lanceolatum. Next base: position 12,344,698 of record CM068883.1, on the reverse strand, counting down.
TTATGGAGAGTATTTCTCTTCCAATAGATGATATTAATAATTACTTATCATGATGTAATTCATTCACTTACAATATCGAAAACGTGCCCAAAACTAGAAAGCAACGGTGACCGTAAAGACGTTCACGAATAACAAATAATGTTGTTTCATGCATTATTGGATCCATAGAATTTTTGGACAAGAACTATTTTACCTGTTTTTAGGAAGACAGTGTCCGTCGTTGACGGCCCCAACTAACGGAGCGCGGACACCCTCTACCGGACAGACCTCCTTCCAGGACACGGTTACGTTCACCTGTAACACGGGATACAATCTGAACGGAGCCGGTAGTGTGACGTGTCTGTCTGACGGAACGTGGAGTGCGCCTGCGCCAACATGTGCAGGTACGTTTTATGGATAAATACAACATTGTCTATGAAAATGTTCACTGTGCACAGTCATGCTTATGATTGCTTCCTACCGGAGGAAGACCCAGATTGACACATCGACGCCTGTCTGCTCTAATGTTTCTTGACCCAAGTGGTCACCTGAGGATCAAAATGGCCGGTCCAAAGCAAGTTCGGCAGATTTTTTATTTTATTTTGCCTGTTCTACAGATGATGAAGAATGCACAGATGGTACCCACAACTGCAGCCCCCAGGCCACTTGTAGAAACATACCCGGCAGTTTTACATGCGATTGTAACCCAGGCTACAGCGGCGACGGTGTTACTTGTACCGGTATAAAATGATTCTTTACGTTTTTGTTTTCAAATAGGACAAGATATGACTATAAGTTTGAACTTGGATTTACCTTGCTTTGGTACATGGTGATAAAATGACATTTTCAAAGTGATATTTTCTTATATATACAAGGCTGAATTTTTAATTCATTTTACCTGTTCTACAGATAATGATGAATGTACAGACGGCAGCCACAACTGCAGTCCCCAAGCCTCCTGTACCAACACACCCGGCAGTTTTGTCTGCGATTGTAACTCAGGCTACAGCGGTAACGGTGTCACTTGCACTGGTATGGAATTTGTTTTCTTTTGATAAAAGTAAAGGACTAAATGCAATGATAACAAGCGAAATACATTATTTCCATTATTTATGTGAACGATGTTGACAAGTTTTAGTTCTTGTTGTTTTTACCAAACCAGCTTTGCAAACTTCAATAGAAAAAACAACATTAGTGTCACCCGAAGCTAATAAGGTGGGATTTGATATGCACCATTTTAATGTGTTCTACGTATTAGGATCATATGCCTTAGCTATGGGCATGTAAATGTCTCGTCTGAAGAATGAAAAAAGTCTACCAATTGAATAAAAAAGACTCTTTTTACACAACCAACGTTTCGGTCACCATCTTTCACCTTCTTCAAGGTTCACATAGCAATGCAGTACAGGTGTTGCTGCTTATACATATTTATGAGATGCAATCCCAAACGCAAAGTATTCACATATGTACAATCACAGGGGATGACATCACTATGCGGTCCCAAACGTACAGAAGTGTAACATATACACAACTATCGATCAAAAACCAACGATGTCTCAATATCTCATTAATATGTATAAGCAGCAACACCTTTGCTGCATTGCTATGTGAACCAGTCAGAATTGCCTTGAAGAAAGTGACAGATGGTCACCGAAACGTCTGTGGAATTAATATCTTGGTTGTGTAAAAAGAGTCATTTTTATTCAGTGACTTACCAACCTGATGATACTATTCACGGAGTCTGCCAATTTTACGGTTTCACAAATGGGGAGAGTTTGGGATTCTAAAACATATTTAAGAACATCCCACAGTACATACTTATGCATACTAGCTACTGTTGTTAAATATCTGTTTATATATATCTTGCGCACTTCAGATCAATGCTCACCTGTTGTGGACATTTTCGGTGGAGATATTCGCGTTCATCGGAGCAGAGCTTTTAGACTCAACGGACGAATAGACATCAGTGGAAACTGTACTGAACAACGTGACATCACGTATCAGTGGGAAGTGTTGCCGCCTGGTGGAACTCGATGGCAAGTTCCTGCCGACGTTGTCTCCACAAAAGCAGACCTAGGCATCCCCTCCCGGACGCTCTCCTATGGCAGTTACAAATTCAGACTGTCGGTGACTGCTACAGATACTACAACAGACGTCGCAGTATCGGGTACAAGTAGCAACACATCAGTGACTATCACACCGTCCCCGCTCATTGCTGGTATCTTAGGGGGTTTCAGAAGACAGGTGGGCACGGGCAGGTTTACCCTGGATGCGGCCACGCTGTCAGCGGATCCCGACGGTATTATATCAAGGAGCGCCGATCTGGACTATCGTTGGACTTGTGATTCTACCGGTGAGTGGTGTCAAAACTTTTATGTTTTCTGCACGTTACATGTATTGGTGGCGTGTCTTGGTGGCGACTTCCACGTGTCGTACCGTGTCTTATTGTGTCTTAACGTAACTTACTGCACCGCGTCGGACTATCTTGAACCGTCTCACACCGTGTCTTACCATGTCGTACCGTCTTGTACCGTGTCTTACCATGCCGTATCTTGTTTTACCTTTCGTACCATGTCTTACCATGTCGTACCATGTCGTACCATGTCTTACCATGTCTTACCATGTCGTACCATGTCTTACCATGTCTTACCATGTCATATCATGTCATACTGTCTTGTGCCGTGTCTTACCATGTCGTACCGTGTCTTACCATGTCTTACCGTGTCGTACCGTGTCTTACCATGTCGTACCGTGTCTTACCATGTCGTGCCGTGTCTTACCATGTCGTACCGTGTCTTACCATATGTCGTACCGTCTTGTACCGTATCTTACCATGCCGCATCGTGTCTTACCATGTCGTACCGTGTCTTACCATGTCGTACCGTTTCTTACAATGTCGTACTGTGTTTACTGTCATACTACTGTCTTGTACCGTGTCTTACCATGTCGTACCATGTCTTACCATGTCGTATTTTGTCTGTGTGGTACCATGTCGTACTCTGTCGTACTTTTTCGAACTGTGTCTTACCGTGTCGTGCCATGAGGTACCATGTCGTACTGTGTCATACCTTATCGTACCGTGTCCTAACGTGTCTCTTGTGTTCGTTCTGGTAGCTGGCTCTTGTCCTGTACTTAACGGAGGGGCTAACGGTCTGCTCACGATAAACCTCGGGCTGGAGGCTCTTCGCTCGGAACTCAACTTTACTGTGGAAGTATCTGCGCCAAACAGAGGTGGCGTTTTTGCAAGGCAGATCTTAGAGGTGGTCCGTTCAACCATTCCATTGACATCGATCATGTAAGTCACCAATCACTAGTCTAGTCAGTCATCATCTACAAGTTCTGAATCTGAAGTCGTGGAAACGCCATGAAATTGCAATCAGTCCTTCTTCTAGTCCTGTCGTTTATTGGAAAATAACTGTGTTTGTAACTATATTCCTGCTGTAGTAATTTCAACAATCATCAGTATACAAACATGATCAGATGATTTTACAACAAGATTGGCAATGAAAAAAGACATTGCCATGGGGACGGTAGTTGTTGTTGTTTTCATTTTACTGTACTCTACTTAGGGCACTACGTGTTACTGTACATGTATATGTAGTAGCTTAGGAATTCGTGTCCGTAATGGAATGCCCGGAACTTCCTGCTGACTAACATTCCAAACGCTCCTATGATCTAAAAATAGCCGCATGACCCACTTTCTATTCTTTGCATTCTGAACACATAACCGTACAATTCTTAGAATTCTTGCCGACTGCACACAATACCATACCACTAGGCTCGCCACTAACATTCCAAAGATTCCCGTGGACACATTCCTGTACAATTCGTAGAATTCTTGCAAACTGCACACAATACTATACCATTAGGCGTCGCCACTCGGGCGTCGCCAAAAATGCTGCAGATATACCGTGTGCGGGGTCTGTAAGTTTGAAGGCACGTCCTCCTAGATCTTGTCAAGCTAATTCTTATTATGATTTTCTTCATATTTTCTACAGCTGTGATCAAATATACGGTACCTGTGGTCCCAAAATCAACGCGGGAGAAAAGATGAGACTGTCCGTGCTGTGTAGCAACTGTGCAGCCGGTCCCAACCGGTACCGGTACAACTGGACATTGGTGCAGACACAGGGCTCGACCATGACTTGGACGGACACAGAATGGAACAAGAACCTTTTGAACGACAGAAGTCAAGACTATGTGGTGTTTAGAGCCAATGTGTTCAACAACGCGGTATGTGCCTTCTCGTGATATCAGTTTCTTCAATGTCGTTTGATTTTAGATACTTAAGTGGAAGTTGAGAGATGAAAGATTTTTCTTGGCAGTTAAGGAATTTTTCGCTGATTTTGTCTGATGCATTTTTCTACGTGCTCTCTTAAGGCAACAAGCGCGTATATAGCCGGGAATAGAATACATGGAATAAGGACCTATTCTGGGATCCTTGACGTAACTTCCTGTCAGTGTTCTGGACGTAGTTAGCATGTGGAAAGCAGCCACTCTACTGCATATGAATAACTAAGGACATACATGCAAACAAACAAAAACAGAGAAAAAAACAGATACACCGAAACCAAAGCCTACATAATTTACACGATATTCAGTTTAATACGTACGCATGAGTAGCTCTATACGTTACGGCTTTGCAACTCTTCTACTCAACAGGGACTGTACACTACAACTGCTGTAGTGACGAACAGCATCACAGGGGAGTTCGGTTCTGCAGAATATTCATTCACGCTCAACGAACCACCGAGGGTTGGGAACTGTGCAGCCCTTAATACGTCGGAGGGATTCTTTGTAATACGTTGTCAAGGTAACAGTGTAAACAGTCTGTATTGATTTCAATGATGGTGAGACTTTTCAACCTTTTCCATCGATTTGAGAGGCAGAATCTTTACCATTGGCATAAGAATAATGTTGATGGTGTCTCTAGATCTATAATTACATTTTGTGGACATGTTGGAAGTCGGCAACAACGTTCTCATGTGTGGGGTCGTGTGGCGTAGTGGCAGGGCATTCGGCCTAGAACCCAGCGGTCCCGGGTTGGAATCCCTGACGCCACCGATGTTGTACCTTTGACTTTCCTCATTCCACCCAGGTGTAAAAATGGGTATATTGTTCGGTTTACGTGGCACTGTTAAAATACGTTATGAAAAATTTAAGTGCAGTGCCATGTCGTCCTTGTCTATCCAAAACCATCATTATGACTGGTTCACTGAGACTGGTGCCAACAAACAATTGGAGTACGGACAGTCGAAAATGAATTGGTCGTCTTTCATTGTGATGTTGGGGCGCAGTTTACAACATTAAGATTTTTTGTACAAGTATTCCAAATTCGTTTCCAGGTTTCAGCGACCCTGACGTCCCTCTCCGGTATGATTTTGAATACACGGCTGCCGACATAGAAGTCGCGTCCGTAAACTCAACTGGCACAAACAAGCACCTCTTATACAGCGGACCGGTAGGTTGGCGTCCTCTAAATCTATAATTGAATGACTTTCACGGTAGAATGACCAGATTTGTTAGTCAAAATCTCATTTGCATACTCAATGAACTGCAATTAAACAAGGCATACGAGAAAATCTAAGTATTTCACGGAGGTATGACATCTTTGAACTCTTATTTTTTGTAAGGAGTTTAGGTGAAGTTAGTTTTCCCGCAACAAAAGAGTCCTTACCACACCTCGTCTTCTTCACGATAATCAAACGGACTCCCCAGGCCACGTGACCTTACGAACGCGAATGCGCAGTGAGAAGTAAGGCGGGGTGATTGGAAGTCGGTACCGTCCCTTGTCTTGGGTGAGGGTTTTTGGCGACGCCTCAGGGGCGAGCCAAATTGTTTAAAATGTTTTGTTTGACTTCTAAACAGGCCTCCAGCACACCGCCGGTCAGACTACCTGTAGGAAATCGAGAGAAGAACTACGAGTTAGAAATCGTCGTCCGCGTGGCCGATTCTCTTGGTGCCTTCGCCTTCACAAGTGTTATAACAAATGTAAGATTTTATCATATCATTATCATATCATATCGTATCATCATATGAAGTATATATGCTGACTTTGCAGACGTTTTGTCATGTCCACTAAATTATTTCAAATAACTGCTTACTGGAAAGTAATGAAGATACAAAATCATATAACCCATAAAATCATATGAATCATAAAGAATATGGCAATTCAAATGTGTACATGGGTAAGGAAAAACGCTTTACTGCTTTTGTGGGGGGAAATGGAATGATATTCTTCAGGATGCTAATGAGCCGGTTGCCCAGATCACCTGAGTTTATAGAAGTGAAATGTGAGCAATGGGTCAAAGGTGATCGGAAGTCGGTACCGTCCCCCGTCCCGGTTCAGTGAAGCTTTTATGTAGTCAATACTGGCATGCTTAACTTAAAGACACGTGACCTTACGTAAGTGTGAGGTGAGTAATGGGTCAAAGGCTATAGGAAGTCTGTATCGTCCCTCGTCCCGGTTGAATGGAGTTCTCATGTTGTCCACCTTTCTTACATAGGTTCCGCCGCCAGAAGACGTTCAGGGGTTTGTAGATGACGTTTTGGAGACGGTGAACGTCGATGACGTACAACAAACCGCAGCGTCAATTATCAGCGTAGCGTCTGTTCTTAACACCGCCAACGCTTCAGAGGTCGACAATACAACGAGAATTAAGGTTGGCCTGTTTTCGGTATTCCTTACAGGAGAAGCTAAGCGTTTCCAGTACGTTTAGCTGCTTCTTCAGATGACTAGCTAGTCTCTACCAGACTAACTACGCTGGCTTTAGAGAGAATATTTGCTCGGGGAGTTTGGCCACCATAGCATGGACAATATACATATTTGCACGGGCCGGTGGGAGAAGTGGATTTATCCAAGACAGGTACAGACACTGATTCTAAGAAATTCATCATCATTTTCTAGAAACTTAAAGCTCGTGAATTTTGAGCTTGGTATCCAAAACCTATCATAGCTGCCAAGTCTTGTTCGTCTTCTCCGGAAAAAGGAGCATTTCATAGACAGCATTGATATGGTTAATACTAGATACCCTAATGCGGGAATATGTGTTTTGGGGGATTTTAATAGATGTGATATCAGTAATATTGTCCATGGAACCCAGCTAAATCAGCTTGTAACACAGCCCACCAGGGGAGAAGCCATTCTTGATCTGATTATTACAAATTTAAAGCCCTTTTATCAGGATCCTCGAATCGAGGAACCTTTGGCAATGAGTGATCATAATACGGTAATATGGTCTCCCCATGATCATATACCTATTAATACTAAAACTAGGTCACAATTTCGCCCTTTTAAAGATTCCGAGGTCCGCTCTTTCGGACAATGGATTTCGTCACACCCGTGGACAGAAGTTTTTGATGCCCACGATATCCAGAGTAAAGTTAATACTTTCTATCAAACTCTTCAAAGGAGAATAGACCTCCATTTTCCTATGAAATCTGTTGTTAAGCACAATTCAGACAAAGAATGGGTTACCCCTCAAATTAAATCTCTTATCAAGAGAAGACAACAAGCTTTTCATTCCCGTAATATGATATTATATAGAAAGCTAAGGAACCGTGTGAACCGATTGTGTACGAAGGCAAGGAAAAGACATTATGTTCATAAGATACATGTTTTAAAGAAGGAGAATCCAGCAAGATGGCACATGTCTATACGAAACATTCTTAATGTCCGCCGTAATGTATCAGTGTCTGTTCCCAGCAGTTCACCTCTAACTGACAAAGAGATCGCTGCTGCGATCAATCGCCACTTTTCAGACATTGTGAACCAACTTCCATGTCTTGATTTCGAATCGTTGCCGTCTTACCTGCCTTCTCCTTCAAAACCGCCGCATATTCATTCGTATGAAGTTTATGAAATTTTGAAACGCCTTGATGCCAGGAAGAGTTGTGGTCCGGATAACATCTCCCCCAAAATCGTCAAAACGTTTGCTGTTGAATTAAGTGACATTCTTGCCCATCTTTTCAATTGCTCTTTGGAGGAGGGGCGTGTCCCCAAACAATGGAAGGAGGCTGTTATTTCTCCAATTCCAAAGAAAAGCCCAGCATCAGTAGAAAATCTACGACCTATATCACTTACGTCTGTCTTTATAAAAACGTTCGAATCCTTTATTACTAAATGGGTTCTTCAAGACATAGACAAAGTTTTGGACCCCAACCAATATGGCAGCAGAAAGGGGCGCTCATCAGTTCACTACTTGATAAATTTGATCGACTCTATTCTTCGTGACGCTGAAACCCCCAAAACTGTTCAGACTGTTCTGTTAACTGATTTTAGCAAGGCGTACGATAGAATCGATCATACTCTACTAATCCGTAAACTGTTGACTTGTGGTGTACGCACTTCAATCTTACCATGGATTTGTAGTTTTCTTAATGACCGTACACAGTGTGTTCGGTACCGAGGTGTAACATCGTTTTGGGAGAAAATTGCATCAGGAGTTCCACAAGGTACAAAATTAGGGCCTGTCCTCTTTTTAGTATATGTAAATGATGCGATGCAATTTTTTCTTAACAGATGGAAGTATGTAGATGATCTAATGGTAAAAGAAAGTAGACTTTTCAGTGAACAATCTTCTATGCAGACAGCAATTAACCAACTGGACACATGGTCATCACAAAATTGTATGTCATTGAATGAAGATAAGTGTAAATTAATTTGTATCACTTTCATGAAGGATCCTACCCCTTCCCCTGTAATGTTACTGAATGGCAAAGCCATTCAGTACACTGAGGATGCCTGTATTTTGGGTGTTTGGATTTCTGCCGACATGAAATGGGGAAAACATGTCACAACAATCATAAAAAAAGCAAGCTCGCGCCTTTTCTGGCTTAAAAAGCTAAAACGCTCTGGTGTCTGCACTGAAGATCTTTGCGAAATTTATTTACTATATGTCCGACCAGTCATAGAATATGCAGTCCCAGTATGGCACGCAGGTCTAACCACTCTACAATCCCACCAACTTGAACGCATTCAAAAACGTGCCCTCAGAATCATACTTGGCAATAATTATACTTCCTATGCTGACGCACTTTCAACTTTTAACCTCTGCACTTTAAAAGCAAGAAGGGAATCACTCTGTCTTAAGTTTGCAAAATCTCTGATGAATTCACCAACGTTTCGACCCTGGCTACCCCCCACCCGCAATAAAGTTCACAATATGGACTTAAAAGGGGGTTTCCAGCTTAGCATACCCTTTATAAGATCTGACAGGTACAGGTACAGGAACAGTGCCATTCCGTACTTGTCAAAACTCCTGAACAGCGTATTGTAACTTATACCTATTGTGTAATCACCCTACTACCGTTTCTACATATCCTTGTTGTTCAGTTTTGGTTAGGTTTGTAAATATTGATGATATTTTGTACAGTTGTGTATTCCCTGAAACTGCGTAATTCAGCCTTTTTACTTTGTATCATTAGGCTGCAATGTTGTTTTAGCTCTGTATGAATTTGCGAATAAAACCATTTATATATATATAAAAGAGAGAGAGAAAGAAGGCGGCTATCATAGACTTGGATTCCACTTTTTTTCGGGGGCAAGACGGAAGAAACTCGGCAGACTTCAACAATCAACAAATGATGACAGACGTTGGATCATATGTCATAGTCACGTGACTGCAAATGTCCAATGACAATTAATGTTGCACGTGACAGGCACGTGACAGGATGGTGGCGATTCTGGAGCAGGTGGAGGCGCAGGACGTGCAGCAGGTGAAACAGCTGTCAGGCACGCTGGAACACGTGACCAACAAACCCGAGGAGCTGTCGGACGAGTCTCAGGTGGGCCAATCACAAACAATGTTCCGATCCCCTTCGCATGCTGGGAAAACGGAGAACTTTGGGTAAAGCAAGGGGTAGCAAAGTACGCATGCGTGTTGCCATGACAATGTGTCGACTGGCCTCTGCGTTTCCCATAATCCATAATCCGTACTTTTGACTATACATGTAGAACTCTCAACAAGGGAACATCACTGTGGCTTGTAGTTTGGAAAGAAAGCGGAGATTGCTAGGATATAAGGGACGTAAAATGGGGGGCCCGTGATCGACGAGGTGCCTCGATCACTATGAAAGGCACTGCAACAGCCATATTAATCAGGTGGATGTCTACTAGCCTGTGTTTACGCTGTCTGTCGCTGGCGGAGGTTAATGTCGGGCCGGCTGCTAGGAGCGCGATTTAGTCAGGCGGTGCTTACTGGCTGTACTTCAGATGAATAGCTGAGCGAATTCTTATAAAGTCTCTTCATAAGGCAAATTAACACCAGCCCAATACTCTAGTTTTCATGTCTACAATTAGAAACAAGCCAACTGAAAATTTGAAAGCAAGATGATACACTACAATTTCGCAATACTAAAATGTCGAAATATTAATTTGTATTTGTTTTGTATTGTTCAGATAAAAGCTGCTGATACGCTGAGAAATTTGGGAGAAGTGTTGACCAATAAATCGTCAGATGTCGGGACCGAGGAACTTGAGAGGATATCGGCCCATCTTGTTACTGGTACGGCAGTGATGAAAACTACCTGGATAAGGAATAAAGACGTCATATCTTTTTAATCTATATCCGCTTCGATCCGCCATCTTGGATCCGCCATATCCTGATCTTTTTTAAATACATTTTTAGAAAATAACCCCAAAACACGATGAAAATAGACTAAAATCGCCACTAGTTACCCCGAAGGAGAGTGATGGATGTCACTCGAAACGGAAGTAAATCTCGGAATCTTATCCAGTTGTACATATTTGTATCGTTTGCCTGGATGTCTAAGTTCTATCCTTCATAAACGTAAACGTACATTGATGATGAAATTTTAGTAAACAGCATAAAAAACTGTTTGTTCAAAATGCATCTGGCTAACAACGCTGCGATAGACATGCAAAACTATGTATCTCTTTACTAGTGCAACTATGCCATACTGTGTACGTAAAAGTCACACCAATCATATTACCACGTTGCTTCTGTTTTGTAGGCGCGGTCAACGTTTTGGATGCCTCCAGTCTAAGTGTAGGCAGGGCGAGGTCGGAGGTGCAAATGCAAAGCAGAAAAAAGCGAACCACGAACTTTGAAAAGGTAGATTTCTCTGGCCAATTAATTTGCTTATCTTTCTTCAGATCTCAGATCTCTTTCAGACTAACTACGCTGGCCGTAGGGAGAATGTTTGCCAGGGGAGTTTGGCCACCTTAGCTAGGGTTACATTTAGTGTTGCGTACCTAAACGTACAGGTAGAGGTACCGGTACAGAGGTTTAGGTACAGGTCCAGACCTGTACCTGAACAATTTGAAAAAAAAAAGATGTTTTTGTGAACTTCTTCAATAACGACAGAAACATTGATAAACGGTTTACAACTTGTCAATATATTTATTCAAAGAAGATAATTAGGTTTCCTACCGCCAAACTCCCTTGGCCTTGCTATCAAAACTCCCGGCCTGTCTGAATGATCTGTTGCATATTAGTTACGCTGTTCCAAGGTGTGACTTTGGTCACGTTTGGTGTTGCATGAGGTTATTAGGTTAGGTGATCAGTCACAATATAAGCACACGTTGGTTAAAATTTATATCGGTACAGTACCGGTACTTCATGATCCGGTATTTTGGACATGTACCTAATCAATTGTTACGGTACAGTACCGGTACACAGTACCGGCACGCAGCACTAGTTACATTTCTTAGCCTGAGTATCATCCTGTTTAGTTCCAGGCTCTTCCTTCACATGCAGGATGACACTGACAGGCTATTCATTTGCAGGAGGGGGAATTGTTATCCTTCCCGCGGACTGAATCTCCTGGCCAATTATTCTCCTATTTGCCGAATTCTACTGTCCATACTCCGTAGGAAGGCCTGGTGGAGGCAACGAATTCATAATGTTCTTATTTTGCTCGCTTCATACTATAGAGATACAACGGATATTTAGATTGATACTTGATAGCATACGATAGTAGCTGTGTAACTGTAAGCAGTGAAGAACATAGTTGCACATTTGTCACCCTTTTCTTGCTTTCCAACCATCACTCACCGGGACGAGGTACAGGCTTCCAGTCACATTTTGATCCACTTCTGTAGTCACGTTTCTGTACGTTCACCTATCCAGACTGGAGGGTTAGCACTTTTGATTAAGGCCGTGACTGGATTGATTTTGAGAAAAAATTTTTGACGCTTTCATCCCCCTTTATAATATGAAAACTCTTAAAAGTTTAAGCCCCTTTTTCGTTTATTTTCAAACTTATTACAGAACGAACAGGCGACCACCACTGCCTTTGAAGCTATCGACAACTTGGCGTTGACGATGATAACGAGGAAGAACCGGGACGAAAAACCAACACTGCTCAAGACAAACGTGTTCCTGATGTCCTTGGGGAGGTCTAGTTGTGACACGCCCGGGGAACGGTTGATACAGACGCGGACTGAGACAGGGGCATACTTCAAAATCCCAGAAAACGCTGCTGCAAAACTTTGTGTGGATGGCAGTGTCGGGTCTCAGGTTTGATGGCACATTTCATTATTGTCTTATTAATATTATCCTTTATTAAGTATTTACATCAATTTATCTTAGATTCATGAAAAGGGCTACATTAGGAACATTGATCGTAAATGTGTTGGGAGACATTAAACCGGACAGCGCAGGTACGTTGTAGATTGTAAATCTCGCTTTGTCTCACCAAAACGCGCGAGAGTTGCATTTTGTTTAGTGAATGTAAATCAAAGGTCGGGACGGGAAGATGGACGGGGAGATATCTTACATTTGCTTGCAAATTCTAGCCCTCAACATTTTCAATATTGTTTCTACTGTGTTGATGTATCATATATCTTGCATATCCGTATCTTTAGACCTACTTTACACCACGGAATCCCTTTGAATACTCTCCCAACGCCGGAGACCTCAGAACCCCGGTACTCGGACTATCCGTTCTCGAGGACAGACAGAAAGTTCCCGTCAGCGATCTTGACGAAGAGGAACGGATAGAGTACATTAACCCGGTAACTACGGAGAATACAATAATGGTGGAGGGGACAGCAACGTCATCAAACAGCGGACAGATAACGGTTGGTTAATTTCATTTTTGATCGACCATATAAAATATCATGTCGCAAATATAGATATAGAAGATATTCATTATTGATTTCTTAATTGAGATCATAAACAAAAGTACACAAAGCGAACTCAAGTTTACAGAACGTACGTTGACGATACCTCTCACCATAATGCAAAAGCATTAATGAATACAAAATAACATCATTGAGTTGTTCTGATCGCTAATACATGTAATAGGGTCATATTTCCTAACTGTCTACTGAAAAGTATGATTTAAAAGACAACAAAACTGACAAAGCCTTGAAGAATAGTCATAATCATAGTCATAATCTGATAATAACTATCAAATAAGATTTTAAAAAAAACTGTGAAGATTGGGAAATTGACAAATGAGCATAATTTGTGTACAAACAGCCCGGCCGGGCCCCGGTTTGGCAATGTGACCCTAGCATAAGCCATCAAGCACACTTAACCGTGTACTTTCTAAGATGTTCTTATTCGTTCCGACAGGTACACAACTTCAACACGACAGCACCGGGGGTGGCCTTCTTCATCAGTGTCGTCCCCCAAAACAGCGCAGACGTGAACGTCACGTTCATGGCTTACCTGAAACGGGGTCCCCAGGTCTCACCTAACGATTACAGCCATAACGCCACCCTGCGGCGGGCTGGGGACACTGCAGACGAGAGAGGTGAAGCCACTGCACAACCCTTCACGTGGTTTTTGAGCCAAGCAGCCGTTAACATCAGCGATGAACAAGAAACGTGGACAATAGGTGAGACAATCAATGTATTGATGATTGATATTCCTTGTTACCTTCGCCAAGAAGGTTATGTTTTCGGTTCCGTTTGTCTATCAGAGGGCAAAATAAATCGAGAACGCGTGGATGGATGATATTTGGTAGGTGGGTAAGGGTCGGGAAACGAAGGTGAAGTTCGATAATGGGCTCCTCGCGGATTTCTAAAGTACTGCAGCGGAACTTCCTGTTTTGATATCTATTGTTCTGGAGATGCTGTGGTCGTGATTCTTTTTATTGAATCGTCTAACAGTATATGCTTGCAATAGCCTACAACTTTAAGATTGACAAAATAACTTGTCAAAGACAATGTGTCCAGGTACAATTCTTTTTTCTTGAAAAAATGCATTTCGGTACGTTTGTTAAGGCGCATTTTCTGTTAGGAATTAAGATTGGTTTTTCATGTCCGTACTAGACTATTTTCAGTGCTGAATATGTTAACAGTAGAAGTGTGTGGTACAAGTTATAGTTTCGTCTTCACGTTTTGGTATAGGAATCCAACGCCTTCCAACCGTTGATGAAAATGGACAAACGTCAGACTCCGGTGTTAACTACACAATCAGCGTCACGGCGTCAAGGTGCCTCTTCTTCAGCGAAACGTCCAAACTTTGGACCGACAGTGGATGTGAGGTAAACGTCATATGTACATTCAAGTTGTTTTTGGTGACGCCTCAGGGACGGAAGCTGCTTTGTAGTATTAGGCTCGTTTTGAAAATGTTTCTACTCTACAACCAGAGGTCTCGGTCCTCCTTGGTCAGAGGTTATTCTTTTTTTTCTGTTTTAATGCCTTTTTGTACCATTCTACGTTTTTATGGTAGTGGCCACGATTCTTTTATAATTACTTTCCTCATTAGGGATAGAATAGTAGAAAAATAGGGATAGAATAGTAGAAAAATGCTTATGCCGCAAAAATACAACAACGCAAAAACGATAAAATAACCCCTGGCCGAAACCTCTGCTTGTAGACTAAACAAGCAACCTTAGCGAGAGTCAATCAATAGAATACATCCCTAAGACAATTTTGCACCTTTTATTCTGTACATGCCTTTGGTCATGATTTTCGGTTGACAGATAGCTTTTGGGCTGTCTTGAATGTATATTTAATTTCATTTTTCTGAAGGTGGGACCTGATACGACCCATAAACGGCTGCACTGTATCTGTGACCACCTGACGGCCTTTGCTGGTTTCGCTGCACCCAATCCGTTAGATTTAGGAAAGGCCTTCACGTTCGACTTGGACAGAAGTCTCATCGCCATCGCGACTGTGTGCGTCGTGCTGGCCTTATACATGGTGGCGGTCTCGATTGGAAGAAGACTGGATATTCAGGATGAAAGAAAGGTTGGAGTTTATCATTGCCTGTGTAAAACTGACGGTTTTGTGGTCACTTGGTGTTTGTGATGGTGGGTTGTGTCCACACTTCCGCAACTGGCATTTGAATACTAGGCATGGAGGGGAAATTAACAGGACGTTCGGGGTCAAAGGTGTTATAAAGGTCCCAGAAAGGTAGAAGGAAATGGAATTTGGTCCCAGCCAAGAGTTTTCCCCAGGCGCCTCATGCAGTATTTTTTAATATCAATCATTCATAGTGCACTTGATGAAAATCTTCAAAAGTGAAACATGCAAGAAATGTACACAAAAAATATTTTTCAAAACATTTTTCTTTGTGCAGCTGTATATCATTAGCTCAGCCACCAAACACCGCACCTTATATTGCCAAATATGGTACCCTCATCCAAGTCAAAAATGACCAAATGGCATGCAGTTCAAATCTCGGAAACTCTCGCCACAGCCCGCGAGAGTTGCACATCAGCTGAAGCACTGTCCACCGTGAACACACTTCAAATCGGCAATCTGTCATAAATATATGAGTTACAAGTGTACCAAAGAATATTTCTAGTTCATAAATCCAATGTCATTATTTTTACCACAATATCATTATCTCCAAGCAGATCTACCGGTGGTAAGACAATATCCAAAAGGCCAAGACAGTATTCAGTTGACCACCATCTTTGAAAAGAAATGCTTCTTACTGTTTGAGTGAACGCAGATACGCGGTGGCCAATTGGATACTGTTTTGGCCCTTTGGGTGCTGTCTTGCCATTGGTAGATGTGATTGGAGATTAACATAATCACATGTTTCAGCGACAGAAGAGAGCGTACAGACATCTATCCAGGTCCGCCACGCCGGGAAAACGTGTCCTCTCGCAATTAGAAATATCTAAACGTCTCTTATCATAATTTGCAAGGTTATTCATACCACAATATCACATGTTTCAGCGACAGAAGAGAGCGTACAGGCATCTATCCAGGTCCGCCACGCCGGGAAAACGTCTCCTCTCGTGGCACCTGTGGGCATCAGTGGTGAAGCCTCCTGTCAATCACTTCAGCCGCGTGCAGAGGATCTCCTGCTGTCTGTCCCTCCTCATGTCCTTCATGTTAGTCAACATCATGTTCTACCGGGGAGACAGGAACTTCGTGCCTAAACCGGTCAGCGTAGGAGACACAGAGTTGGAGCTACCGTTTAGCTGGGACACCGTGAGTCTTCTTTTTGGCGAAGCTTCAGGAGCGAGCTTGATAGTGTATTTTTTCAGTTTCAAATCTATCATGTTTTTCGTCTCTGTTGTGAAGGAGAAATCTATATGTTCTTTTTCTTCTTCATGCATGGGTGAAGAAGTAGACGTCCCGGTACAAAGCAGAAGTCGTTTCGCTACATGGCAAATGTCGTATCGCTACATTTGAATGGTTTCATTCACTGACTTCTGTAAATGCACTTCAGTAACAGCGACAAGCTATGATGATGACTTCAAATGTAGCGAATCGACTTTTGCCATGTAGCGAAACGACTGGTCACGTAGCGAAACGAACGGTAGCGAACTGTGGATAATGTAGCGAAATCACATGTAACCCTGTAAGTCTTCTTTTTTTCCTGCGTTAAATTTCCTACAGAGAGTTGCGGTCTAATTTCTATAACTGACACAAAAAAGCCGTCACCGTCATAACCTTACCAGACATATGCTATGATTGAATAGAATTGACCATCAGCTATAGCTAGCTTTTCTATGACAGACCTGGCAAACCAAGGAGGTTTTATCAAGCGCCCTTGGGCAAACTACGCTGTATCACGTGTTAACGTCGGTAGATATTGCATTTGTTAAATGGATATGTTCCGTAAAATAATTGATGTCTCTTTCCAGTTAATTATTGGACTGGAAAGTTCCCTCATCGCCCTGCCGATCAACGTCTTAATCGTGGTGCTATTCCGGTACGCCGGAGCGCGTCCGGACGCGTCGGCGGGGGTAACCTCGTCCAGACCGGGTAGGTCAGAACGGCACGGCTTCATCCAGAAGGGTCGGCACGGCGTGGACATCGTTCTGCCGCGCTATCTGCCGACAGTTGATGGCACTGCAGGTCAGAGGTACGGCACGGACTACACCGCCAACCAGACTCTACATGTCAACAGGTTGAGGAGAGAGAGTAGTAAGTTCGGTAGCGATTGGGTGTTAGCGGTCACGTGACTATGACGTCATTTATCATCCGCCATGTTGGTGGGTTAAACGACGCGCGTGACGTCATTTATGTCAGAAATGTTCTCTCTATCCACCTCAACATTTGCTCCTCTGTATTTTCTGACAACACTAGACCATAACTAGTTTATTCTTATCCACATTTGTTTGTGCGTTTCAAATAAACTGTGAGCATATTGGTGGTTTCGCGGTGAATAGAATTCATAAGATACGACGTCACATTAGAATATTACATAAAAACTTCCCGTTATTTTACTTCACCTGATGACAGATCATTTTGTTTACAATTAATCTACCATTAAATGATAACCTATTTTTTCTCTTTCTCTTTTTAAATCATAACCTGCATATTATTTTTTCTCTTTTTCGTTTGTGCGTTTCAGATCTAAAGAAAATGGATGGCAGGTACGTCATCAAGAAAAAAGGCGGGAAGGTTGCGGTGAGCCGGAAGCCGTACCGTCCATTTCCGTGGTGGTGTGTCATCGTAGGTGAGTTACAAGCACTTGGAAAAAAGTGATTGAGGGCTTATTGAGGGCCTCTTGGCCATGTTGTTACCGTAGTTAAGTGTAACATACCTGGCATGTTTTCCTACAGACTGTCTTCTCGTGGTTGCCATATTTATAGTGTCCGGTGCCTTCACTGTCCTGTACGGTGACCACTACGGCAGGACCAAGTCTCAGGCCTGGCTCTTCATATTTACTGTAGTTACGTGTAACATATCTAACCTGTTTCTACAGCCTGGCTCCTAGTGGCTGCCATAGTTATAGTGTCCGGTGCCTTCACTGTCCTGTACGGTACGTAAAGACTACGGCAGGACCAAGTCTCAGGCCTGGCTTTTCATGTTTACTGTAGTCACGTGTAACATATCTAAACCGTTTCTCTTCCAGCCTGGCTCCTGGTGGCTGCCATAGTTATAGTGTCCGGTGCCTTCACTGTCCTGTACGGTAACGACTACGGCAGGACCAAGTCTCAGGCCTGGCTCTTCATGTTTGCTGTAGTTACGTGTAACATATCTAAACCGTTTCCCCTACAGCCTGGCTCCTGGTTGCTGCCATGTTGCTGCCATAGTTATAGTGTCCGGTGCCTTCACTGTCCTGTACGGTAACGACTACGGCAGGACCAAGTCTCAGGCCTAGCTCCTTATATTTACTGCAGTTACGTGTAACGTATCTAAACCGTTTCCCCTACAGCCTGGCTCCTGGTTGCTGCCATGTTGCTGCCATAGTTATAGTGTCCGGTGCCTTCACTGTCCTGTACGGTACGTAAAGACTACGGCAGGACCAAGTCTCAGGCCTGGCTATTCATGTTTACTGTAGTTACGTGTAACATATCTAAACCGTTTCTCCTACAGCCTGGCTCCTGGTGGCTGCCATAGTTATAGTGTCCGGTGCCTTCACTGTCCTGTACGGTAACGACTACGGCAGGACCAAGTCTCAGGCCTGGCTCCTTATATTTACTGCAGTTACGTGTAACGTATCTAAACCGTTTCCCCTACAGCCTGGCTCCTGGTTGCTGCCATGTTGCTGCCATAGTTATAGTGTCCGGTGCCTTCACTGTCCTGTATGGTAACGACTACGGCAGGACCAAGTCTCAGGCCTGGCTATTCATGTTTACTGTAGTTACGTGTAACATATCTAAACCGTTTCTCCTACAGCCTGGCTCCTGGTGGCTGCCATAGTTATAGTGTCCGGTGCCTTCACTGTCCTGTACGGTACGTAAAGACTACGGCAGGACCAAGTCTCAGGCCTGGCTCTTCATGTTTACTGTAGTTACGTGTAACATATCTAAACCGTTTCCCCTACAGCCTGGCTCCTGGTTGCTGCCATGTTGCTGCCATAGTTATAGTGTCCGGTGCCTTCACTGTCCTGTACGGTACGTAAAGACTACGGCAGGACCAAGTCTCAGGCCTGGCTCTTCATGTTTACTGTAGTTACGTGTAACATATCTAAACCGTTTCCCCTACAGCCTGGCTCCTGGTTGCTGCCATGTTGCTGCCATAGTTATAGTGTCCGGTGCCTTCACTGTCCTGTACGGTACGTAAAGACTACGGCAGGACCAAGTCTCAGGCCTGGCTTTTCATGTTTACTGTAGTTACGTGTAACATATCTAAACCGTTTCTCCTACAGCCTGGCTCCTGGTGGCTGCCATAGTTATAGTGTCCGGTGCCTTCACTGTCCTGTACGGTAACGACTACGGCAGGACCAAGTCTCAGGCCTGCCTCCTTATATTTACTGCAGTTACGTGTAACGTATCTAAACCGTTTCCCCTACAGCCTGGCTCCTGGTTGCTGCCATGTTGCTGCCATAGTTATAGTGTCCGGTGCCTTCACTGTCCTGTACGGTACGTAAAGACTACGGCAGGACCAAGTCTCAGGCCTGGCTATTCATGTTTACTGTAGTTACGTGTAACATATCTAAACCGTTTCTCCTACAGCCTGGCTCCTGGTTGCTGCCATAGTTATAGTGTCCGGTGCCTTCACTGTCCTGTACGGTACGTAAAGACTACGGCAGGACCAAGTCTCAGGCCTGGCTCTTCATGTTTACTGTAGTTACGTGTAACATATCTAAACCGTTTCTCCTACAGCCTGGCTCCTGGTTGCTGCCATAGTTATAGTGTCCGGTGCCTTCACTGTCCTGTACGGTACGTAAAGACTACGGCAGGACCAAGTCTCAGGCCTGGCTATTCATGTTTACTGTAGTTACGTGTAACATATCTAAACCGTTTCTCCTACAGCCTGGCTCCTGGTTGCTGCCATAGTTATAGTGTCCGGTGCCTTCACTGTCCTGTACGGTAACGACTACGGCAGGACCAAGTCTCAGGCCTGGCTATTCATGTTTACTGTAGTTACGTGTAACATATCTAAACCGTTTCTCCTACAGCCTGGCTCCTGGTTGCTGCCATAGTTATAGTGTCCGGTGCTTTCACTGTCCTGTACGGTAACGATTACGGCAGGGCCAAGTCTCAGGCCTGGCTCTTCGCCTTCCTCATCTCCTTCCTGACTGACGTCATCATCCTCCAACCCGTCAAGATCATTCTGCTCATCATCTTCTTCAAGCTCGTGTGTAAGGTATGTTGAGTGACATCCGTTAGATTTAGATACGATTTAGCGTAGTCCAATCGAGATAGGTGTTGTCACTTTTAATAAGTTTCCCGATCCACCTAGCCTAAGGCCTAGTTCGTCCTTATAAGCTTTAGTTCCTTTCCTACCGGCTGGGTATCGACTGGACTCCATGCGACGATACACCGTGGTGCGACCACAAATTAAAGGAATAGTTTTCCCTACGTCAATAGAACTTCTGCATGTGGCTCAAAAGTTAAAAACAGCTCTAAAAATTTGACCATGTTGCCTTCCCCCCAAACGATAATTCTAACACAATTCAATAAAAATCTATAAGAAATGTCAGTGTTTTCTTTATATTGTGATGATCTTTAGTTGGAGATTAAGACAAGTATGACTCTGTTTTGAATTACTTCTACGTACCTCTCTCGGGTTGATGGTACTTCATTGTAACAGTTTCAATACAGGTCATTACCTTCGCCACAAAGGTTATGGTTTTGGTAGCATTTGTATGTCATCATCATCATAGTTCGTCCGGATTTACTCCGGTGAGATGTATGTATGTATGTATGTATGTATGTATGTATGTAATATTATGTTCGTATGTATAAGGATGAACAGCATACCTCGAGAAGGCCTGGATGGATTGTATTGATATATGGCATCTGACTTGGTCTTGATGCGACCTCGAAATGATTAGATTTTGGGCCGCCTAGCTTCCTGTTTTGATATCTCATGTTCTGGACATGCTGTAGATGCTAATTTTAGTTGTAGATGGCTTTTGGGCAGTGAATAAGTGGTGTAGGTTTGGTCCCCTCGCAGCTTTTTTTGGAACTGCAGGAGCCGGTTTTGTTTCCGTTTTTGAAGGAGGATAACACAAGAAGTGGTGACGGTCGTCATGACTTTTGGTATGTTTTTTATCATAACTTATTTTTGTTGTCATTCCAGAGAACCAAGGTGACCGATGAAACCATCACCACAATACAAAGTCGGGTTGATGAAATGGAAGAGAACTTATGGGTAAGCTTCTTCATCTGTATCTTTATAGCCGGTATAACCGCCCTTCGGCGTAACACACCAGCTTCTGTATCTATAATATAGCCGGTACAACCACCCTTCGGTGTAACACACTAGCTTTGCGGTCACACGGCAAAAAATGTGTGGTCTAACTAGAAACTATAAATTGTTACTAAATAGGGCATTAGAAATACGAAAGGCAACTGGAATACTTTATGCATATTTTTTTATGTGTGACAAGGTTTGAAAGATTGTCTTGAAACACTTTCTTCTTCTTCCATATCGTTACCAGGAACGTCGCAGAAGAAACCTACTTGGCTTGTACAGAAACCGGTACGCCAGAGACCCGACCGCACAACGCCCCCACACCAACGTCAACGGTACTGCAGTCAGACCGGTCAACCACCATGCATTTGTGGAGAACGACTTGTATGGAGAACAGTATCTAGCGCCCAGACACACATACATTAACACACCTGGACAAAATTTCATCAACGTCTTCTCGAAGAGAGATCTGAGGCATCAGGGTCCGAGCCAAGATCGGCAACTCGATAATACCAGAAAGTCGTCTGATATGAAGAACTCCAACGGACTTGCAACCTACTATTTGTACTTCAAGAAAGATTTCGGGCGTGCGCCAATATTTGTACCTGTATTAAGACCAATACCTTTCTCTCTGACACAATAGTTTGACACGTTAAACGTGAACTCCATGGTTCCAAACATATTTAACGCTGCATTACGTATACTTTTTGTTTTGCTGTACAGTCTGGTCTCGAAGTAGATGTTGGGGTTAGATATCACCTATCATATCGGTAATTTTATCCAGTTGCTTGAGTAACTTTTTTTGGCGCATATCGGCAATGTTTTTTGCAGTCCTTTAAGCCATATAAGCAGATAAACCGTTCACTAGAATTCCAAAGATGTTAAGGGAAAACGGATGATGTCCACGTATATCCTTAATCTGCTAATTACGTACAAGACATGATGTAAACATGAATGTAGGTGGCGCTTCGACGGGCGGACATGGTGTTACATGTACTCCTCGTGCGGCGCCTGAAAAACGATACTTTTTATTTCAAGTAGTGTCTTAAAGCTCTTTCTAGATGTATGTAAAGATAGCTGGTTCTACTTGGCAAAGTTCCCATGGCGTTAAGCCTAATGTCTTGTTGATTTTCGCATTTTAGGGATCGGGACTACAAACCCTATCAGAGCCTAATCTGCAGTACCGCTCCCGGCCGCGCCAAAAAAGTGTCCAAAACGACCGTCAAATTGCCAAATCGTATCGCTGAGGCTTATTTTGATTTGTTTAAAAAAACGACCATTAAAATGATAATATGGGATATCATTGTCGTGTTTTTGACCGTGAAGCTATTTCTGACTATACTACCAAATACCGGGAATTAATCAGGGGTTGCTCGTTTTATTGATTGATGTTTTGATTCCAAGACTTGCTTTACTAGAGGGGCTTGCACAAGTCGTTAAATCTTGAGCTTTTCTGGTAACAAATAAATTACAGACGTTTCTGTTTTAAGATGTTACTTTGTTCCAGAATGTAAATTCCTAGCTCTTTACATAGATACACAGACACAGACAAGAATACACTGGAGACACATAAAAGTTGAGACAATTCATTTCAAACAAACATTGCTTTATCACAAAACACACTGGCAGCCAAGCTTTTCAATATTTTTGCTGCTCTTCATCTAGTTCTCCATTGATCTCCCTAGTGACTGACGAAGCAATGAAAATTATCAAATATGATATACTATACACACACACACACACACACGCACACACACTCACACTCACACACAAACAGAGATACACACACATCAACACACACTCGTACAAAAACACGCACGCACACACAAACACACACAAGCACAGAGATACACAAACACACACACTAATACACACCCGCAGATACACACACTCATATCATAAGCACACAAAAACGCACATATACACACACTGACAAACTAACTGACACACACACCAATACCCCCCCCCCCCTCACACACACACACACACACACACACACATACACAGAGAGATAGTCACAGATACGCACAGAGATGCACAAGCAAAAACACACGCACACACACACACACTGACAAACTAACTGACACACACTCATACCCCCCACAACACACACACACACACACACACACACACACACACACACACACACACACACATGAGGGAATTTGCTTACACTGTTGGATCCTCCTCGAGACTCGCCATTGCTGATGATAGTTGAACTTGATAGTTGCGAAGCGACCTAAAGTACAAATCAAAAATTTAATTAGCGTCATTGGCGAAGTCGAGAGTTGATAATGAGGTGGCACATTCAGGGGGCTGTTGTAAAATATGGCTATGATTTTCACTCTGCTGTTCTTGGCTCTTTTCACTCAAATCTCCAGAGGACGGGTGTTCTGTTAAACTTTGCATAATTTACAAGAAGAAGAATCATGTACGACAGGTCCATGTTGGCTATACAGCATATCATATCATATCCCATGGCATATCGTGGCGTCGCGTCGGCGCAGTGGCAGGGCAAAATAGGGAATAATTGGCCAGGAGACACAAAGGCAAAGAACCGAAACTGCTCAATGGGGCAATGTCGACACATGGAAGAGTCTAGTCGTTTTCAGAAAATGAAAATGAAATAGCAACACATGTACAGCGTCTGATATCATCTTCACCACTAATGTGATCGCTTCTTTTGTTCCCACACCCACCCTATTCAACATTATGAAAATGAAAAATGAATAATTGTTGCCGCTCAGTACAACCCACTGACTGCTGTCAGATGGATTCTCGTCAGTTCGTCTGGAACCCCATAATGTGTCTGTATCTATATGTAGCCGGTATAACTGCCATTTGGCGTACACACCAGCTTTGCAGGCACGCGGCGTGGCAGGGGCTGGTTATATTACATGGAACGACCTGTCACATTCAACTTTGCACATCTATCTGCAATGTTTTTAAAGCTATCCAGCGAATATGCCCCTACTGTATTTGGTGATAAAGAATTCCTCTCCACGATAGTTGTAGAAAATACGAAACACATCAATCCTAGGTTGATAACTTTGGTACTTTGCATGATTTTCTTATAAGCTTGTACTGTACTAGATACTTATTAGTCGTTATGTCTACCATGTGAGCCGGTAGCCGTCTCAAATGAACAGGCCTAGGCGGCCAAAGTGAATGTTTTATAGGCGTATATGTGGATGCTTTCATTTTCACTTAGGTAGCAACATTTCCATTACCATTGACAGTGAATGCCACGTCTCGTGTTGCGAATCAGCCCTTGTCATGAACTTTATAAAAGACGGCAAACGTAGTTTTTCATCACTTCAGCTATAGCTACGTATACTGAAAAAGATACTGACCTTGTGTAGACTGAAGATGGTCACCTGCTGGAAGGGTCTGCTAGTGGCTGTAGTCGCCTCACACCGTGATTTCAACGGTAACAAAGCATGTGAAGTGTAACTTGTGTTGATCACCATATATGGAACTACAGGATTTGGAATTGTGGGTAGTTTCCGATCATGTTACAAAGAACATTTTGTTTTAAATTGGAATTGTGACGTAGTTTCGAACACGTGACTTTGCTTAGAATGATACCTGTAAGTGAGGTTGCCACCCAATGTACTGAAGCTGGGTAGGTGATTCAAGTGTGTTTAATTTTGTTCAAGATCCTTATATTTGGAAACATGTCAGTGGTCTTTTTTAGTTTCTGTCCAGACTTATTGTATCCAGTGGGTTTTCACATTATGACTTATTATATCCAGTGGGTTTTTTCTATTCTCTCAAAGATTTATTTGAAAAGTAAACATGTTCCTTCTTTTTCCGTCGCAGTATGACGGCATCCTGCTCCCCGGGAAGTAAGCCCCCCTATCGGAGAAGGACGTTCTGTCGTATTGTCTGTAGACTTGTGTAATAAACCAAACTTCTGTATACACAATATTAGTCCATCCTTTGTGTATCTTTTGTGTTGTATGTGAAAATGTGAGTTTAACAAGCGTGAATGAGTGAGTGTGTGTGTGTGTGCGAGTGTGTTTGTATGAGCAAGTGTGTGTATGTATGTATGTATGTATGTATGTATGTGTGAGCAAGCTTGTGTATGTGTGTGTGTGAGCACGTATGAGGGAGTTACTAGAAAGTTTCCTTGTCATTGGGCAACTAATGTAACTGCACTCTATTCAGTCATATCCACACATTTAACATTAAGTGCCCGCGGAAAGTAATCTAAACCTACATGCTTCTGTCATAACAAGATTTGCTTGTTTGATCCAAAGACTGCTGCAGTCGAGCTGCAGAAACACTTGTGACATTGCTGAAGCTATTAGCAGGGGCAGCATCTTGCAAGGTAATGTCCTTATCATTTTTTTAAAATCGGCTTTTGGACAAACAAGGACGATGTGGCATTGCACTCAATTTCTTCATAACTTACTTTAACAGTGCCACGTACAGAGAACAATATAACCATTTTTACACCTGGTTGAAGAGAGGAAAGTCGTGCAAAGTGCCTTTCCCAAGGGCACATCATTACTGGCGTCGGGTATTCGAACCCGGGACCGCTTGGTTCTGGGCCGAACACCCTGGCATTACGCCGCACGTCCTTATAATTGTGAAGGGATGAAGAACTCTTGCAACACTCTATTCCAGTCATTCTTTCTTTACATCTGACATTAAGCACCGTTCACTCGTATTCAAGATTGACACAATGAACAAAGACAACATTGCAAGTTCAACCATCTATTCTAAGCAATATCAGTTTGGTAGAAGCCACTTCAAAGACAAAATCCGGACTAACGTTAACAATGCATTAATGCCACTTGTAAACTTGTCACCCTAATTCACTCAACACAAAGAATACATTGTATCATCTACACGGAGACTGCATTGGCTTTTGCCCTAAGAGTAACATAAGAGTATAACAAGAATCCATCTTAGAATCTGTTCCAAGCAAACTGGAATTATCTTAAATGATGCTTAAGCTGCTCAGTGTTCCAACCAGAGCACTAATTAAGTCCAAGTAATATCGATGCAAATCGAAGCTGTTTGTAATGAACCTTTTGTTAGGTTGATGAAGGTTAGACATCCAGGTAATAAGATACGCCGAAAATAGTTACTCAAGCAGCTGGATAAAATTTTGAAACAGTCAGACGTATCAGACAGCATCCGCTTTCTTTCGTCAGTGACTAAAGAAGGATCTGGTAGAACTAGGTTTTATACCAAAACTCTGAATAGATATGTTAATAAAGGGAAGACAATTTCAGATGGTTCAATAGGATAATAAGTTAAAGAGGAAGCTTGTACTATAAAATCACCCAATAAATTCGGCTAACGTAAACTCCCAGAGTCAGTCTGCTACTGACTGCCGTGGTGTTCACATCGGTGGAGGCCTGGCTAAGACACTGTGACTAACACAAGTTACTCTTCCATACATTGTTGAAATGTAACAGACAGCAGATAAGGAATTGAAGTTGTATCTAAAGAAGTTAGCTTCACCTAACCCAGAATATAAAGTAACTAGAGTTCCACGACCTCATTCCTTCGCCAAATGATTTTAACCTTTATGACTGACATATTAGGAGTGTTTCCCATCAATTCTAAATCATACCAGTTGATTGTCTTAAAATACAACATGTCCAAAGTATGAGCTCAACAAATTATGAGCTTAACAAACAAGGTTATGCTAATATTTATCATCAATGATTCAAATGAGGCCCTTATTAGCCTAATTTGATTCAACGATGTGCACATTCACATAACTTCCCGATGCCACAAATTATTAGATGTATGAAATTGCCGTCATTTGCCAGTGTGGAACTATAGAAGTTTCTCATTAAGTATGCAGATTAGGCCCACATTTGCATATTTTCTATCTATCAACATCCCTCTCTTCCTCAGTTACAATTTGAACAGTCATATCATGGAACAAAGCGGATTTTTAAAATTGCCTCATTAATTATGCAAATTAGAATCTGATTTGCATAATTATCGTCCAATCATACTAAGCATCACACAAGCTATCTACATACCAAAAATCATGACCATCCACCAAGGCCATCTTGTTATAGTATTTTCTAATTAATTATGCAAATGAGGTCTTCATTTGCATAGTTCATATCAATTAATATTTCTCTCTTCCTCAGTTACATATGTCACATGTTTCAGAGTCCTATCATGGAATTTGGCAGATGTATAAACTTTCCTCATTAATTATGCAAATCAGGTACTGATTTGCATAATAAGTATCTAATCATGTACATCTTCACTCAAGCTATCTACTTACCAAAAATCATTACCATGCATCAAGCCCTTCTTGAGTTATTCTAATCGTTTTCAGGTCTCATCAAAACCTACCAACATACCAAATACCAAGACAATCCATCCAGGCATTCTCGAGTTATTCTGTGCCACTACACACAAACCCACAAACGCTACCCTCTGCATAACCTTCTCGGCGAAGGTAATGACAACATGGCTTTCCATGCTCTTACTGGTAATGTGAGTAGACTGGCAGTTGCATGCACAGTTCTACAGGTACATAGCACCTGTCTGTACTGGACTGATAAATTGATACCATATTACAAGCCACATTTCTAGAAACACAACTATCAAACTCAAAGCTTATTCTACTGTAAGGAAAATATTTTCAAGATATAGATACAATTACAATTAGACACTTTGATACTTTGATTCGAAATTTGAACACAAGGTTGGTTTTCCAAAAAGTGAAAGTTGCAGATGGTATAAGCCCTGATTGTGTAACTTTGTTACATCTATCTTGGCCATTCAGTATGGTTTGACAATGTTTCCTTGAAAACCAGTGGAGAAAAATATTTGAATTTTGACCAGTATTATATGCAAATCTGCCTGTGCCATTGTTTCAGCTTGTAGACAGTCAGGGATTTTTATGAGTTTATGTAGTTATGGGGGCCAATTCACCCCTCAAGCTGCTGGTAAGGCCACAGTGGGGAGTACTTCCTTATTGCAGTACCCAGGGTATGCCTGATTCCTCTTTAAGACAAGGTTGCATGCTAATGAATCAATTAGCTCCTGTTGTTTTAGGAGCTAAATGTTTGTTTGTCTTGGGGGGGGGGGGGGTCAGCGGGGGAGTGCGTTGTCCCAAGTGCCTGAAAGTTCAACGCGGAGACCCCCTTTTCTGTTGAGCGCGGGATTGTACATTCTCTCATATATTGATTCATTAACATATCTATTCAAAGTTTTGGTATAAAACCAGTTCTACCAGATCCTTCTTTACTCACTGACGAAAGACAGCGGATGCTGTCTGAAACGTCTGACTGTTTCAAAATCTTATCCAGTTGCTTGAGTAATTATTTTTGGCGAACATTTTGTTACCTTCGCCGAGAAGGTTATGCAGAGGGTAGCGTTTGTATGTATGTATGTTTGTAACCACCAGCGTAACTCGAGAAGGCTTGGATGGATTGTCTTGATATTTGGTAGGTGGGTAGGTCTTGATGAGACTTGGATGGTCATGAATTTTGGTAAGTGGATAGCTTGAGTGATGTTGTACATGATTAGATACTTATTATGCAAATCAATATCTCATTTGCATAATTAATGAGGAAAGTTTATACAGCCGCCAAATTCTATGGTAGGACTCTCAAACATGTGACATATGTATCTGAGGAAGAGAGAAATGTTAATAGATATCAACTATGCAAATGAGAACCTCATTTGCATAATTAACTAGAGTTCCACGAACGCATTATCTTCGCCAAATAATCAAGGCTTATTATGGAAAGTGATGAATATTTACGTGCTTATCACCCCCTGCAAATTTGATCATGCACCATACCATTTGGACGTTATGATTGGGCGAATGAGTCCAGTCTAGATAGGGTTAAAAATCATTTGGTGGTACAGGATTAGTATATGTGTAGAGTGTGCTGATATATGTTATAACTGGTCATGAAAAAATGTGAGTATGTTGATATTATATGGGCCACAAAGGTTCGATATGGCAGTGTTGAAAGTGATGATGAAATAGTACAGTCAATACATATGAATAGAATAAATCTGGCACGTTTTAGGTGTTTTTAGTCAGGCTTTCTATTTTGTCCCTATTTCGGTATGTCGCCAACCGTGTTGAACAAAAATGCTTAAACTGAATGCGTCAAAAACCAGCAGGACCCACACCTCTGCTTGGAGAATAGTTTATTTATTTGACCTACATGTACGTTTATGCAAGGCTATCTGTTTACATGACCTGACACTGTCCCATGTCCCATTGAAAGGCAGTGGGTTAAAAAAACTTTCCTTACTAATTATGCAAATTAACTCCTTATTTGCATAATTAGTCATTGATAATGTAAAGCACCATCCGAGCTCTCTACATACCAAACATCACGACGATCTGTCGACCCCTTCTCAAGTTATTCATGTCCGAATGTCAAAACAAAAACACCCACTGCAGTTCTTAACAAGCCGCTAGGGGGCCAAAATTTACAGAACTTACTTTCTGTGGCATGAACTATCTACCACACAAAAATCATGACCATAGCACTTTCAGAAAATATGCCCCTAAATTTTGAAGCTCTGCTGCAGTACCTTTGGTACCCGCTAGAAGGCCCATTATCGAACTTGACCTTCCTTTCCGTAAATCCTACCCATCCACTAAATATCATACAGATCCATCAACAGCTTCTTGAGTTATGTTGTCCACAAGAAAATTCACATCCACACAAACCCCGCTGCAGTACCGACGGAAAATACCAGGGGAACCATTTTTGAACTTGACCTCCGTTTCTACAACATCTACACACCTGCAAAAAATCATGAAGATCCATCAACGTTTCCGTCACTTTTTTGCCTACATACGAACACAAAAAAATGCAAAGTCCGCTGCAGTACTATTGAAAAACGCAAGGTAAACCATTTTCGAACTTGACCTTCATTTACACAACCACTACACACCTACCAAAAATCATAAAGATTCATTGAAGTTTTCTTGAGTTATGCTCCTGACATACGTTCAGACCCACCCAACAGATTTTTCAACCGAAAACATAATCTTCTCCGAGTACAAGTACTCGGCGAAGATAATGAGAAAATACTTTAACTCAAGATGGGCTTGATGGTTGGTCATGGATTTTGGTATGTAGATAGCTGACATGATACTTTGTATGATTGGACGATGATTATGCAAATCAGATTCTAATTTGCATAATTGATAAGACAATTTAAAAACCTGCTGTGTTCCATGATATGCTTGATGGATGTTCATGAATTTTTGTATGTTGATAGCTGACGTGATACTTTGTATGATTGGACGATGATTATGCAAATCAGATTCTCATTTGCATAATAAATAAGACAATTTAAAAACCTGTTGTGTTCCATGATATAATATTCAAATATGTGGCATTTGTAACTGATGAAGAGAGGGATGTTGATAGATAGAAAATATGCAATTGTAGGCCTAATTTGCATGATTAATGAGTAACTACATTAATTCCATACAGGTAAATGATGGCAATTTTATAGTTGTGGCATTTGGATGTTATGTGAAGGTGAACAAAGTTGAATTAAATTATGCTGAGAAGGACCTCATTTGCATAATTGATGATGTTAGCATACCTTTCTTTGTTAAGCTTATACTTTGGACAACGTCTGTTATTTGGGTGAAGACGATCAACTAGTATGATTTATAATTGCTGAGAGACACTCCTAATACGTCAGTCATAAAGGTTAAAATCATTTGGCGAAGGTATGAGGTCGTGGAACTCTAGTTAGTATGATATTTGGTTCGCTCACATAGTCTGTATACTATTAGATACTCAAATGATATCAGATCACCTCACGCAATACAAAGGTGCATTATACCTGGATCGTATCATAGTATTTTGTATAACATAGACCAGCCATTATCAAAAATGCTGTGGTTTATAGATATGCTGGAATAAAAACATTAGCTTGTTCTACATTTTATGTGCAAAGATAAATGTATCTATGCCTTTGACATTCATAGATGACTTCGAGCGAGCTCGACGGAGGGAGTGAGTGACATTCATAGTGTGTCAGAAGTTGTGACACAAGCAATGTCACTTTCTGAAGCTTCTGAAATAGCCAACTTCCACATGCATGCATGCTCACTACTTTGTACTTGTAACATAACTAGCCAAACGCCTTTACTACTTCTGCAATTTATCAAAGATCCTTGGTTTGATAAGTGCACTGCGCAAACTTTTCAGATAATTGTATGCTCTATCGTAGAGTACACAAAACAGAACTGAAAGTCCCAGCAAGACCCCAGTGAGCGCTTTACTTGAAGGCATAATCAAACAGATCGCTGGCGCACTTCCCCATACGTGTAATCAATACATCCAGGACTTTCAACATTCTTTTCTTGTTAGATGAAGCATTGAAAGCAGCGCCAATTATAGGAATGAAGAACGTCACAACTTCCTCGACTAAACCGGGCTCCATGCCTAAATCCCTACAAATGGTGCCCACAACTACCGCTGCCTCATCCCTACCCTCGGTATCTGCCCCGGCCAGCAACCTGGTCGACACGAACCTCTTGAGATCCTGCGGACTCTTCTTGGTCATCTTGGCGAGTTGTTCCACTGCGTCTTCTGTCAGGTCAAAGGCCTCTTTGTAGTTGTCATACGCCATAGCGAGGGCAACTGAAATTGATGAGGAACAGGTAAGAATGAATGAATGAACGAATGAATGAATGAATGAATGAATGAATGAATGAATGAACACTTTATTACCGTGTCTTGCGCCATATTGCGCCCAGCCCATGCAGGCTTATAAGACACCATATACGTTACATTAATTGCATAAACAAAAGATCAGGAGTACAGAGATGAACGTAAACGACTAAAAGCAGAATATGCACAGGGTGGAATAAATAGATAAATATATAACATACAAAAGGTGGATGAACATAAGTATCAAGGCGTCAGCACGGCATAAGTTGCTAACGGTGGAAGATCCCAAAACTATGACGGACTTATGTGAAACAACTTGAAGTAAGAATTTGACTTTGGAATATATTAAGCATAGCATAGTAGGATTCTCAATTTTTTGTGAAGCTTTCCTTTCAAGTGTTGTTAATCTCTCTAGTACTTTATTTGCAGGAATCAAACAAGTTAAACACAATTGCATTCCATTCTTCTGCATTCATTCTAATCAAATTCTAAGAGCACCTTTTGGTATGATTTACGACAAAAAATTGGTTTGTAACAGTATTGAATTCTCATTTTTACCTACCTGGAACAGCAGAAATGCCAGCATATGGTACAAATGTCCCTGCAGTTGCTGCAAAGGCAGTGAACGCCATCTGGCTCCGGAGCACGTCTCCCCTTTCCTTAATGGTGTTCTTGGAGAAGTCGCGGCAGGTGTTGATGACCACCATCTTCTGTAAAGCACTCAAACCATCGAACATCGCCTTCCTGAACTTGGGGATGTCCCAGCGCCCCTTCAGCACGCTGTCGTAGCGACCGCTGATGATAAAGACATCTCTCGGGTTCACCTCGCCTTCCCATCCCACCTTCTTCAGGACATCGATGTAGTCCTTGCGGAGTTCCTCCATCAAGTTGGCCACCACTTCTGCCTCCTCCTTCCCTTCAAAATAGTCGGGATCGTCTTCCTTTTTGTCCGCCAAATCTTTGTCAAACTGAGACCTGACGAACAGCACCTTCTTATCCATATCCCGGGCCTTCATCCCAATCTGCACGGCGTTGTGCTGGATGCGGCCGCTGCTGAAGACCAGGAACAGGTGGCATGCCTCCATCTTCTCCCCAAACTCGTCGAGGTACTGCTGGATGTTGAAGTCGCGCTCCTTCCCGGTTCCTTTCTTCAGGAGGACACCAGGAAAGTCGACGAAGACAAGGCTTGGGTTCTCTGGATGAGGATAGTCAGTGGCTTCCGATGTAGTGTGCGTAACGCCAACCATCGCTGCACCCTTCTGCGTTGGCTTCAGTCCGCGGATGGAGTTGATGAAGGTGCTCTTCCCTGCTCCAGGATCGCCCACGATGCCTACTTTCACTTTCTGGTCCTTCCAAGCCTCCATGTTTTTAATTGCGTACTCTTGGATCTTTTTCAGTAGCTCTGTATTAGCACCGCCGGGAGCAGATGCCAAGCTTTTCAATATTTTCTGTTGCTCTTCGTCTAGTTCTCCATTGATCTCCCTAGTGATTGACGAAGCAATGGATTATCAAAAAAAAACATTACGCGTGATACGCTAGCCTATACCACACACACACACACACACACACACACACACACACACACAAACACACACACAAGCACACACACACGCACACACACACACACACTCTCTCTCTCACACACACACACACACACACACACACTCTCACTCTCTCTCACTCTCTCACACACATTCTCACTGTCTCTCTCTCTCTCTCTCTCACACACACACACACACACACAGTCTCTCTCTCACACACACACACAAACACACTCTCTCTCACAAACCCTCTTTCTCTTACACACACACACACACACATACATACATACATACATACACACACACACACACACAGACACACTGACACGCATACACACACACACACACACACACACACATACACACACACACACACACAATCACATACACACGCAGGGCCAGCCCTTTGTAATAGCAACAGGCTACTTGGGCAGCCCTGGACACAGCCAAACCAATAAATAGATAAATCACAATCATATAAACACACACAGACACTCACACACACACACACACACACACACACACACACACATACACCAAAAATACACATACCAAAAACAAACACACACACACACCATACGCACACACACACTCATATCACAAACACATACACGAACACAATTTTCTTTTTGCGAAGGTAACTTTCATAATCATACCTCTTAGACCATCATACAATGTCATGTAATTCAAAGCGAGGATATGTGCTTACGCTGTTGGATCCTCCTTGCGACGTGCCATTGCTGATGATAGTTAGCTTGCGAGTTGCGCAGCGACCTAAAGTACAGATAGATTTAAATAACGTCATTGGCGACAACGCATGGATCTTGTACCAAATTCGTTGCAAGCATGCAAGGACATGGATATGGAAGGTCGACACCACAATTCAAGCATGCAAGCATGGCAATGCAAGCATGGCAATTAAAGCATGGCAATGCAATCATGGCAACGCAAGCATGGCAATGCAAGCATGGCAATGCAAGCATGGCAATTAAAGCATGGCAATACAAGCATGGCAATGCAAGAAGGGCAATGCAAGCATGGCAATTCAATCATGGCAATGCAAGCATGGCCATGCAAAGTCGACACCACAATTCAAGCATGCAAGCATGGCCATTGGCTGTTGATGTTGTTTGCATAAAATTAGGCACAAAAATATGGGAATTTTCATGAATTTTAGCAAAATTATCAAGGAAAATAAGGACGAAATGTCGTAAATGTGGAAACCAGTATAATAGAGATGGGCTAGCTGTAAATTGGTTTGAATACTTGTTTGACATTTGGTAGTAATTTTAGATAGTATCTTGCCACAGGCATAGCTGTTATGAACTTCTATCTCACTTAATTATCATAGTACTGATGATTCAATGGTGCTTTTTCAAATTGTACGTTTTATTGCGTGTTATGTACATAATGACATTGATAGCTTTTATAATGAACGTGTTGTACATTTTAAAAGAAAGTACAAGTTGTAAGCCAAGACCAGATTTTTAAAAAGCATTTAAGTGCCCCAACTTCAAAATTGCTTTCCCAAATCTGCCTTTCTCTATTAAAACAGTACTCCAGTTCTCATAGACTCAACAGCCATTGAGTGACTTTCTTTGGCTGATTTTATGCATTTTGTTATGCTTTCTTTCAATCTTTTTTTACAGTATATACAAGTTTATAGTAAAGACATCACAGTCTGGAAATACCTGTTCAACAGCTAGATCCACATTTCGTCGGTTACTGACAAGCACAAAAGCGGCCAGGCGGCTATCCATAAGAGCCGCAAGTGAAAAATCGTACAGCGCTGGAAACAATTTGAACATCGATGCTCGGCGATAGCTTATTTTGCTTGTGACTTACCATGCGATCATCGTGAGATGTATGTGCCCGGGGCTTGATAAAACATTTGAGTGGATATCACGCCTTGTTTTGTGGTGAGCTGAGTATATAGAAAACCTTCTGAAATGCCGATTTTACGGATCAGAACATATTGTTGCAACTTTGTCCTTATATCTAGCGTTGGCTAGACTACGTAATGATCCACAGTGTGGAGACAAAAACAGCACACTCGGACCCGCAGCAGGTAACTTTAATAGTGCCGTTGTTCTATATTCTGCCAGGTTATCATCCAACATGGCGCCCGCGCGTGACGTAATGGTTTTGGAACGTTCCGTGAAAACGAAGAATTGGACTATGATCATTGCTTTTAAGGAACTATGTTATTTTTGTTCTCTACTATCACTTGGAATGCCTTTGTATGTTTTACTTGTAATGTGTAAGTATGAATATGTAGACCACAGGAAGAATAGCCACGTATTGTGCACGTGGATCTAAATAAAACTCAAATTCAAAACACGTTTCTTGATACGTTTGACAGTGATAGTGATGAATTCCATCACCCCCCCACCCCACCCCCAGGTATGAAAAAAAGTGCAGGGCAGCGTGGCGGCCGCCGTCCTACCTGCCGATTTGCCGGGGCCGGCTTCACTGTACAAGTTTT
This sequence comes from Branchiostoma lanceolatum, assembly GCA_035149815.1. NCBI lineage: Eukaryota > Metazoa > Chordata > Leptocardii > Amphioxiformes > Branchiostomatidae > Branchiostoma > Branchiostoma lanceolatum. The sequence continues at coordinate 12,308,563 of CM068883.1, read as the reverse complement.
TGCTGCGTCAATGAAGCCTAACAGTTTTACGGCCTCGCTAAATCTGTTTATGACTCGTGACTGCGCCGTCACAATCAGGATTATTACAGGCAGACTTCCTTTAATATCGCACCCTTCCCGTGCCGGGATGCCCGTCGGAAAAGCCGCCCCTACCCCGTCAGAGCGGCCGGCCATACCACACCACCTACTGTGATACAGCGCCATTCGATTTCGATGCGGTTAGAAACTGTTAGAAATGCCGTTTCCATCCCGTCTGGACCGTCCCAAGCGTCGCCCGGACCCGCCCCAAAGCCCGTCTGAGAGCCCGTCGGAAACACCGTCAGAGACGCCGTCACAGACACGGACATTTTCAGCGAACATTCCCGACGATGGTCCCAGCCAGGCGTTTGAGGCCATTTTTGCCGTTCGTTAAGGCGTTCATTATCCCCATTTACGGTCAGGCGTCCAAAATGGACGTTTCTCTGTGAGGGACGCTTTCATTTTCACACCTGTAGGCAACCATTACCTGATGAATCCCACTTTTCGTGCGACGAATCAGCCCTAGTCATGTCAAATGAAGCACCAACTATATAAAATAAAACAAAAAAACACGTAGTTTTTCATCACTTCAGCATATCTAAAAAGATACTGACCTTGTGAAGACGGAAGATAGTTGCCTGCTGTAGGGCCTGCTAGTCGATCACTGTCGGTAGTCCAGCCACCTCACACCGTGACTTCAACGGTAACAAAGGATCTGAAGTGTTGATCACCAGAGCAGATCATGATAACCATATATGGAACCAACTATTTCGAGTACTGACGTAGTTTCCAATCATGTTACAAATAGAAATATTTGGCTTTGTGACGTAGTTTCGAACACGTGACTTTGCTTAGAATGATACACCTGTACGTGAGGTTGCCAACCACTCAACTGGGTAGGTTTACAAATACACCTGTCACTGGGCTCCTCTCTTTGCTACCGAATAACGTTGGGACGGATCTCCCTTCACCAAAAAAAGGTAATATGATGTCCTGGAGTTTTCTTTGGCCGGATTTTTATCAACCGTTGGTTCTTCATACGTTCTCGGTTTCGTTTTTGGTTTGATATTTAGTGGGTGGGTAGGGCTCACAGAAAGGACGGGCAAGTTCGTATAAGAGAGAGGTATCTACATATATCAATCATGCAAATAACATATGTCATTTGCATAATTAATGAGATAATACTACATAGTGGTAAATGATGGGACATTCTTGCGACATTCGGAAGCTAAGTCAAGATGAATATTATTAGACATTGGTTATGCAAATCAGGGTATTATTTGCATAATTTATGAGAAAATGCTTCATTGTATACATTGTGTTGTTTGCGTAAAGAAGATGATCAACTGATATGGTTTATGCTAATGAGGACCTTATTTGCATAATAAATGAGAAACATACATAATATATCACTCGAAAAGGTTAACATCATTTGGTGAAGGTATGAGGTCGTCGAACTCTAGTTATTGATACACATTAACCTGAATACAAAGAGCTATTGATGGATCATTTCCATACTTATTAAATGGCCTGATGTTACGGGCGATGGAGGACATCGAAGTGTTATTTATGATTGGTTTCAGGTCATGCCTGTTCCACCAACTACATAACCAATACAGCTATTGCTAAACACTGAAGCGATTTATTAGATATGGCTGTGGACTGGAGGGTAAGGGCATTGTCACTTCAGATGTTGAAGTCATAACAACAACACCCTGTTTTCCCCTAGCCAGGATCATGGGTGGTTGGTTTTCATCACCACCACCATCGCCACCACCGTCATCATCATCATCTTCATCATCAGACAGTGAGAAGCCATGGGAGGCGCACGAGTGAGTATTCTAACTGTTTTCATGTTTTTACGGACCAAGAAGGAGCTCTCGTGCAATTGGATAAGAGAGTGCATGTACCATTATATTGTTATCAACCACAGTTTTGTAATATCGTTTGAACAGTGTCCGTACTTTCCAAGAGTGTCGTAAGAAGCTTGTATGTGAGTCGCTGAACATTTCCGTCTCCTGTTACCACAGTCCTAAACCTGTGCCACAGCGCACACGATCTCACGAAGTTCGCATCGGAGTTGTGGGCGACCCCGGAGCGGGGAAGAGCACCTTTATCAACTCCATCCGCGGACTCAGACCCCGGGACCCCGGTGCCGCGCGGGCGGGGTTAACTCACACCACTGCCGAGCCCACAGAATACCCACACCCAAGTCGACCCGACAGTTTGGTTCTGATCGACTTTCCCGGTGTTCTGCTGCGGAGATACAGTGGCAGGTACGGCAGCTCTATCTGGCGACTCAAATTCAAAGTGCATATCTGTGGACTCAAAAAAGACTGAAACTGTAAACGCCTTCAGTCATCTTATCTGAACAGCTAAGTTAATTGATCTCCTCGCGGTTTTGTTGCGATCTTGAATTCCTATCAATGCAACCCCCTATCTATATGTCACTTAGTCAACATGGAGTCTTTGTTTTAAGAAGTAACTTATAGTCGCAGACTTTTACAAAAGGATCGTCACATAATTTGTCGTCATCAGAACTTTGTCGTCATACACCGAAATAATTACATTTAGTCAAGCGATTAAAGATCGATATTAGTGACACGATTTTGTAATTTGCCAGTGTTTGTTGCTTTATTTGTAAGAGTGTCATCTAAAAATTGATAACTATCGATTTATACCCAGGTATGGAAACTTCAGCATCGGCCAGTATCTCATCGAGTTCGGGTCCTACATGCGAAGTTGTGACATGTTCTTGGTGTTCTGTCGGGGCCGCATCCAGCACAACCCCATCAGCATCGCCATGGCGGCCGCCAGGATGGGGAAGAAGGTGTTGTTCGTCAGGTCCCAGTTCGACAAAGATTTGTCAGACAAGGAGAACGACGACCCCGAGTACTTTGACGACAAAACTTCGTTTCATCTGATGGAGGAGCTCCGACAGGACTACATCCGGGTCCTGCGGGAGGTGGCCCGGGGTGGCCGTGTGACGTCAGTGATGACGAGGTGTTCATCATCAGCGGCAGGTTAGACAACGTCAGACAAGAAAAGTGGGACGTGCCTGAGTTAAAAAGGGCGATGTCTCAACAAAACATAAATCCGTATTCCTTCTTCTAAAGGTTCATAGCGCAATAGCTGAAAGCTAGAAACCATTCAGTATCGTTTTCGCTCGATTTCCGGTTGCAATATAATATTGAGCGCCAGGGGAGCCGTTTGATGGCCATGGGCTATGGGATGAAGGGACAAGATGTAGTGAGTGAGGAAGTTAGTTTGTTACATCGTCGCCTAAAACAATACATCAATGTGAAGATCACCTTTTTTATTTGAAGGCTTTCTATGTTTTGTTTTTTGTTACTTTACACATGTTGTAAATGCAACTATTGCATGCAGCAAATGTTGTCATATTGTAAATACATGTACTAGCCTGCATGTGTTATAATTTAATGCCATTTCATCGTGTTCGTAAAAATGCATATCATAATTGTGATGTTTTCAATTGATAATGATCACAAGAATATGCATGTAAATTTATAGCCGTAATGTCTGTTGTAATCACCGTTTCAAGAGCTACAAACTAAGTTCAGTGATTCTTTCCTCTCAATTTAGATCGACATGAAAAATCTCGATTATATTTACTCTCCAAGCAACACCTCTGCCGGCACTGACCTCGGGGCGGGGCAAACCTATTTACTTCCATTGAAAAAAGGTGGCAGTAACTCCTCCCCGAGAACCATTAGATTATCATTAGTGGTAACAATTTTACTGCGCCGGATTATCACACATCCGGCAAGTGTAGCGGCATTCACCAGACTGTGCCGGTTCCCCGCTGACTGCCCTATTCATGCGACAGGCTGGTGTCCACGATCTCACGCCGGCATGATCATTGATAGCATCATAACGTAAATTTCCATTGGATACCTCACAAGAAAAATATGATGATGCATGAACAAGACATATGAAATAAATGTGTATTACGTATCAACTTGACCTGCATTACTAGTAATTATTATTATCATTATCTCAGGCATCGTTAAATGGATTACGAACGGGAACACGTACCTTGTTTACGTTACATGCGGTTACCGATGCCGCCGCTCGCTGTGTTCATATTTAGACGGGAACTTTTCAACAACAGTGACAGCGAAATTGGCGATGGAGTTCTACCAACAGAGACTTAAAAATTCCCAAATGACACCAGAGGATTGTACAAATTTTTGTGTGATTCGTTCTTTGATGTTTTTTGGATGGTGTAAATGAAGTGCGGTCTCGATAGGCAAGTCATTTGCTGACGGACATCGCAGCGACTTTCCAACATGGCGTCCTGATTGTTTTGTATGTATTTGTGGGTAGAAGTTTAGAGACTTTTGAGATTATACGATATCCTCACACAACAGCATTGCATTTCCGCAGTGGGGAGTAAAAATAAGAGAATCTATGGCTATTTCGGGCTGTACTTTGTCTTCTGGTACGACGGCCCAAATGGTCTGGATCGTAGTTGAGTATCGCGGAGACTTTGTAAACCCCAGATGTCTTTGGCTGCATGTTGAGCTGTTGTTTTCATACGAATAGTAATTGCAGTTAGCAAAAGGGTATGGGGAAGCGTAAGAACATGGCATGAAAATTAATGCCACGACCGATAGACCGAGGGTTAGACTGGGCCGGAAGTTCTGAGGCGCGTGGGGAGGGAATCCCGTGCCTGGTCGGGCACGCTTCGCACTTACTTGTGAAACGCTTGTAATGTGTTGAAGTGATTAGGTTTATTAGGCATTGAAGCTTCCGTCTGCCGGCAGAGGTACCGATGTGGGTTAAAGATAGAACGATACCATAACAAAGTAGAAAGCCCGACAAAAACGCCTAAAAACACGTCAAAAACCTGCCGGACCCACTCCTCTGCTTGGAGAGTAAATATAATCTACTCTCCAAGCAGAGGGTGGGTACGGCAGGTTTTTGACGTGTTTTTAGGCGTTTTTGTCGGGCTTTCTACTTTGTCATGGTATCTTTCTATCTTTCTTTAACCCACACCTCTGCCGGCACTGACCTCGGGGCGGGGCAAACCTTTTTACTTCCATTGAAAAAAGGTGGCAGTAACTCCTCCCCGAAGCTCTGAGTTCTGGGCCAAACCCCACCGTAACGCCACGATATCGATATGGGATATGACATGCTGTCTATCCAACAGTCGTACATGATTCTTCTTCTTGTAACTTATGACAGTTTAACAGAACACTCGTCCTTCGGAAATTTGAGTGACAAAGGCCAAGAACAGCACACTCATGAAACTACTGCCCAGCGGGACAATGTCGACACTTGTAAGAGTCAAGTCATTTTCCAAAAATGCTATATCAACGCAGCGTCAGATATCAAAACTGACACCACTAATGTGATTGCTTCTTTTGGTCCCACACCTACCGTATTCAACGTTATGAAAATGAAAAAAATGAATAATTGATGACGCTCAGTACAACCAACTGACTGCTGTCAGATGGCTTCTCGTCAGTTCGTCTGGAAACCCATAATGTGTCTGTATCTATATTATAACCGGTATAACCGTCGACGTCATTCGGCGTAACCGCTGGATTCGCAGGCACGCGGCGTGGAGCAGCTGGTTATATTACGCAGAACGACCTGTCACACCTAACTTTTGCACATCTATCTGCAATCGCTTTTTAAAGGTATCCAGCGAATATGCCCCTACTGTACTTGGTGATAAAGAATTCCACTCTACAACAGTTGTAGAAAATGCTAATTTTTGAACACAACAATCCTAGGTTTATTACTCTGGTACTTGGTATGATTTTTTTTCCTCTTTTTTTTGGAGCTGGTACTGTACTAGATACTTGTTAGTCGTCACGTCTACCAGTGGGGCGGGTAGCCGTCTCAAATGAACAGACCTAGGCGTACAAAGTGAATGTTTTAACAGCGTAATGCTACGGTCCCATTTCAAATCCGTGGCCCGGCCATGCTGTTTGCCAAAACGAAAAATAAATAAAAAATGCATATCAAGAAAATACACAACATATATCTATCTCATATGATTATGTGTAATGAATCTCATTTGTATGCACCTATTCGTTTGTATGTATGCATGGATGTAGTAGACCTTACGAAAGTCGCTGTGCTTTTGTTGTGTCAATAAAGATCTGTCTATATACGGTTAGGAGTAATATTTTACGCTTTGTGACTTTTGTTGCGTAAAAATTTATATCGTATTTTTCGTTTCTTCCGCAAGCTGCCCAGCCGGGTCCCGGATTGGAAATGGGACCGTAGCATGAATGGGGATGCTTTCATTTTCACATAGGTAGCAACCATCGCCAGGCATACCTGGCGTTGACAGTGAATGGCACTTTTCGTGCTGCGAATTAGTCCCTGTCATGTAGAAAAACCCACTAACTTTATAAAAGACGGCAAACGTAGTTTTTCATCACTTCAGCTATAGCTACTGAAAAAGATACTGACCTTGTGTAGACTGAAGATGGTCACCTGCTGGAAGGGTCTACTAGTGGCTGTAGTCGCCTCACACCGTGATTTCAACGGTAACAAAGCATGTGAAGTGTAACTTGTGTTGATCACCATATATGGAACTACTGGATTTGGAGTTGTGGGTAGTTTCCGATCATGTTACAAAGAACATTTTGTTTTAATTTGGCATTGTGACGTAGTTTCGAACACGTGACTTTGCTTAGAATGATACCTGTACGCGAGGTTGCCACCCAATGTACTAAAGCTGGGTAGGTGATTCCAGTGTGTTTAAATTTGTTCAAGATCCTTATATTTGGAAACATGTCAATGGTCTCTTTTAGTGTCTGTCCAGACTTATCATATCTAGGGTTTTCACATTATGACTTATCATATCCAGTGGGTTTTCACACTATGACTTATCATATCCAGTGGGTTTTTTCTATTCTCTCAAAGATTTATTTGAAAAGTAAACATGTTCCTTCTTTTTCCGTCGCAGTATGACGGCATCCTGCTCCCAGGGAAGTAAGCCCCCCAGCGGAGAAGGACGTTCTGTCGTATTGTCTGTAGACTTGTGTAATAAACCAAACTTCTGTATACACAACATTGGTCCATCTTTTGTGTATCTTTTGTGTTGTATGTGAAAATGTGAGTTTAACAAGCGTGAATGAGTGAGTGTGTGTGTGTGTGTGTGTGTGTGCGAGTGTGTTTGTGTGAGCAAGTGTGTGTATGTATGTATGTGTGAGCAAGTTTGTGTATGTGTGTGTGTGAGCACGTATGAGGGAGTTACTAGAAAGTTTCCTTGTCATTGGGCAACTAATGTAACTGCACTCTATTCAGTCATATGCACACATTTAACATTAAGTGCCCGCGGAAAGTAATCTAAACCTACATGCTTCTGTCATAACTCAACAAGATTTGCTTGTTTGATCCAAAGACTGCTGCAGTCGAGTTGCAGAAAAACTTGTGACATTGCTGAAGCTATTAGCAGGGGCAGGATCTTGCAAGGTAATGTCCTTATCATTTTTTTAAAATCGGCTTTTGGACAAACAAGGACGATGTGGCACTGCACTCAATTTCTTCATAACTTACTTTAACAGTGCCACGTACAGAGAACAATATAACCATTTTTACACCTGGTTGAAGAGAGGAAAGTCGTGCAAAGTGCCTTTCTCATTACTGGCGTCGGATATTCGAACCCGGGACCGCTTGGTTCTGGGCCGAACACCCTGGCATTACGCCGCACGTCCTTATAATTGTGAAGGGATGTAGAACTCTTGCAACACTCTATTCCAGTCATTCTTTCTTTACATCTGACATTAAGCACCGTTCACTCGTATTCAAGATTGACACAATGAACAAAGACAACATTGCAAGTTCAACCATCTATTCTAAGCAATATCAGTTTGGTAGAAGCCACTTCAAAGACAAAATCCGGACTAACGTTAACAATGCATTAATGCCACTTGTAAACTTGTCACCCTAATTCACTCAACACAAAGAATACATTGTATCATCTACACGGAGACTGCATTGGCTTTTGCCCTAAGAGTAACATAAGAGTATAACAAGAATCCATCTTAGAATCTGTTCCAAGCAAACTGGAATTATCTTAAATGATGCTTAAGCTGCTCAGTGTTCCAACCAGAGCACTAATTAAGTCCAAGTAATATCGATGCAAATCGAAGCTGTTTGTAATGAACCTTTTGTTAGGTTGATGAAGGTTAGACATCCAGGTAATAAGATACGCCGAAAATAGTTACTCAAGCAACTGGATAAAATTTTGAAACAGTCAGACGTATCAGACAGCATCCGCTTTCTTTCGCCAGTGACTAAAGAAGGATCTGGTAGAACTAGGTTTTATACCAAAACTCTGAATAGATATGTTAATAAAGGGAAGACAATTTCAGATGGTTCAATAGGATAACAAGTTAAAGAGGAAGCTTGTACTATAAAATCACCCAATAAATTCGGCTAACGTAAACTCCCAGAGTCAGTCTGCTACTGACTGCCGTGGTGTTCACATCGATGGGGGCCTGGCTAAGACACTGTGACTAACACAAGTTACTTCCATACATTGTTGAAATGTAACAAACAGCAGATAAGGAATTGAAGTTGTATCTAAAGAAGTTAGCTTCACCTAACCCAGAATATAAAGTAACTAGAGTTCCACGACCTCATACCTTCGCCAAATGATTTTAACCTTTATGACTGACATATTAGGAGTGTTTCTCATCAATTCTAAATCATACCAGTTGATTGTCTTAAAATACAACATGTCCAAAGTATGAGCTTAACAAATTATGAGCTTAACAAAGAAGGTTATGCTAATATTTATCATCAATGATTCAAATGAGGCCCTTATTAGCCTAATTTGATTCAACGATGTGCACATTCACATAACTTCCCGATGCCACAAATTATTAGATGTATGAAATTGCCGTCATTTGCCAGTGTGGAACTATAGAAGTTTCTCATTAAGTATGCAGATTAGGCCCACATTTGCATATTTTCTATCTATCAACATCCCTCTCTTTCTCAGTTACAATTTGAACAGTCATATCATGGAACAAAGCGGATTTTTAAATTGCCTCATTAATTATGCAAATTAGAATCTGATTTGCATAATTATCGTCCAATCATACTAAGCATCACACAAGCTATCTACATACCAAAAATCATGACCATCCATCAAGGCCATCTTGTTATAGTATTTTCTCATTAATTATGCAAATGAGGTCTTCATTTGCATAGTTCATATCAATTAATATTTCTCTCTTCCTCAGTTACATATGTCACATGTTTCAGAGTCCTATCATGGAATTTGGCAGATGTATAAACTTTCCTCATTAATTATGCAAATTAGGTACTGATTTGCATAATAAGTATCTAATCATGTACATCTTCACTCAAGCTATCTACTTACCAAAAATCATTACTATGCATCAAGCCCTTCTTGAGTTATTCCCTTTCAAAGTCAGACACAAAACCTGCTCCTGCAGTTCCAAAAAAGCCACTAGGGGGCCCAAACCCACACAACTTACTCTCTGTCCAAAGATCTATCTACCACTCAAAAATAAGTTCCATAGCATGTCCAGAACACGAGATATCAAAACAGGAAGTTCCCCTGCAGTACCATAAGAAGCCGCTAGGGGGCCCAAACTCTAATCGTTTTCAGGTCTCATCAAAACCTACCAACATACCAAATACCAAGACAATCCATCCAGGCATTCTCGAGTTATTCTGTGCCACTACACACAAACCCACAAACGCTACCCTCTGCATAACCTTCTCGGCGAAGGTAATGACAACATGGCTTTCCATGCTCTTACTGGTAATGTGAGTAGACTGGCAGTTGCATGCACAGTTCTACAGGTACATAGCACCTGTCTGTACTGGACTGATAAATTGATACCATATTACAAGCCACATTTCTAGAAACACAACTATCAAACTCAAAGCTTATTCTACTGTAAGGAAAATATTTTCAAGATATAGATACAATTACAATTAGACACTTTGATACTTTGATTCGAAATTTGAACACAAGGTTGGTTTTCCAAAAACTGAAAGTTGCAGATGGTATAAGCCCTGATTATGTAACTTTGTTACATCTATCTTGGCCATTCAGTATGGTTTAACAATGTTTCCTTGAAAACCAGTGGAGAAAAATATTTGAATTTTGACCAGTACTATATGCAAATCTGCCTGTGCCTTTGTTTCTGCTTGTAGACAGTCTGGGATTTTTATGAGTTTATGTAGTTATGGGGGCCAATTCACTCCTCAAGCTGCTGGGAAGGCCACAGTGGGGAGTACTTCCTTATTGCAGTACCCAGGGTATGCCTGATTCCTCTTTAAGACAAGGTTGCATGCTAATGAATCAATTAGCTCCTGTTGCTTTAGGAGCTAAATGTTTGTTTGTCTTGGGGGGGGGGGGGAGCGGGGGAGTGCGTTGTCCCAAGTGCCTGAAAGTTCAACGCGGAGACCCCCTTTTCTGTTGAGCGCGGGATTGTACATTCTCTCATATATTGATTCATTAACATATCTATTCAAAGTTTTGGTATAAAACCAGTTCTACCAGATCCTTCTTTACTCACTGACGAAAGATAGCGGATGCTGTCTGAAACGTCTGACTGTTTCAAAATCTTATCCAGTTGCTTGAGTAATTATTTTTGGCGAACATTTTGTTAGTATGATATTTGGTTCGCTCACATAGTCTGTATACTATTAGATACTCAAATAATATCAGATCACCTCACGCAATACAAAGGTGCATTATACCTGGATCGTATCATAGTATTTTGTATAACATAGACCAGCCATTATCAAAAATGCTGTGGTTTATAGATATGCTGGAATAAAAACATTAGCTTGTTCTACATTTTATGTGCAAAGATAAATGTATTTATGCCTAGGCCTTTGACATTCATAGATGACTTCGAGCGAGCTCGACGGAGGGAGTGAGTGACATTCATAGTGTGTCAGAAGTTGTGACACAAGCAATGTCACTTTCTGAAGCTTCTAAAATAGCCAACTTCCACATGCATGCATGCTCACTACTTTGTACTTGTAACATAACTAGCCAAACGCCTTTACTACTTCTGCAATTCATCAAAGATCCTTGGTTTGATAAGTGCACTGTGCAAACGTTTCAGATAATTGTATGCTCTATCGTAGAGTACACAAAACAGAACTGAAAGCCCCAGTAAGACCCCAGTGAGCGCTTTACTTGAAGGCATAATCAAACAGATCGCTTGCGCACTTCCCCATACGTGTAATCAATACATCCAGGACTTTCAACATTCTTTTCTTGTTAGATGAAGCATTGAAAGCAGCGCCAATTATAGGAATGAAGAACGTCACAACTTCCTCGACTAAACCGGGCTCCATGCCTAAATCCCTACAAATGGTGCCCACAACTACCGCTGCCTCATCCCTACCCTCGGTATCTGCCCCGGCCAGCAACCTGGTCGACACGAACCTCTTGAGATCCTGCGGACTCTTCTTGGTCATCTTGGCGAGTTGTTCCACTGCGTCTTCTGTCAGGTCAAAGGCCTCTTTGTAGTTGTCATACGCCATAGCGAGGGCAACTGAAATTGATGAGGAACAGGTAAGAATGAATGAATGAATGAATGAATGAATGAATGAATGAATGAATGAATGAATGAATGAATGAACACTTTCAAGTAGTACCGTGTCTTGCGCCATATTGCGCCCAGCCCATGCAGGCTTATAAGACACCATATACGTTACATTAATTGCATAAACAAAAGATCAGGAGTACAGAGATGAACGTAAACGACTAAAAGCAGAATATGCACAGGGTGGAATAAATAGATAAATATATAACATACAAAAGGTGGATGAACATAAGTATCAAGGCGTCAGCACGGCATAAGTTGTTAACGGTGGAAGATCCCAAAACTATGACGGACTTATGTGAAACAACTTGAAGTAAGAATTTGACTTTGGAATATATTAAGTAGCATAGTAGGATTTTCAATTTTTTGTGAAGCTTTCCTTTCAAGTGTTGTTAAGATCTCTAGTACTTTATTTGCAGGAATCAAACAAGTTAAACACAATTGCATTCCATTCTTCTGCATTCATTCTAATCAAATTCTAAGAGCACCTTTTGGTATGATTTACGACAAAAAATTTGGTCTGTAACAATATTGAATTCTCATTTTTACCTACCTGGAACAGCAGAAATACCAGCATATGGTACAAATGTCCCTGCAGTTGCTGCCAAGGCAGTGAACGCCATCTGGCTCCGGAGCACGTCTCCCCTTTCCTTAATGGTGTTCTTGGAGAAGTCGCGGCAGGTGTTGATGACCACCATCTTCTGTAAAGCACTCAAACCATCGAACATCGCCTTCCTGAACTTGGGGATGTCCCAGCGCCCCTTCAGCACGCTGTCGTAGCGACCGCTGATGATAAAGACATCTCTCGGGTTCACCTCGCCTTCCCATCCCACCTTCTTCAGGACATCGATGTAGTCCTTGCGGAGTTCCTCCATCAAGTTGGCCACCGCTTCTGCCTCCTCCTTCCCTTCAAAATAGTCGGGATCGTCTTCCTTTTTGTCCGCCAAATCTTTGTCAAACTGAGACCTGACGAACAGCACCTTCTTATCCATATCCCGGGCCTTCATCCCAATCTGCACGGCGTTGTGCTGGATGCGGCCGCTGCTGAAGACCAGGAACAGGTGGCATGCCTCCATCTTCTCCCCAAACTCGTCGAGGTACTGCTGGATGTTGAAGTCGCGCTCCTTCCCGGTTCCTTTCTTCAGGAGGACACCAGGAAAGTCGACGAAGACAAGGCTTGGGTTCTCTGGATGAGGATAGTCAGTGGCTTCCGATGTAGTGTGCGTAACGCCAACCATCGCTGCACCCTTCTGCGTTGGCTTCAGTCCGCGGATGGAGTTGATGAAGGTGCTCTTCCCTGCTCCAGGATCGCCCACGATGCCTACTTTCACTTTCTGGTCCTTCCAAGCCTCCATGTTTTTAATTGCGTACTCTTGGATCTTTTTCAGTAGCTCTGTATTAGCACCGCCGGGAGCAGATGCCAAGCTTTTCAATATTTTCTGTTGCTCTTCGTCTAGTTCTCCATTGATCTCCCTAGTGATTGACGAAGCAATGGATTATCAAAAAAAAACATTACGCGTGATACGCTAGCCTATACCACACACACACACACACACACACACACACACACACACACACACACACACACAAACACACACACAAGCACACACACACGCACACACACACACACACTCTCTCTCTCACACACACACACACACACACACACTCTCACTCTCTCTCACTCTCTCACACACATTCTCACTGTCTCTCTCTCTCTCTCTCTCACACATACACACACACACACAGTCTCTCTCTCACACACACACACAAACACACTCTCTCTCACAAACCCTCTTTCTCTTACACACACACACACACACATACATACATACATACATACACACACACACACACACAGACACACTGACACGCATACACACACACACACACACACACACACATACACACACACACACACAATCACACAATCACACAATCACATACACACGCAGGGCCAGCCCTTTGTAATAGCAACAGGCTACTTGGGCAGCCCTGGACACAGCCAAACCAATAAATAGATAAATCACAATCATATAAACACACACAGACACTCACACACACACACACACACACACACACACACACACACATACACCAAAAATACACATACCAAAAACAAACACACACACACACCATACGCACACACACACTCATATCACAAACACATACACGAACACAATTTTCTTTTTGCGAAGGTAACTTTCATAATCATACCTCTTAGACCATCATACAATGTCATGTAATTCAAAGCGAGGATATGTGCTTACGCTGTTGGATCCTCCTTGCGACGTGCCATTGCTGATGATAGTTAGCTTGCGAGTTGCGCAGCGACCTAAAGTACAGATAGATTTAAATAACGTCATTGGCGACAACGCATGGATCTTGTACCAAATTCGTTGCAAGCATGCAAGGACATGGATATGGAAGGTCGACACCACAATTCAAGCATGCAAGCATGGCAATGCAAGCATGGCAATTAAAGCATGGCAATGCAATCATGGCAACGCAAGCATGGCAATGCAAGCATGGCAATGCAAGCATGGCAATTAAAGCATGGCAATACAAGCATGGCAATGCAAGAAGGGCAATGCAAGCATGGCAATTCAATCATGGCAATGCAAGCATGGCCATGCAAAGTCGACACCACAATTCAAGCATGCAAGCATGGCCATTGGCTGTTGATGTTGTTTGCATAAAATTAGGCACAAAAATATGGGAATTTTCATGAATTTTAGCAAAATTATCAAGGAAAATAAGGACGAAATGTCGTAAATGTGGAAACCAGTATAATAGAGATGGGCTAGCTGTAAATTGGTTTGAATACTTGTTTGACATTTGGTAGTAATTTTAGATAGTATCTTGCCACAGGCATAGCTGTTATGAACTTCTATCTCACTTAATTATCATAGTACTGATGATTCAATGGTGCTTTTTCAAATTGTACGTTTTATTGCGTGTTATGTACATAATGACATTGATAGCTTTTATAATGAACGTGTTGTACATTTTAAAAGAAAGTACAAGTTGTAAGCCAAGACCAGATTTTTAAAAAGCATTTAAGTGCCCCAACTTCAAAATTGCTTTCCCAAATCTGCCTTTCTCTATTAAAACAGTACTCCAGTTCTCATAGACTCAACAGCCATTGAGTGACTTTCTTTGGCTGATTTTATGCATTTTGTTATGCTTTCTTTCAATCTTTTTTTACAGTATATACAAGTTTATAGTAAAGACATCACAGTCTGGAAATACCTGTTCAACAGCTAGATCCACATTTCGTCGGTTACTGACAAGCACAAAAGCGGCCAGGCGGCTATCCATAAGAGCCGCAAGTGAAAAATCGTACAGCGCTGGAAACAATTTGAACATCGATGCTCGGCGATAGCTTATTTTGCTTGTGACTTACCATGCGATCATCGTGAGATGTATGTGCCCGGGGCTTGATAAAACATTTGAGTGGATATCACGCCTTGTTTTGTGGTGAGCTGAGTATATAGAAAACCTTCTGAAATGCCGATTTTACGGATCAGAACATATTGTTGCAACTTTGTCCTTAATCTAGCGTTGGCTAGACTACGTAATGATCCACAGTGTGGAGACAAAAACAGCACACTCGGACCCGCAGCAGGTAACTTTAATAGTGCCGTTGTTCTATATTCTGCCAGGTTATCATCCAACATGGCGCCCGCGCGTGACGTAATGGTTTTGGAACGTTCCGTGAAAACGAAGAATTGGACTATGATCATTGCTTTTAAGGAACTATGTTATTTTTGTTCTCTACTATCACTTGGAATGCCTTTGTATGTTTTACTTGTAATGTGTAAGTATGAATATGTAGACCACAGGAAGAATAGCCACGTATTGTGGATCTAAATAAAACTCAAATTCAAAACACGTTTCTTGATACGTTTGACAGTGATAGTGATGAATTCCATCACCCCCCCACCCCACCCCCAGGTATGAAAAAAAGTGCAGGGCAGCGTGGCGGCCGCCGTCCTACCTGCCGATTTGCCGGGGCCGGCTTCACTGTACAAGTTTTTGCTGCGTCAATGAAGCCTAACAGTTTTACGGCCTCGCTAAATCTGTTTATGACTCATGACTGCGCCGTCACAATCAGGATTATTACAGGCAGACTTCCTTTAATATCGCACCCTTCCCGTGCCGGGATGCCCGTCGGAAAAGCCGCCCCTACCCCGTCAGAGCGGCCGGCCATACCACACCACCTACTGTGATACAGCGCCATTCGATTTCGATGCGGTTAGAAACTGTTAGAAATGCCGTTTCCATCCCGTCTGGACCGTCCCAAGCGTCGCCCGGACCCGCCCCAAAGCCCGTCTGAGAGCCCGTCGGAAACACCGTCAGAAACGCCGTCACAGACACGGACATTTTCAGCGAACATTCCCGACGATGGTCCCAGCCAGGCGTTTGAGGCCATTTTTGCCGTTCGTTAAGGCGTTCATTATCCCCATTTACGGTCAGGCGTCCAAAATGGACGTTTCTCTGTGAGGGACGCTTTCATTTTCACACCTGTAGGCAACCATTACCTGATGAATCCCACTTTTCGTGCGACGAATCAGCCCTAGTCATGTCAAATGAAGCACCAACTATATAAAATAAAACAAAAAAACACGTAGTTTTTCATCACTTCAGCGTATCTAAAAAGATACTGACCTTGTGAAGACGGAAGATAGTTGCCTGCTGTAGGGCCTGCTAGTCGATCACTGTCGGTAGTCCAGCCACCTCACACCGTGACTTCAACGGTAACAAAGGATCTGAAGTGTTGATCACCAGAGCAGATCATGATAACCATATATGGAACCAACTATTTCGAGTACTGACGTAGTTTCCAATCATGTTACAAATAGAAATATTTGGCTTTGTGACGTAGTTTCGAACACGTGACTTTGCTTAGAATGATACACCTGTACGTGAGGTTGCCAACCACTCAACTGGGTAGGTTTACAAATACACCTGTCACTGGGCTCCTCTCTTTGCTACCGAATAACGTTGGGACGGATCTCCCTTCACCAAAAAAAGGTAATATGATGTCCTGGAGTTTTCTTTGGCCGGATTTTTATCAACCGTTGGTTCTTCATACGTTCTCGGTTTCGTTTTTGGTTTGATATTTAGTGGGTGGGTAGGGCTCACAGAAAGGACGGGCAAGTTCGTATAAGAGAGAGGTATCTACATATATCAATCATGCAAATAACATATGTCATTTGCATAATTAATGAGATAATACTACATAGTGGTAAATGATGGGACATTCTTGCGACATTCGGAAGCTAAGTCAAGATGAATATTATTAGACATTGGTTATGCAAATCAGGGTATTATTTGCATAATTTATGAGAAAATGCTTCATTGTATACATTGTGTTGTTTGCGTAAAGAAGATGATCAACTGATATGGTTTATGCTTATGAGGACCTTATTTGCATAATAAATGAGAAACATACATAATATATCACTCGAAAAGGTTAACATCATTTGGTGAAGGTATGAGGTCGTCGAACTCTAGTTATTGATACACATTAACCTGAATACAAAGAGCTATTGATGGATCATTTCCATACTTATTAAATGGCCTGATGTTACGGGCGATGGAGGACATCGAAGTGTTATTTATGATTGGTTTCAGGTCATGCCTGTTCCACCAACTACATAACCAATACAGCTATTGCTAAACACTGAAGTGATTTATTAGATATGGCTGTGGACTGGAGGGTAAGGGCATTGTCACTTCAGATGTTGAAGTCATAACAACAACACCCTGTTTTCCCCTAGCCAGGATCATGGGTGGTTGGTTTTCATCACCACCACCATCGCCACCACCGTCATCATCATCATCTTCATCATCAGACAGTGAGAAGCCATGGGAGGCGCACGAGTGAGTATTCTAACTGTTTTCATGTTTTTACGGACCAAGAAGGAGCTCTCGTGCAATTGGATAAGAGAGTGCATGTACCATTATATTGTCGCTGATTAATCATCAACAACGTTAACGTTAGCAACGAAACAGTGTAATTTATTAAAGATTGACATTAAAACAATAGTAGATCTATATCAAACCTCCAAATTGAATTGACATACTAGTTGTTGTTTTTTTTCCACAAAGTTATCAACCACAGTTTTGTAATATCGTTTGAACAGTGTCCGTACTTTCCAAGAGTGTCGTAAGAAGCTTGTATGTGAGTCGCTGAACATTTCCGTCTCCTGTTACCACAGTCCTAAACCTGTGCCACAGCGCACACGATCTCACGAAGTTCGCATCGGAGTTGTGGGCGACCCCGGGGCGGGGAAGAGCACCTTTATCAACTCCATCCGCGGACTCAGACCCCGGGACCCCGGTGCGGCACGGGCGGGGCTAACCCACACCACTACCGAGCCCACAGAATACCCACACCCAAGTCGACCTGACAGTTTGGTTCTGATCGACTTTCCCGGTGTTCTGCTGCGGAGATACAGTGGCAGGTACAGTAGCTCTATCTGGTGACTCAAAATCAAAGTGCATATCTGTGGACTCAAAAAAGACTGAAACTGTAAACGCCTTCAGTCATCTTATCTGAACAGCCAAGTTAATTGATCTCCTCGCGGTTTTGTTGCGATCTTGAATTCCTATCAATGCAACCCCCTATCTATATGTCACTTAGTCAACATGGAGTCTTTGTTTTAAGAAGTAACTTATAGTCGCAGACTTTTACAAAAGGATCGTCATATAATTTGTCGTCATCAGAACTTTGTCGTCATACACCGAAATAACTACGTTTAGTCAAGCGATCAAAGATCGATATTAGTGACACGATTTTGTAATTTGGCAGTGTTTGTTGCTTTATTTGCAAGAGTGTCATCTATAAATTGATTACTATCGATTTACACCCAGGTATGGAAACTTCAGCATCGGCCAGTATCTCATCGAGTTCGGGTCCTACATGCGAAGTTGTGACATGTTCTTGGTGTTCTGTCGGGGCCGAATCCAACACAACCCCATCAGCATCGCTATGGCGGCTGCCAGGATGGGGAAGAAAGTGCTATTCGTTAGGTCTCAGTTCGACAAAGATGTGGCGGACAAGGAGAACGATGACCCCGAGTACTTTGACGACAAAACTTCCTTTCATCTGATGGAGGAGCTCCGACAGGACTACATCCGGGTCCTGCGGGAGGTGGGATGGCCGTGTGTCGTCAGTGATGACGAGGTGTTCATCATCAGTGGCAGGCTGGAGAACGTCAGACAAGAAAAGTGGGACGTGCCTGAGTTAAAAAGGGCGATGTTTCAACAAGAAATAAATCTTTATTCCTTCTTCTGAGGTTTCATAGCGCAATAGCTGAAAGATCTAAGTGGGCCAGAAACCATTCAGCATCCGATATTGCTCAATTTTCCGTTTGCAGTACAAGTTACACACAGAAACTTGCTCACGCACACATACACACACACACAGAAACTTACACACACACATACACACACAGAAACTTGCCCCACAGACACACACACACAGAAACTTGCTCACACACACAGAAACTTGCTCACACACAGAAACTTGCTCACACACAGAAACTTGCTCACACACACACACAAACTTGCTCACACACACACAAACTTGCTCACACACACACACACAAACTTGCTCACACACACACAGAAACTTGCTCACACACACATAGAGAAACGTGCTCACACACATACACACAAACTTGCTCACACACACACAGAAACTTGCTCCCATACACAAACTTACACACACACACATGCTTACTCACACTTGATCACCCTCTCATTCACACTTGCTAAACTCACACTTTCAAATACAACACAAAAGATACACAAAGGATCCACCAATGTTGTGTAGATAGAAGTTTGGTTTATTACACAAGTCTACAGACAATACGACAGAACGTCCTTCTCCGCTGGGGGGCTTACTTCCCTGGGAGCAGGATGCCGTCATACTGCAACAGAAAAAGGAAAAAAAAGTTTAATCTCTAAGCAAATCTTTGATAAAATACAATACAAACACTGGATCATAAGTTTGAACATACAATTAAAGTTGGAATGACTATTGACATATTAATTCAATATCACACTACTTTTGATAAAAATTAAAATAAAGGATACTGTAGCATGCTCTTAAAAATTATATGTAACTGCTGCAAATTAAAAATAAGGCTTAGGCTACATGGATTCAATTTCTTGGTTCTTGGTTTCACAGTTGTTGGTTTTTTACTTGAGAAAAAAAAGATGGTCAAATATCCAAAAATGCTCACCAACAGTTGATGATAGACATTGTCTTACTTGCTGTTCAAGTTGTTATTGAAATATCTTAGACCACAATTTTTGGTACAGTACAATGGAAGCATGGGAGTCTATTACAGTTTGTTTTTACTTTCATTTCAGCCAACCACACATTTTCTGCAACAGTGGTGCTAGTGTACGAGTTTAAAAGGAAATGCTATACATTTTGTTCTTCGTCTATGAAATTCATTGAGTGATCTTTCAAATATCTGGTAGTTCAGTGGTTGCAGCTAGTGCTGCCCACCGGTTCTGCGTACCGGTACTGTACCGTAAAAATTTATTTGGTACAGGTCCAAAAAACCGGATCATGAAGTACCGGTACTGTACCGATTTAAATTTACACCAAGTATGTGCTTATTTTGTGACTGATCTCCTAACCTCATGCAACACCAAACGTGACCAAAGTGACACCTTGGAACAGCGTAACTAATATGCAACAGGTCATTCAGGCAGGCCGGGAGTTTTGATAGTATTTGGCATTTTAGGCCAAGGGAGTTTGGTGGTAGGAAACCTAGTTATGTTTTTTGAATAAAGATACTGACAAGTTGAAAACAGTGTATGTTTTTGTCATTGAAGAAGTTAGTTCAGAAAAGCATATGTTAATTTTTCAAATTATACGGGTACAGGTACAGGTACAGGTCTGTACCTGTACCTAAACCTCTGTACCTGTACCTGTACCTGATGTTACGTTTAGGTACGCAGCACTAGTTGCAGCCTCTAGAGAAAGGGGGTGATATTCAATTGTAAGACTAACCTTCTGTTGGAACCAGCGCATGGAGTCTTCCTTGGTGATGCGGTGTTTGAAGCCGACCCTGCCAGACTTGTGCTTCTTACAGCTCACGTTGAACCCTGGCCGGCCAAGCACCACGTAGAAGTCCATCCCTGCAGCAAACAAACAAATAGATAAACAAACTTTGTTCAGAAGAGATGTACATACATTTCACGTTCATAGCATGAAGTCCAGTGGTTAGTGAACCTGCGTCTGGAGCAAAAGGTTGTGAGTTTGAATCCCTGCTGTTGTCGCTCACCTGACTTGCAAGCTACTGAAAAGGGTCACAGTCCTTAGGATGTTAAGCTATGGTCTACTGTTCATTGTGCTTGTTGAAAAAAGAGCTACGGGAATCTTCCCTGTAAACTGAACCTGTTAAAAGGCGTCTGTCTTCTTTGTCACGACCAGTGGAAGAATAGCTCCTCTGTTCACTGATACATGAAAAATTTGCTTGATTATAACGGGGGGCGCCCGTACATCGCACGCGCCCTAACATCGCACGGAGTTTTTACTGATCTTATTTTGCATAAGTACGCGGTGTTTGTGTCCAATGACTAAGCTGATAAGGAAGGTAAATAACCCAAGTTCATGCACATAATTGTCATTTACATTCAAAACATATGTGTACATATTCATTTCTTGTTTTGTCGAAAAGTAGTATTTTGACAATAATGATGGTAGCGCTATGTAGAGGGTCACTGCGTAGCTAGAAGGCCCGGCACCTAAATATACGACCTGTGCCAAGCAGATACATAAGTCACACAGCTATCGTATACATAAGAAAAATAACTTTATAAAACACTAAAAATTTTGGTCTTTAAGTGTTTGTTGAGAAGAAAACCGACCAAAGAAAAACAACGTAAACATTGCTGTCGTCTGACGACGTTGTTTTCCCGCCATTTTTGGGGGCCGCGATAGTGGCGGGACGATTCAACGCACAGTTTTGTTACGCTCTAACATGTGATTGGTACCGTCTATGAAAAGGAAACTGAATACAGAGATGGCGAATATATTTCCCAATAAGTAGACGGAGTATTGTTGATGTAAGCGGTGTCGTTTTTTCGTAATGATTTCGTAAGTCGGGCCGCATTCAATATGTACGTCGGGCCGCGTAGTAGCCTATTTCCCGTGGAAACATGAGCTTGGATGCGCTAGATATAGCCCTTCTCACATGACGTGAGAAGTGCACACAGTCAAAATTTTCCGGTCAAAAGAAAGCTAGAATATAGCAGACTTCAAGCCTTATTTACATTTCCCAAACTTCATCACCAACTTCCGAAGAGAGCAAAATTACCAAAGCGTAGTAAGTTAGGCACGCTATCTGGCGTAGCACTAAATCAGAAGGTACATTCGTGAAAACGTCTCACAGCGTCTTCCGCATGTAACGCGGAGCATAAAGGGCCCATGAACAGCATAAATGCATTTCTTGCCAAGTATGGTCTTCAGATGAATGTGTTCAAAATTCATTCATTAAAACATGACCATTCTCTGGCAACCAGCAATGGAGCGCCGTGAGTTCCAGCGCGTAAAAAAACGTCCGATGGTTGGGCACCCCCCGTTACCTTAGAGTTTTCTCTTGCTAACAATATCAGTCATTTTAGCTGATGGGTTTAATTCCACTTTTGACGGGAAAATCCCCTTACATCTACTAAAATTGGAGAGGTTGAAGAAACTTAAACTCAGTTGTTCTTATAGCTAGAGGAATATCCTTCATTCTCATACACAGTTGTTTCGGCTCAGAAGTATTTCCTGGAAGAGACGGTCGCTAGACTTGAGGGTGTGCAAACTCGAATTGAGACCAAAATAAACTGGGGGGTGCCCACTTATATGTTCATTGAGCTGAACTAATTTTAGTAGTACAGGGTGAACTGTCTGACTAACAAACTTCAGGCAGTGCCCTACTCACCGTAGATGCCAATGCTGGGGTCGTACTTGATTCCCAAGTCGATGTGCTCGGCAATGCCGAAGCCGAAGTTGCCGGTGGCCGAGAAATTGTTCTTCCGCAACTCGTATTCCTTCACCTGTAAGAAGGCACCAAAAATCATATGTAAGACATCTCTGCATCTTTCCTGTGTGGCTATGTCTGCAAGACTTTTGACCATAAATACACAGAATTAAATCAAACTTTCTATGTAACTAACAAGTTAAATACTGGATTTTCAAACAGTACTGAATAGTGCTATATAATATTTTCTTTGTATACAGTGAACCCCATTTTTCAAGACCCTCCCAAACCCACCCATTTTTATTTCAGTTTTTCTCTTTCCTCAATTTAAGTTGCCTTTTTTTAAAACATGGTAATAAAAACATCTCCGCATAATTGATGCTATAATGTGACTAACAGAATATCATTAGAACTTAAAGGTTTCCATACAATTTAATTACTCAAAATCATCACAATTGTTAACTAGGACTACATGACATGGCAAACAAACTGATGATCACAAGATTTTAATAGAGTAGTTGGGGGGTAGCCCTATATATATGGGTTAGGGTAAGGGTAAGAGGGTGTTGAGAACATGGGGGGTGTAACCAGTAGTTGTGACTTTGACCTCAACTGACCTTCAGCCCACGTTCCAAGATCTCCTCGGCCTTGGCCCCGCGCACCGTACAGTGGACCGCGATCTTCTCGTTTCTACGGATGCCGAAAGACCTCACTGTGTACCGGGCTGGAAAGAAACAAGAAAACACATCGATGAAGGTTAGACATCCAGGTAATAAGATATGGTAAGCAACTGGATAGATTTTGGAAATGGTCAGACATTTCAAGTAGCACCCACCAACTTTTCATCAGTGACTCTGAGCAAGATTGGTTGAACAGTAGGTTTTTAACCACGAGCCAATCTTGCTCAGTCACTCGCGAAAAGTGGTGGATGCTACTTGAAACTTCTGACCGTTTCCAAAATCATATCCAGTTGTTTGAGTAACTGTTCTGAAACAAGAAGACAATTTAAAAGGTGCCCTCTTGTACATTTGTCTGTATCTAATCTTGCTGCTGAGTGAAATACTATTCATTCATTTATGCTCGCTGTGGTTTTATTTCATGGCAGGCAGGAAAGGCAGTTTTAGCAGTGTCTTAAATTTGAGGTTTAAACAATTCTTTTGAGCACAAGCAATACAGGGAGGCACAAATGCACAGTATAATAGATTTTAAGCGGAGATTTCAGAGTGAAAACCAGGAAAATACTGTAAAACTTACAGAACATCAAAGTAAAAGGCCTAGTGAACAATATAAAACCTGTCATTCTCTGTTCTCTGCTTTCATGCATTATCAATATAACAAAGCTCAGTTTAATCAACCTCCAGCCTGCTAAGGTAGCAGTTTGACACCAAATTTGTAATAATTGGTTATGGGGTTAGGGAGCAAGGAGAAGGTTAAGACTTCAAATTCGGAGTTGCGTACCTTTGGAGAAGACAGGGGTCTGTCCAGTCAGCTGTTCCAGCACCTTGGCGGCGCGGGTCAGTCTGTCGCCGCTCTCCCCCACACAGATGTTCAGACACAGCTTACGGATACGCAGCTCGCGCATCGGGTTCTCACGGCGAACTTCCTTCTCCTGCGCATATAAAAACATTCCATCATCATCAAGCAATTCGGTAAGTGAACTACTGTCCCTCATCTGTAGTGGTGGCGTACGCAGACGAGTATTCCAAGTTATCGACAGACTATAAAACATTCCCATTTTAACCAACATTAATCAATTTTAATGAATGAATGAAGACCTTAATTGTACATTCGTGCCCCGAGGGGCTAAATACAGGTCGTTTAACATAAACCTAACTAACATACACAGTGAAATAAATACAGTACATAGTTAAACATAACGTTACATGGTAGACGAAAGTGATAAGCTAAGCTAATCCAGTAGAGTCAACTTCTTTAATGCAATCCTGAATTCTTGTAGTTGTATTCACAAACAATGCAAGTTTTATGCAGAGCTTTCTTCACCCACAATTTTTGTCTTGAAAAAAGTCTTGAGTCTAAACATGACTTGATTCAAGCCGAAGTAATTGCTACTAATGATAATGTTGAAATAAATATATATCTTAATATTTTTCTACATCTCAAGAGCACCGAATTATGTCCAACATACAATGAAGTATACATGAAAAGAAAAAGCAGCAAAAAAGGTTGGAATATGTCAACTGATAACAGTTTTTCCCAGAAATAAATTCAAATATACAAGCCTTGAATCACATAGATTTTTACAAACCACTGTGGTATTGTACTTGTACACAGCTCGCAACTTCAGGCAATATTACATCAGTAACACCACTTACACTAAGCTACAGCTGAGGAACATTTCTAAGCTACTGAATCTTTTCTACCCTCTAGGAAAGGTCCATCACATTCACACAACAATTTTTTAAGCACTGCTCACTAACACTTCAATCATCTTTCTGTATCTAAAAAATTTGTGTGAACAGATTTTAGACTAGTATGAAGATTTCATTTAGTGTTCTTCTTAAGTAAGTCATGATTTGTCGCTGTCTTGCTCAAGATCGAGCTACGTAGTTCATCATATTCTGCTTGAAATTTCATTTTCCCAGTGGGTCAAGGTAAAACCCTATCGTCCATATGATGGACACACCAACATGCCCCCCTCCCACTTTTAAAGCTCGCAGCGAAAAGCAACATTTTTCTTTTACTTCCTGACTTTTTCTCTCGCCACTAACAATTCACAAATGAAGCATCTATGACAAGATTGTAAAGGCCTTTGTATCTTGTGTGAGTTTCGGGGGAGAAACTTTACAAAGAAGGTAAAAACATCGTGCAAGACGGGACATCACACTAGCAGAGGAAAACCATCCTGTGAATATGCCGCACGGAAGTCGCTTTTATCGCGACAATCTGGAACCCACGCTAACAGATTTCGTCCCAAAATCATAGTTTAGGACTTTTTACATCTTACAGATTATCTAGTTGGGATGATTTAGGCCTGTAGTGCCTGGATTGAAGCGGATTTTTATTGATCCAACACGTCGAGTTACTTACCGCCATCTTGATTTCGTGAAAAGAGGGCGCGTGGAACTATGGGAATTGTGAAGTAACATTCTGCACTTTGTTTACAAGTCGCATGATGGCGCTGGTAACCTGTCTGGAGTTTCAAACATTGAAAGTTACATGGAACATTTTGTTATGAAGTGTTTGCTTGTCATCTAACTTGTTAATTTCACGTATCATATATGCCCTGAAGTACTAACGATGGGGAAAAAATTATCAAACACCATTGAATATGTGAATGTTAGGTTTTAATCAAGCAAAATGCTCAGTTGAAGATATCACTTTGATGCTTTACATACAATAACCCCTAATAACAGTACATTTGGGATACTCATACAAATTACAATGTAAAGCGTTGTGCATCTCGAAAGTACAGATGATTTCAACACTCAATTGTGCCGTCGTGGGTGGTGTGAAGTTGTTTGTATTATATTCTAAAGACCTGTACCGCTTTTCTGAATACCAAGAGCTCTTCAAAACCCGTCCTCAGTGTTTGAATGACTACCAAATGGCTCAAATTCCCCCCATCGAAAAACCCAAGTGAGTGACCAGGGGTTGATTCCATCCGCTTAAATCTGTTTATGCAGATCTCTAGCAAAACACTGTTAGTTGGTGTTAGAAAGGGGGAGAAATGAAAAATGCTAATACGAATTCGAAGGAATATCTTTTGACCAAGATGCCGAAACAAGTTGTCAAGAGAACTTCTGGTCCGACTCTGAGGAGAATTGAGGCGGCATATGGCACACACGTAACAAGAAACAGGCGCCCAAGGTAAGAAAAGAATTCCGTGCCAAATCTAGTGTATGTTTTTTTAATGTGCATCTAATCAACAAGGGAAATCTTTCACGTAGGCCACATTTCATCATGTTTTGAATCAAATGCTCAGTTTCAGATAAGAAAATATGAACTCAGAGAAAAGAAGGGAAAGGAAAGAATATCATAATGTGCAAATCAAGTCAACAGAAATGTTTAAAAGAATTAGACGCTCAAATAGAATGACTATCTTATCTACAAAACAGGACAGTACAAGAACGCTCGAATATTTTTGGTCATCTACTAGTAGTATATTTCTACAGTACAGCTAGGGAATAATGATTAAAAATAGATACCAGTTATGATAATTTAAACATAAATACAAAATCAACGTTAATTTGATATGTGGTGGAATTTGTTAGAATATATCGCATATATGCAATTTTCATACGAGAATCGGTACTTTGTTACCATGGTTACTGGACAAAACCAGTCAAAAAACGTGTTATATTTCAAACCTCTCTCGAATTCTCTGGCCATTTTCAAGATCTCAAACTTTCATGGTTTACGAATTTTTCGATGGCTTGGTGACAAACTACGCGGAACCACTTACTACTTCGGGCTCACTCATTGGCTGACAAGGACGTGACCTTTGTAGACCACAAGCAGTTCCCCCAACACAACGTCATACACCGTGTAACATTTGAAGTGCTTTCCAGCGCTCTTAGAGATAGATGTTGCGTCTGAGAGCTGCCGTTTTTCTTTTGAATATCCGGGTTTTGAGAGCCTTACATGAAAGTTTTGTTTGGTGGAATGTGTCTGAGTGGACTATTAATATGCCAAGTAGGACTGGAATATGGTTATTGAGATTAAATTGAGAAGAACTACGTGTGTGTGGTTTCTAAAATGTTCACTCAGATATTTTGGCGCGAAAAACTGGTCTTCCCATAATTCCTCAGCCAATTCAAATCTCTTTCAACTGATTATTTACAATGACAGATATATATAGTTGCTTGCTATGACGGGATATTTGTGATATGAATAAGCTATGCTTATATACGTACATATCAACAGCAAAAGCACGTGCATTTCTGCCTCTCTTTTCGGTGTAGTCGAATATATTCGTAGTAGCTCTCTTTTTCTAGACTCTACCAGCCTCTTCGGGTCGCTGGGAAAATAGTAGAAATTGGCCAAATAGAGTCAACTGTATGAAGGGCGTCGGCTATGGAGATAGAGTCCAATATTGCAGCCCTGTAACTGCGGATGGGAATGTTATCCTCCATGGCCAAAGTCCCCCGGCAAATGTTCTCTCTATAGCCGACGCGGTTAGTCTGGTAGTGACTACTCTTTTTCTAAAATGAACGAAGGTGAAACAAGCATGAATACGGCTTTTTTGTGGCTCAGATTTGAACACTTTTAACTGGAGGAAACATTTATCACTAATATTTCCACGAAAGTATTCAAACGAGCATGCAAGGCAACCCAACATGTCATATGTTTCATAGAAAATGTCGAACGTCGCCTGAAATGATTAGAAAAGACTAAGGCATACGGCTTTTAAAAGAGGAAACATTTTTCACCGAATCATTTAAACCAGCATGCCGTATTCATGTGCAAGCATGTCGTCTGAAATATTTAAAAAAGATAAACACATACTTTTGGAGAGCCTGACTTTTCCCCGTCCTCGGTTGGCGATGTAGGACGGCTTCCCCTCTTCCCACCACCGCGTTTTCCTCTCTTCTTTCCCGCCATGGCAAAAGACGACAGAAATCTCTTCTAAGTCTCTTTTAGAATGCCAAAATGATAGCCTCTGTCTCTCAAAAGATAGGATGGTCACTCGGAAGTTGTGGGACTCCAACGTAACGTTGAAAAAAGAAAGCTATCTCGGTCAGATCTTGTCCTATCCCCCTAGTTTTGCTCCAACTGTCATCACCAAAGGAAGGTTGTATGTATGCGCATGCTGCTAGAAACAGGTGTCTGAATGTGATTTCTTCGTTAAGCTCATTTATGGAAACACCTGTAGAAATTGTGATAGGATGTAAACAAGTTTTGCCGTGCAAGGGCGCTCCATGCGAAGATTTGTGTTACTGCAGAAAATGATTCCGACAGATGCACTGCCATATATCGCCGTTATTCGTGGTTGCGATTTTCTCCAACGCTTATCTACATGTACACTTCTTCCTTCCCATCGCCGTTATACATGGTCATACTTTTCTTCAACTCTTAGAAGACAGTTTTTGGGGGGAGGGGGGCAAGAATGCGAACGGACAGGTGGATGATGGTTTTAATTTGCAATGCGTGGTAGATCCGTTGGAGGGCGCTATAAAGCAGCCTTGTCAATAGGACGACATGACAGCATTCAGTGTCTAATCTCCAAGCAGATGTTTAGAGGCAAAATCATTACATTTTCCAAGCTGCCCGTTTCTTTTACAAACAGCCTCCGTAACAAAAAAATGGGTGAGTTATCTTAAACACGTACGGAAGGATAGAATAATAAGCTGCAGAACACAAACCAAGGTATAAAGTATGAATAATCATAATCATAGACACATACAATCTCATAGCACAGCAGGGTAGAATTAGTGTTGTTCTGTGTCAACGCCATCCATGTATGACGTTTGAAAGAGGTAATTACTTATTTTTAAATGTCACTGCAGAAAATAAAAATGTTCTTCCCACACCGGGAATCGAACCCGGGCCTTGGCGGTGAGAGCGCCAAATCCTAACCACTAGACCATATGGGATTCCTTCAATTCCTTCTTGTCGTCTGATTTCCGGACTCTCCAAGAGGCAAATAGATTTTTCTTTCTGGGAAGAGAGAAAGAGACTGAAGGTATTGAAAAGAAGGACAAATGGAAAGAAAGAAAGGAAAGAGAAGGAAAGCAAGAAGGGAAAAAGAGGGGGAGAAGGCTAAGGAAGACCAATTTCTAGATGCATTTATATTACGGCATCTTGTTCAAGTTATACACAAAATGGAATATAAAGAATGTAGTATGACTGTAGGTCCGAAGGGAAATATTTATCGTATCATGAAATTGTTCAGCGTTTACTAATTTCAAAAGATGGACGAGCAAAAATGTATTCTGTAGTTGTGCTCCGTTGTCTACATCATTATGTAGAGCTGTGAGAAAACAGTTTAGAATGTTGCTGTAGAAATTTTAGGGAAAAAAAGAAGTCTTCCCACACCGGGAATCGAACCCGGGCCTTGGCGAGAGCGCCAAATCCTAACCACTAGACCATATGGGATTGCTGGGAGGCTGTGGCGCCAAAAAATTCCTAGAACATAGCAACAAAAAAGCGCAGTTGTCTTGACTCTTTCAGAAAGACTTAACGAAAGAAAGTAAAACAAAGAAAGGAAAAGGACGAAATAGAAAGAGAAGACATGCATTAAGAACGAGAACGAAAGAAAGAAAGAAAATAAAACAAGGAAGGATGTAATTAAAGGCAACCAAAGCAATATCAGGGTTCCAGAATATGGAAATACAACAAGATGCTGAAATCTTTATGGTAGTGACATTTACTAACACTATTTAGCACATTTTCGTGATAACTTCATACTTGGAGCATTTTAAAACCGCGCAAAATCGTGCCTTATGATGATTCCCTTAGAAGTTAGATAACCCGGCCCAGGCGACGATTTTGAATGACTTCTCACATCACAACGACGTCGTATTTTTGCATCATGTACGTCGCTATACATTGTGATAGTATTGTTTGAACCATGTATAGAAATGGCTTGATAAATTGACTTTCAAAATCCAATTTTCTTGCCCTAATATTGCTTGGGCTTGAAGATATCGATAGCTTCTTAATAGACGCTACGAGATGCAGTCAATACAGAGCTACCGCCTCCGTCGGTCTCCGTAGACAATTTTCATTTTCTCCTGGGAAAAGCAGACCTACACCTTCGCGCAAATGAAACACTTCTGTTCCCATTAACCTTAATAAAGAACCCCCAGGGGTAATCATCTTCCCAACGGAACTAATAAGCAGACTGGGGGTAGTTAATTAGGCAGGTGCAACCTGAGTCCTCTGATTGGTGACTCACGTAACGTCATTAACGCTTCGCCCAACCTCTTTTTGATTTGTGTGGGGGCGTCAAACATGGCGACAAATCTCCAAGCAGATGTTTGGTTTCTGTCCACTTTTTAAGTACGGCTTTTCAAATGTTGATTTTATAGGTTTCTACGGTAAATACTTATCCATCCCCAACCCCTAGGCCCAAGACATCGATGTACAAACCTAACGCACACCACGTATCTGCTTTGATATTGTGTGACGTAATTTTTGCTACACAAGGGTCAACGACCGCCAGTATCTATTTTAGACACAAATATCTATTTTGGATATATTTTTTTCATGATAATTTATCCACAGATGTTTTTAGAAAGAAAATAAAAGACAACAGTTGGAATGAAATTTAATCAGAATAGAATGATATGGATATGTGCGATAGTTCATTCAAATTTCGTTTGAGAAACTCAAATTTTTCGTCAGTCCATAGATTACTAGTTGACTTTAATTATACTTTTCCGTATATAACGTTAAATAACTTGTTATATATATTACATTGATAATGATAGGAACAGCAGTTAACCGTAATACATGCACAATACTTATGAAATAAAATGCTTTGCGTATTGCGCTCTTACGTCCTTGTAGCGCTAGTTGCCATTTTATCACGTTAATTGCCTTACAGTTATTGCTATGTAAAAGTGCATGGTAAACTCTAACTACCACACAAGGCACTCAAGACAACAATATGAAGTTACGCTTCGGTAAGACTACAAGTGGGAAGTTTAACATTGCCAAAAATTGTCATCCCGCCTTCAGAAAACCACCAATGGCTGTGACCATGTATGACTAATTGTGACGTTACCCAAGTGGAATTTTTTATTGTTACGTAGTTTTTAATTTTTAAACACACACGGATCCTAAACCTAGTTCACTTCCCTTCCAAAATTGCCAAGCAACGCTGATATTTCGTACCACACACGCCAAAATCAAACAGAACGCGTGCAAATAGACTGATAAAACCCGATACGAGCGTGCCACGACAGTTTATACGTGCCCAACACAACCGTTTTTCACGGACAATCACACGTCAAAACGTTGTGGTCACCCCGTCGCCATGGCGACGATATGTAAACAAACGCCGGGGAGATAAACAGTGGGGGTGCATTTCCCGGCATGCCGTGCGCGCAGAGCCAGGTTTGGATCTGAAGACGTCAAGACATGGAGTGAGATTCTCCTCCGATTTTCTTCATTTTTCGACCAGAAGGAACCTTAAGATGGCGACCCTGAAGCACCTAGAGGTCCAACCGTCGGCTAAGAACGTCACGGTTTACAGAAACGGCGACTTGTACTTTCCAGGACGCAAGTTTGTCGTCAACGACAAGCAAGTCAGGAACTTCGACTCTTTCCTCAACCAGGTAAAATTTTTGTTTTCCTAAAAAAATATGTTTTTCTTGAAAAGATTACGTTTCTTTTCGAAACTTAAGGATTTTTGTCACCTTCTGAACGTTTCTGTAAAGATTTTTGTAAACCACGATAACCAAAGACAGTTCTAGAACAATGTGAAGTTGTAAAAAGCTGTGATTTTTTGTCTTCTTCTTGATTAAAAAAGAATCGAACCGAAGGAAGAAATTCATGATCTTTAGAGTAAACATGTTTGTAGTTTTCTCTTACTCTGCATTAACTTTATGTTATTCCATATTTCAACGCCCAAAATAGTCTAGGTCTATGTTGTGTTTAACATCTAGATAAAAAGGCTCTGATTTTTTGTATAATCTATTGTAATCTTGTCATGACTTTTTGTTCTAGAACTAGAATATTGTCTCAAGGATGAAGAAGTATAATTTTTTGTAACAATCTCTAATACATGTACATATGGACAATGTTAACATTTATTAAAGGACAATTTTAGTGTTTGATAAAAATGTCTGGAAAATTTTCCTGAGTTTGAATTTACCAGTGCGATGTGAACTCTTGCGTACAACAGGTCACGAACGGTCTTGGAGCACGATTTGGCGCGGTGCGGAATATCTGGACGCCCACTCACGGACACCGCGTACGGGAACTGGAGTCCATCGATAATGGCAAAACATACGTGGCTGGAGGGTTCGAGAGATTCCGCAAAATGGAGTAGGTTTGACATTGGTGGATTGCTTTTAACTTTAAATTAAAGTCGGCGAATTTTTCATCACGTAAACGTGGTAGAAAAGAGTGTGGTGACGTTTAATTACTCCGCTGCAAATCCCGGTTAAATCCTCTTTCTTTCTTTAGTTGGGTGTTAAATAATAGCTTCATACAAAGCCAGAGGGTTCGAGAGATTCCGCAAAATGGACTTAAAGGTTTGCCATTGGTGGATTGCGTTACCTTAAATTTCAGCAAATTTTCACAATGTTTAGAGTGTCTGTATCTATATAATTAGTATAACCGTCCTTCAGCGTAACACATCAAAATAATGTTGTCTATTTGAATATTCAGCCACAAATCCTGCGTAAATCCCATTCTTTTTATATTTAAGTATTGAATACTAGCTTTATGTTTGTATGACTTTTCTATGTGTCTTTTCATGTCATTTTTCTGGGTACTTTTACTTAAGTCATGCCCTATAGGAATGCAGCTAAGTTAGAATAACAGCCGATTCTAGGGCAAGGTTTTTTCGGATAATGCCCCAGTGATAGCATGCGCCTAATCATCAGTTGTTAAACATATCTGTGAGTGGTTTGACCCATTGAGACAGCGATTTGTTTCCATGGAGCCTGTGTACCTATGTCCGAGGTTGGGTCGGCGGTATCTTCTGCAATTGTCCGGCGTAATCTCAATTTGTGTAAGGTATTTATCTAACTGGGTATCGCATGTGCAAATTGTCACGTAGGTGGCAAAAATGTGCTCGTAACAAATGTATAGATTGTGACTTTGTGAGTAAGAGAATTCATAAAGTTCTGCCACTGTTTCTTAAGATAAACATTATTGTTGAAATTTTTCTTGTTCGACTGGAATTAACGTATGAAT
Source organism: Branchiostoma lanceolatum (assembly GCA_035149815.1). Classification (NCBI taxonomy): domain Eukaryota; kingdom Metazoa; phylum Chordata; class Leptocardii; order Amphioxiformes; family Branchiostomatidae; genus Branchiostoma; species Branchiostoma lanceolatum. The sequence goes on along the minus strand of CM068883.1, from coordinate 12,275,127 downwards.
CTTCAAAAACACACAGTATCATTGAAGTTGCTTGTAGTAACAGCCCCAAAAATATGTTCAAAAAGATTTAGTGAAATTTGCGAGCTACCTAAACATTTAAACTCAAGGCTGTTTGGTAAGACCCTTGTAGTGCCTAGTGGCGCACAGTGCAGCAAGTTTCCTTGCTGTTTCAGTTGCAGGGAATATCTTTACAGGGAGGGGTTGCTAGCTCTTCCCCTTTAACATGCTTGAGACACCTCCTCGAACATGTACTTAAGATAAATTTTGAAGAAGAATAAGAAGTGACAGTTGTTGACCAAGAAAATGTTGGATTTGACAGAGATGAATGTGAAAGTCGTCTTGACATTTTCAAGGTGACTTGAGTCTATAGAAACATTTAAGTACCAATAAATCAAACTGAAGGTCGGCTACTCAGGTTTTAATAAACAACAACGAAATGCCATTATTATGAATTTTGAGCTAATACATCATTTTCAGAACTGAATTTTGATTTCTACATGTAATGTTTTTATGCATGTAGTCTGTATGGCTAGAAATGTGAAAATGAAACGTAATAGAAAGAAAGTACATAAAAGGTAACTGTTTTTTGCTCCATGTAGGATTTAAACTTGTAAGTTTTGAAGTCGATAGAGTTGTTTTTCTGTTTCTTTCTTACAGTTCTACAGTGTTCAAACATTTGCTCTTTAGTTTGTGTATTTAACAATGTTATCAGTAGAATTTATCAAGAACTTCCAACCTCGCTAAGCCCGGGGGTTATTGTTTGCGAATTTATCTTCATTCGTTCTCCGTTTCTTTCAGCTACGATCACATCGCGTCCAAGTTGCAGGAACAACGGTCGCCGCGTATGAAGAAGACGTTTTCACAGGTACGTGGGGATGTAAGTATGACGGGCCGGAACAAAAAACGGTATTTCATTATCATTGGGTGGCGTGTTTGCTGTGGTGACGGTAAAATTTACTAAAAAAGAATGATTTCTGCTAACAGCGTAATTAATCCGTAACAAGGTTTAAAAACATTACTGGTGGTAAATATTGCATTTACATCCAGTTTTGGGGTGATTTAACGTATTATAACCAAGATATTCACCAATAACACGCATGTAAACATTAACAACACAGCTAGTTGCCTAGCAACAACACGCCTAGCTGATGAAATCTACAACCTTGTCAAAGTAACTTAATTTCCGCAACACAATAGGCAGGGTAACTTCGTTGATGAAAAAAGTCCTGGTAGTTTTTGAGTTTTGTAAACACAATCATAAATCTCTATATTAGATGTAGTTGCTATTATTATTGATTTATACGCAATAATAATAAAGTATAGCTTGCAAACAAATGATAATAACGACAAAATCGCCATTCTAGTCAAAATGTTGTAATATTTTGCGTTAGCAGTTACTTTGTTGATTTTTCAAAGCATTTGCTGGTAGATTTTTTAGCTGGTACTATTAACATTGCTCGGTGTCAGTGTATCAGTGGGTCTATAATGTAATTTTAGTGTCTTTTGTTTGAGTAAAGTGAATATTGGTTATGAATAAGACAAGATTTCTGGTCTGATAACATTGTTAGATATTATTAGCTCCGTAAATGTAACACGTTTACAGTTACGACATGTACTGTTTAATCGAATAAGCGTCCAAAGAATAACAGCTGAGACACAACGATATTACCGGGTTCAACCTTTTTATTAAAAAATGCTACACTAAAAATGCTTTTATTAGCCCAGCCCGTACTCAAGTACTCGCAGGGCTTTTTCAGAGGTTCACATAAATGTGCGCTTAACGACATGTGCTGTTTAAGCAACGCAAAGGTGATCGTTTTCGATAAGGGCGGGTCAGGGACTTGTCGATTCTCCTCAAGTGTACGCTGATCACGGCGCGCGGTAAACGTACGGCGCTGTAACCATGCTGAATGAAAAGAAGCCGCGCTTTCCTAACCAGTCTTGACGGATTACTAGAGTTCGTGCATAATTGATGCGGAATATTTAGCGTACAATGGAGGGATAAGATGTGAGTTGTCAGAAGCGATATTCCTTGGGGACGTTCAAACATGCGGCCAGCGATACGGATACCGTTAACTGTGCAATCACAAAGGTTTCTCTGACGTGTTTAAATGTTTGAAAAGAAGAAGAAATGGCAGTAGGATTTGTAGTTTATGGTGGCTTTAAGTTCATAGAAATCTTTTCAAAGTTGTGAAAAGGCCTGACTGTATAATTTAGGAGTAGATATTGGTGTGACAAAATCATGGCTATAATACATTTGTATATGTAGTTATGACGAGTAATGTGCAGCTTTCTATATTATACAGTTAAACCTGCCCAAGAAGACCATTCAGGGGCCGATAAAATCTGGTCTATGTGGACAGGTGGTCACTATAGACATGATATTCTTAATGCTTGTGTCAATGGGGAAAATTATAAGAACCACCACCAAAAAGTGGTCACTATGGCCAGGTGGTCCTTATGTAGAGAGATGGTCACTTGTACAGGTTTGACTGCATGTAGCATTTTCAGAGTCTGTATATGTATATCGTTTAGCTACCATATTCTTGGATGTAACTTCTCCTCGATTTCTACATCAAATTCGCTATAGCTACATTTAGCCCAAAAAACTGTACAAACCACTAACAATTATCCAAGATGGATTCTATTTTGTTTCAGTGTAGTCTTCCAGATTTAGGAGTATTTCAAAGAGTGTTGAAACAGAAAGTGCCCCCAAAAATGAGCGTATTTTCATGAAATTATTTTTTTCTTTTTCCAATACCTCTCAGTTTTTTTAGAGAAATTGGTATGTGTGTGCATCTGATATAAGAGTTGACAACAAGAGAGCTTTGCCATGTACTCGCACAAATGAGATCTTTGAAGCTCGTCTGTCGTGTGATCTTTGCCGACAACATGTGTCAGAAGGCGTCAAATCCGTGGGTGTTAATCTTCCTTCATCTGGCGGTATCTGTCGCGGCGTCTTTGTCGTACGCCGGATTGAACATCCGGCTTGATTGGTTCTTTTTGCGGGCTGATCTAAATGTCGGGACACTTGGAAACCAATTGCTAAGATTCGTTCTAGAATTTTCTTTATGTAATGATTGGAAATGCATGTAAGTTTGCGGGGATTCTATTTCGAGTTAGGGAGAAATTGGAATGTTTGCGGTGGTTTTTAGTTAGCGTCAAAACAAGGAGATAGGCAGGCAGAAAACACACCAAGCATTTTTGTGATGGTTTTAAGTTCCCAATGAAGATGTTACCGTAAAAACTCAATCAATCACTGCAAAAATTTCAACAGTTACAGACATTATCAACTGGTATAACCGACAAGTGTTTTACGGTAGCACCTCTACGTATATACTTTGATCATGAGTATCAAAGCATGCAGTGTCGGCTTACTAAAATCCCTCAGATTACTTGTTAAGCCTAAAGCCTACAAGCATTATTTGGAAGCTATTGAAATATCAGTAAATATAAAGTTATGGAGTAGTAAGTTTTAGATAAAATTAAGCATAAGATCTAAATAAATGCAAATTTTGCCCAGGATAATCTTACCCAACTGACTTTTTGTCCAAACCAGTAAAAGTTCAAACTAGCAACTCTACGGTAGATGAACTAATTTTCTTCAAGATTTAGTTGTTAGGCCTTAGGGTGGCATCATTCTGTCACCTTCCGAGAGATCAAAAGACTTGTTTTTTTTTGGACGGCCTCATTAAATGCTTTCTTGTGAATCCACATGCCAAATTGAATTACTGATACACAGGATGAGTGGGAGGGGGTTGCCATGTTTGGTTTTCCGTTAGCTTTGATGTGGTCATCTCTTAGGTTTCTACAGGATTCACGCCTTCCGAGCTAATTTGTAGCTAATGATTGAACCATGGGTCAGATCGAGTTCCCTTTTTATTTCGTCAGTCCTTAAACTGCAGTGTTTTGCATTTTGCAGTCACTGAAACGATTGCATGTAGTCTGTCTTCAAGTTTTTTTCACTTCACCTTCCCACAACTGTTGATGCTATTGAGTTACGTTCGCAGATTGGTATTTTGCATTCCTAGATTACAGCAAATCCTTATGTTATAGAGACCAAAATGGTCGGAATTTTTCTACCCTCCACATAGTATATAATGCAATTGATGCTTTGATGTTGTAAGAAAGTGCCCTCACTTGGTGTGAGGGCGTGCTTGATATGTAAATCCAAAAGTTTTGCTACAAAGGTTTTCAAGTTGATAATCAAGTTTTTAGGAACTAAGTTTAACTAAGTTGGTCAGTGTACCCTGTAGTACTGTAAATTCAGAAATGTTTGCAGTGGTTTTATGTTCGAGGTTTTACATTTACAGTAACACAGTAACACTTATAAGAAAGAATGTTCTGGAAAATTGGCGTCTGATCTTTCAAACGCTGTCGCTGGTCGTTGCAGCTGGTATTGTGTAAACAACAAAAACAAAACAACAAAATGCCCAGGGATGTTCCAGTGAGCGAACAAGTAGGTGAGCCATTGTGTCCAAACCTTGTTCAACACTTTCTCGACACCCGAACTCACCCATCTTTAATTAACGTCACTTTTTTCAAAAAGTTGCGCCGCCATGCGTTTTGAAAGTTGACACGCGTCACGGGCGGATGGTAACGTATTGTCGTGACGTAATTGGTCAATAATTACGAGCGAGAGAGTTAGAGATGGGTTTTTGATTGGTTGCTATGAACGTTAGGAAAACATCCCAGAGTTTTGACCTACTTTTAGGTACAGTAACCAATTAGCGGCACCTACGGCTACTTGTAGCAAGAATCTTTTATACTGACATTGTAGAGTCTAGTGAGGCATAGAGAAGAAACAAATGTTTATCTTTGACATACAATTAAGTGGCAGAAGTAAAAGCCCTTGTCAATACAGGTATGATTTTAGCAAAGAAAAACAAATTGTTTTTTTGAGTCAGAGACAACAATGAATGAAAAGTTAAAGTTTCCTTTGTTTTCAGACGTTTCAAAGTAAGATTGTGAGAAAAAGACAATGCTGAAAACAGATGCGGAAAACGTGAATCTGATATTAGTCAAACCTGTACTAGTGACCACCTCAGAGTCTATATTATATATAACCACCAGACCATTTTTTGGTGGTCCCTTAGATGATTTTCCCCATTGACTCAAGCATTAAGAATTCTGTCCATTATTAAGTGACCACCTGTCCATGTAGACCAGATTTTGATTAATCCTAAGTCTTAATAATCACACTAAGTGAAGATTACTTCATTTTTGCTTCAACCTTAGTGCATTAGGTTGAGTGCCTCCATTCTCCATAATGCTCTTTCTCAAGGCTTAGCCTCTAAGTCTGGGTAATACAGGAAATCGCATAATATAAGGAGCTCTTTCATGAAAGGGACCTAATGTCAGAACACCGGAAATCACCAAATATTGGAAGTTCTTTTAGAAAGGAGAGAAACAGCTGTGGGTGGATTAGTAGAGTCCATGTAGAGATAATCCTACACCCTGCTGTTTTTGATCCGCCCAATTTGTAATGCTAGAGTTGTTTAGATGAGGGAGGGGGGCATGGTGCTGTAAATGTTTCGCGAGGTTTTTATTTCACACGAAGGCAAAAATGGAGTGTTCTCGGTAGTTTTAACTTTGCGACAGCGCTGCAGTCACATACTGCTAGAGTATTGGAAAAAAATGTTTGCGGTGGCTTTAAGTTCGCGGTGAAACGGTCGCCGGGAAAATTGCGAACATAAAACCACCGTGAACATTTCTGCATTTACAGTAATTTAAAAATGTAAGCGCCATGGGATGGCAGAATTGGTTATGAAATGCACTATGACTATGAGATGGTTTCATGTGGGGAGGGGGGTACTAGTATTTTAAAACAACCATTATGATATATATTAAGCTGGCAATGAACAGATAGACATTGTAATATTTTACACTTATGATTTAGTGCATGTAATATGGAATTATTGGGGATGAATATAGATTTCTCGATTGTTTCCCTGTTTTATGATGAAAACGTTCCGAAAGTCTTCTTTTACACAATTTTAGCACTGTTACCAATGCCTACCCACATTAAAAAGCATAATAGATTACTACTGTACCTAACCTGTACATTAGAAAATGGTCTTCCAATAATACAACATGTATAATGTATAGAACAATACAAGGACAATGTAAAACTTAATATTCTATGACAGGTCACGTTTTTCATTGATATGTTCAATATTTAGAGTCTACATACCTACATTCAACAATAACACTTCAAAATCTTTTATATCCCCTCAATATTGACTTTTATGTGGGCATATATAAATCAATAAATATTTCTCAAAGTTCACATGTGCATGTACAGTAAATAGTGATCTTTTGTTGTAGATTGAAAACAATGGAATATGATAAGAAATACTAACAAGCTACTGAAGTTTCAAGGATATCATATATATGATATAGATCATATTTTGTAAGTGTCAGCAAGAAATGAAAAACAAGTTTGATAGACTCCATTCCAAGTCACCAAGAGGGATGTTATTGTCATAATTTAGAAAGATTTCCAATTTATTGTACTTTTTGTGTAAGAGATTTGATACTTTTGAAATATTTTGAATGCGATTTTAACTTTATAAATATTTCCCGGTTTTTCTAAAACTTAAGAAATATTCATGATGTGGAATATGATATTTAGTTTCTTAATAATGGTAACAGCATTCTACCATCTTAAGTTTATATCTATCTAAAAGAGATTCATATTTTTATGTTCAATCTTTTAGAAAGATTTAGAACTATTGTCACTTAGGTATTCTTTTATTAGATATTATTCAACATTATTACAAATATTATTATAAAAAACCTCTCTTGACTTGGAATGGACTCTAGAACACTTAAAATGGTCAAAACATTATGTCCTTTACATCTTGTGGTTTTCATAATGTACTGGTCAACATAATCTTTTTTGCCAAAGTGGAAAATTACAGCCATTATACTGTTTGCTTCCACATTGTTCCTTGTGTACGATGTTGTCTTGACAACAGTACGCTTTGTTTCGTCTATTATCCACTCTTTCCCTCCCGCGTTTCCTCGTCCGAACGACAAATATGTATCCAGCTTCTACAGGTGAACTACTGTTAGAACAACATGTCTTGCTTGTCGAAAAACAAGACACAATCAAACGCTTGTCCTTGACGTATTGGAACGTTATTGCGCCTGGGGTTCGTTGCCCGTGTAAAACCAAACACGAGCGGGCGCTAAACAAAGACTTTGGGGGTAAACTCACTCCATTGTTTGGTCACGCTTCTTTCTTCCGTAGGGTACAAAATAAACAAGGCGCGGTTGTGAGGTCGCGAACCGATCACATCGCTGAGACAGGTGTATATTTGAAGAGTCCTGTTCGAGTAAATCTTCGAGTAAATACTGCGTCCGAATTGTTTTCTTATCAAAGTCTTTGAAGATTAACCTTAACCCTACTCTCATCTCCCAAATAAACATACCCCCCGGAATAAACATACCCCCCGGACAAATTTTCAAAATCTAATAAACGTACCCCCCGGAATAAACATACCCCCCAGAAAATTAACCAAATTTACAGATAAACTGAGTCCGAGGGAAAGAAGATGATAAGGTAGCTGTAGGCTCTCTTTATTCATTTATGCCTGTCTGAGGACCATACCAGTAAAGTGTATAAATATTGAACAGAATAACTGCACACATCTTGTTCATCTTCTTGCTTGCCACTTCAAAAAAAAGATAGTAGTGATGTTGAAAAATTGGGCATAGGATCTCCGCTATGAACCCTAACCGGGGGCCAACGGTGCTTTCAAATTCAACAAGTGAAAATATACATGATACATGCATTTTCTACTTGGAACTTGAAGCAAGTGATCAAGGAAAATTGTTGTATATACTGACATAAAATCAAAACACGACAAGTAGTCGCCAAACTGCACAGTTCACTTGGATGGGCAGCACTTTCAAAGTCTACTCTTTGTTTTTAAACAAATGTATCAACATTTAGAACATGAACAGAAGATTTCAATATCCTGAATATATGGTCATCACAGGTAAGTCATTACTTATTTGTAAAAGCCATAGAACAAAGGAAGAACTATGACATGTATATGATGTAACTTTTTATCTTTCCCTACTTTCCTTTTATCTTATATGCATTGCATATAGAAATATAGATTTGTAAACTTTACGATTTGTAAACATTACATGCCACAAATTATTGTGTTGTGTCAAGGACATTTTCATATTATATCAAGGACAATATCATATAATGTTCTGGTTTTTGTTGTTGCAATCCAAATGATTTAAAATCCACAAATCACCCTTGTATGTAGCAAAAAAAACATTAATTTTGAGAAACTAAATTGTCAACAAATTTGTGAGAAACCTCAGGCCTTTTCCAATGTTGCCACAAAGCACAAGGTTCTCATGTTACACATGAAAAGTTGAGCTAGACACAGCGGCGCCGCAGACAGAAAGGGGCGGGGCTAACAGAAAGTTTCACCCATATTCCTAGAAAGCTCTGGTATTCTTTCTGTAGAGGGGTGATCTTTTCTAAGGCATTTTTAAGTGATAATAACGGTGACTAGATTGCAATTCAATTTTATATATAGACTTTGATATTAAAATTCTCTTTGTAAAAATGCAAAACACATTTCTGACCAAGGGAAAGGAGTTTTATTTGTACATAAAAAAGAGTTGTTTCCTTTCTTCGAAGTGAGCTCTTCCATGACAAAGCGTTCCCACCGCCAGAGTCACTGACGTCCAATGCGTTACTCACTTTACTAATACTGTGGCGATTCTCCAAGCGCTAAATTTCCATGTTTGTGGTAGGATTGAAATGTTTTGATATATATTGAAAGTAATTACTCAGTTTTTTGATGCTAAGACCATGAAGACACTGTTTTTTTTTGTGGTGTTGTTTTTATATTTTCATTTTGGGAAGGACTGTATCTCACGTGAGTAGAGAAATTTACATGCGTTAAACGTACTTGAAACACTGCGCCGCTGGCATGTATATTTTTTTCTGATCAGCGTGCTTTAGTTTACGATGTAAACAGAGACTGTCCAAGTTGTTTATACAAAAAGAATTGCATTCAAAACGTCAGTGTGGCGTCTTATTTTCTCCCAATAACAACGTTGACTTTGTAGTATCATACAGATCGACCGATACGTTACGAGTTACGCCGGGAGTTCACAAAGGGCGGGTCATAGCGGCAGGGAAATCAACGCCGCTTGGCCGAAAAATAGCGAATTATGAGCAAAAATGCCGGGGAAATATGGGCAGGAAAACCCAAACTTTCAATTTCAATGGGATCCCTGGTTAGCAAAACTCTGATTTTCAAAAAAAATAATAAACGTACTGTCCAAAATAAGAACGTACTGGGTGGATTTTGAGGCTGAAAAAAATAAACGTACCGGTACGTTTATTTGGGAGATGAGAGTATTCAAATGTGAACAGCTTACAGATGTATTAACAAAGGTTAACTTAGCAGGTAAAGTATTAAAGACAGGCTTACAATGTACATGGTGTAGCAAGAGGTTTGTTGAAAGGCAAGGGTATGTTTATGGGAGGTGTAAAGATGTTGTAGACTTTCCTGTCAAAATTGGGCATGTTTATGTATGGCTAAGTTCACCACTTCATAACAGTAGAATAGTCACCTGCGCCGCGGGAGGGGGGCTTAAATGTATGTTGTAAATTCTTTAGTCAAGGACTCAACAAAACATGGGACAATACTGACTCTGAGAAAAACAGGCACAGATTTTAAAATCAATACAGAATAATAATGTCAAAGATCTTTGTAGGCTGTAAGCATTAACAAATCATATTAAAATTTGCCGTATCACATAGCTAATGTTGTTCTAAGTCATGAACTGGAAGCCAAAAAGATTTGACCTTGAGTTATTATATTTATAATTAGGTAAGGTCACACCAATTTTTTTTTGCTTCTCGGAATATAGCCTCTCCTGTTTTTCCCATTTTGAAAAAAAAGAAATTGGGTCACTATTCCCATTCACAAATTTTTACTCACAATTTTACTATTTGTTTAGTTATAAAACTAAAACTCAATAGCCATTAGAATAGATTATAAAGGCCTGCACATACCTAAAAAGTGTGGTCACATTTGGTATGTGCAGGCCTTTATAATCTATTCTTGTACATTTTGTGATATTTGCAGTGCTCTTCCCTTGAAGTATTAATTGTTGTGCTCTCTGTTTGATATTGAATGCTGTCATTGCGTGACAGTTAATTCTGTGGGGTGTTTTAACATCTCCCAAGTTACCACCGCACCTTTCCGTGATGCACCTTTGAAGTGTTAGCTTCTTTAACCACAACGTGCTTGACGTAAAAGCCTCAACGTCACAGGATGTTGCCAGGCTACCACACAAAACATCCCAAATCACGGGTGATATCTGAAACACATAATGCTATTTGGCATTTCACTTAAAAAGAAACAACAACATGGTAAGTGAGTTTAATCTAATTTGCGCACAGTTGGCTTTTTTCTAGTCACTTAAATAGATTGTTTACGCTTCAAAGGTGAATTTCTCGTTGCGAATGTGAAAATGAGAGCTGATTGGTTGAGAGGGTGGGACCTCTGTGACCAGGTCAGTAAATGATTGGTGATTTTGAATTGGTCAGTCGTTTTGGTTAATGAGTTAGGTCAGTTGAAATTTGTGTGCAACAAAGAGATGTTATTTTGCTGTTTGGTTAGTGATTTGCATTGCAATATCTTTTTATTGCGTTATCAATCTGCATACTTCAATAGCAGTTCTGGTATTAGAGTATCATTGCAGCACAGTACTTTGAAAAGATTCTTCTATGCACTTGGAAACTGTATTGAATGATCGGGGGAAAAAGTCCATTTTGAGACCATGTGACTTGAATTGTGATGTTTGTTCGGTCGACGTAAATTTGCGCCTGAATGCTGTTACCGCCTATAGCTACTATTGCTGAGCATCATGTAAAACAGGACTTTAAGAGAGAACGAGCCGGCAAATTTTGGTTCATTTTCACAAATTTTATAGATTGTACCTTGAAGTCAAACATATTCAATTTTTGTACCTTTCTTGTATACCCTACTATAATACTTTTGAAGCGTCAAAACTTCTAACTTTGTCAATTCCCATAGGCAAAATGCTGTGTTCTGCTACCTTGAATAATTATAATACCCCCCCACCCCCCCACCCACTTTCACTGAAGACAAACGAATTCTGCAAATGCGTGGACGTCGTCTTAGGTCAAACCTCAATCAATAAGAGGCTTTAAAGGTTACCTTTAAGATTATCAAAGAAAGACAAATTTTCTCGCTGATGTGAGCCCTCTGCCGTCATTTTAAGAAAATGTCAGCTTGGTACAAACGACCGTTTTGCGTGAGTGTTTTACAATATTTAGATTTACGATTATTGCATTTTTAATGGCAACGATATCCAGATGTTCCTAGCCATTGAAGTCAGTCACTTTTCCTGCCATATGAACACTTGATAGCAAGCATATGTGCTAAAAGGTCACGTTCAATTCTCTGCGTTGACCTTGAGTTAATTCTTTGATTTGTCAGTGTCAAGTGCGGGTCCCGGTGGAGTTTTAGTCTGATTCTATTCAAAATAGAATTCTGAATCTGAGCAAGCCATTTTTCGTGGGGCTTTCAGTAGATAGGAAGTTGAAAAAGAATCTAGAATACGAGTTCAAAATCCACACTTATTTTCCTAGTGAAATGCCACAAGAGAAACCTAATGGAATACCTTTGAAGGTTGATTTTGAGAATATATCCTTGGATTTTTAGAATTCTTAGAATTATTGCAGATTGAGTATCTTTTCTGCCATAAGGCCACATCAATTTGATTTCTTGTTTAACGGAATTAAAAAAAAAATGCTAGATTGGAAAATCAACATGAAAACAGAATCTCAGAGGAAAGTTTGTACTTTGATGCACACAGTTTCAGGGAGTGAACAGCAAGTTTTCACCGCAGCCTTCTTTTTTAATGATGTCCTGTGCTAGAATTAAAAAAAATCTCTTAACCAAGAAATTGAATTGGTGTGGCCTTAACACAAGCATGGATAATCCTGTCTACTCTCACCTCTCAAATAGAAGTACCCCCTGGAATAGAAGTACCCCCTGGACAAATTTTCAAAATGTAATATAAGTACCCCCTGGAATAAAAGTACCCCCCGGAAAATTTCAAAAATCGACAGTCGAGGCTAGGTAAACTGTGTCCATACATGTACAACTGTCACTGTCAGAGGGAAATAAGATAATAAGCAGGTAGGTAACTTATATTTAGTCAATTATGCCATACCTATTAAGTATATAGATATTGAACAGAATAACTGTCCATAGCTTGTTCAAATCATGATGATCTTCCTCGCCTCTTCGTAAAATATAATAGTAATATTGAAAAATTGGGCATAGGTTCCCCGCTATGACCCCTAACCGGGGGCCACGGTGATTTCAAATTCAACAAGTGAAAATGTACATGATACATGCTTTTTCTACTTGGAACTTGAAGCAAGTGATCAAAGAAAATTGTTATATCATTTTATTATGACTGACAATCAGTGACATATAACAAAAATCATCAGAGTACTTTTAAAAGTTAAATGTACCTGATCATATTTTCTAAAGACATCAACCACAAAAAAAACACAAATATGAACACAGTCCTTCCACAGAAGAAATACGTCTATAAACTTTTGCTCCATAGCGTCGAAAACAAAGTGAGACGCTCGGATTTCGAGTTCCCGCGGTAAATCCCACAATATTGAATAGAGATCGACTGTAAAAGTAGCTCAACGTCACAGACCGCACATACTAAGAAGTTACCCATTACGTGTTGACACTAGAAACCCGCGATGAACCGCCAAAATTGGGAAAATCTTACGATTATTTAAAAAAATGAACCCTCTGAAAATAGATATGGCGCTGTGTGTCTATCGTTGCCCAAAAAATATAATATTTCCATGCGTTTACGTTATCATTTTAAAGATCGGTATCCGCACTACGCAATATGCTGCTAGTTTTACTGTCGCCATGCCTGAGAGTGGCGGCCATGTTTCGCGATTTCGCACTGTTGTTTACCGAATCATATCGGACATATTTCTGCCGTTTTAGAGATTTTGTGGCCTCAAAACACATATCACAAGGGAAGTTAAGTTATGATTGTTGTTTTAACGTGTTACATGTCTTCTGCGAACAAATAATTCTTCCGCCGCGCTGCCGATACTACGGATATAGTGGTCAGGAAATTATTATTCCCTGTGTAGGCGAGCACCCTACTCCACACGTTTTTGATCAGCGTGCTTTGGTTTACGATGTAAACAGAGACTATCAAAGTTATTTATATGAAAATTGTATTTTAAAATGTCAATGTCGCGTCTTATTTTCCGGTTTACTTTGTAGCGTCATAGCGATATCGACCGATATGTTACGAGTGCCGCCAGGATACTTTTCACAAGGCCGTCAAAGCGGCGAGAAAATCAACGCCGGTAGGCCGAAAAATAGCGAATTACGAGCAAAAATACCGGGGAAATATGGGCAGAAAAACCTTAACTTACGATTTTAGAGGGATTCCTGGTTTGCAAAGCCTCAATTTTTCAAAAAATAATAAACGTACCGTCTAGAATAAGAAAGTACAGGGTGGAACTATTGGCGAAAAAAAATAAACGTACCGGTACGTTTATTTGAGAGGTGAGAGTACTTGTATAGTGACCACCTGTCCACATAGACCAGATTTTATGAGTGGTCTTCTTTGGCTTTAGACTAGAGGTTTGACTATTAACTTCTTTAGCTTACATGCATGTAGTTTCTTCACGGAATCTCAAGATTTATAGCATCCACTAGGGCCATCTCCTCAGTTGGGATAGTCCTTACACATTAGGGAGTGATTATATGTAACTGGGCAAGTAATTACCCCTAATTATACCACTAATGAGGACCAGATGTATCCTAGCAACAGCCACGCCCTTCTGTGACAACTAGTTCTAAACAAGTGGATCTCATTTCCGTTAAGTGACAATTTCCGTGATCAGCAAAGTTGTTACCGCGACCGCTACGCGATACTCGTCGGAACATCTTCACGCTATATTAAGTCCATTGAGCTCGGAACAAGAGACAAATAAACTAACATAAATAGCGGTGGATTTTGTCATCGTGTTTCAGTTTGCTATTCAGCGAGTGAGGGTCTAACATTACGCCGTAGCGTACTGTAAGGATGCGTTGTCTAGTGGAGGAATTTAGCCGAGAGCCTGCCTTTTGTTGTACCGTGATGTGTTGGGAATAACATCCTTACATAAAGAAGATTCGAGACACTCGATATGTCCCTTAGACAAAGCCTAGTCGAGATGGGAGACAACATTGTAATCAGTATCCCAGCTACTACCCAATGAGAATCCTTTTGGGATAAACATTGAAGTCTTGTCACTGCATAGTGATAGCGGATTTGCCTTACTTTGCCTTAAAGGCAACCAAAACAATTTTAGGGCCCAAAATATGGAATAAAAAAAATGCTGAAATCTTTATGGTAGTGACATTTACTATATACTATTTAGCACATTTGCGTAATAACTTCATACTTTGAGCATTTTAAAGCCGCACAAAAACGTGCCGTACGAAGTACGATGATTCTCTTACTCTTAGTTTGGCGAGCGTACAAAAACCCTGGTGACGATTTTCAGTGAGTTCTCACATCACAACAATGTCATAATTTTGCATGATGGACGTCGCTATACATATAGAAATGACTTTAAATAAATTGACTTTCAAAATCTGATTTTCGGGTCCTAATTACTTGGGTTAAAGTTTAGTTATTTGATAGTGCAAAGTTTAGACTCATTTTTTTTTACACTAAGTCTACTAAGATCTTAAACATAATTATTCTGCATTGATTTTAAAATCTGCTGTGCTTGTTTTTTGTCAGTCAGATTGAAAGTGCCAACGTCAGGACTATACCATTAAGAATATTTAGGGGGGTGGAAACATTTTCCCAAATGAAATGGGAGAGGATCATTCTAAAGATTTTTAAAATCCTCTCCCCAACACCTAAAATGAAATGTTCCAGGGACATCTATTTTCGTTTTATGCTTTTCTAAGCCATAGAATCGTATCTATGTTAATCTATGAAGATTTGCTGTATGGCAACTAATGCATATTATCATAGTCTATATCGCATTGCTTAGTGCATAGATATTGAATACTTTGCTGGCGTGACTACTATCATAGGTTGGCTTGAGTATCCTTGGTACTTTTTTACTAACAGAGTTCACTAATACCAAACAGAGACAGTTGTCAAGCTAACAGACATGTATGTTTGGCTGAAATCATTCGGTCTAAGAAAGCCTTGAAGCGTAGTCGCATATAGTCGTGCTACCGAGTTTGTAATTAACATGTCGTCGTCGTCCGGTTCTCCTTCGCAGATCAAGCCAGTACAGCACAGCCGGTTGCAGAGATCGGCGCAGTATTTGAAAGCATCGCAGGCCACCGGACCAGTCACTATACAGTAAGTCAATGTGTCCTTTTGTAAGGCCTTAGAGGGAAAAAAATTGTGTTTCAGCTACCCGATCTGCCCTAGCAAAAATTTTCCGACCCTAGCTTTTTTTTGGGAGGTGACAGCTGGCAAGGGACGTAAGATTTTTGATCTGACATCTGAATTATGAAAATGTTATAGAATTGTTTTCCAACATGTTTTCTTCATTTCTGTTGCAAGAGCAAAAGTTACTATCAAACAGACCTACCAAACTTTGGTACTTGAGCTTTTAAAAATGTATGCCCATATAATTGAAATATGATTTTAAAAAGACCAGTATCTTGAAGTATTTCAGATTCACTTTCATTTGATATTTGTTGGTTTGCTTCAGTTGAAATATATGAAAAAAAAAAAAGTTTAAAAAAGAGAATTCCTGCCCACCGACCCTAATTTTTTTCAGGGCCGAAACATAACATTAATTTTTCTAGGCCTAAAAGTAAAAGTCATCTTTAAAACTTGATTTTTGAAGTTTGAAATTGTATAGGTTTGTCCTTGAATGAAGAAACAAGTCCTACTACAGTGATTTATTTCTGGGAAAATGAAATTTTGGGGTTTGTGAATTTTGTCAGGGTTTCTTGGCATTGCAAGATCCCCTAGCATCTTTTTATTGAATTGCAGTAAATCCCTGATGAAAATTAAAAAGGTTACAGCTATGGGTGGGGTACCTTGAGCAACCCCTTCCTGTAAAAATATACCCTACTTCTGAAACAGCAAGGAAACTTACTGAACTATGTGGCACAAGGCACTACAAGCTAAGGGTCTAAACGAATGAATGTACGAACAAACAATGAAATGAAGGAAGGAACGAACGGTACCCGGTGATTGTTTTTCTACTCTCTCTCTCTCTCTCTCTCTCTCTCTCCAATTTAACGTCTTTTGTTCCCCATCATCTGGGGGTTAGACGTGCTTTCACATTGATGGGGAGGCCCCAGAACTCCTCATCAAGTGCAAGTCCTTTTTTGTAGCAAGAGTTTTTACGGCTGGATGCCCTTCCTAACGCCAACCCAAACCCTACTGCTGTGGTGTTTATTCGTTTCGCGTGTCTTTTGCAGCATATACAGGAATGGCGAGCCGGCACGACGTCCAATGAAGCTCCTCCTCACCAAGTACATGATGCGTACGCTGGAGAACGTGCTTGAGTACGTAGCACAGAAGGTCGAGCTCTCAACCGGCGCCGTTAGAAGGTGGGTCAGAGTGCCACCATTTTGGATTTATAGATAATAATGATGCAACTTTAAAGTCTACTTTGGTTTCAAATGTGCTTCAAATAGCTAGTGGCTTTGGCCTTCTGTGATTTTCCAAAACTTGTCACTTCTACAACTTGTAACTGAAAATGCTCAAATTTGCATCAAACCATTTGGTGACCACAACTAAATAAGCGTGTTAGATGCAAAGTCAAACAATTATTTAGAGGACAGTACAGAATGCAAGGTGCACTGCACGAAATCCATACCTTAAAATCCAATCTTTGCCCATGCTTTTAGCCTCCTTCGCAGACTTCCTAGAACGGCGGCATATACAGTATATTGGGGAGGGGGGGACACACACAAGGGAGTTATGTAGCCGAGGGAGTTGCGTAGCCGAGGGGTGACCGCCGTCCTATCAAGTCTGCTCCCGATCGGCTTGAATAAAGGGAAGGTGATTAAGACAGCCATTCAGAGAGGCTATTAACATGTTTGCGCAAGGCTAATTCACATGTTCGCGCAAGGCTAATTCACACGTACGCGAGGAACAATTGACTGAATGGGCTCGGCACACGCCTGGTTCACGCTCGTACCCAGCGCCGCGAAGAAGCCATAGGTTTAGATCGTGGGCTCAACCAATACACAAAATAAAACTATATGGAATCCACGGCTGTCATTTTGTTTTGTTTTGTGTTTGTCTCAATTACCTTAGCAAATCGTAAGTTGTGTGACTCTTGTGTGCGTCTCTATACAACGTGTGACTGTACACTAGTTAGCTAGTATTTTCTACAGTTACCGAGGCGAAAACAAGACGAAAGTTTACTATTTCGGGGGTAAAATGTTGCCACAATGGTGATACGTTATATCAAAGGGAACTTTAAAATGTACCTAATTTGGTGGCGCTGCGAGGGTGTTAGATTACCCTTCTAGATTGCCGAGAGGGGAGTTATGTCACGGAAGGGATACTACCGTCCTCCCAGCATGCTTCGCGCACCAAAAATACGCTCTCTGTCCCAGGGCTGTCTTTGCGAACAAACCGCTATAGTAGCCCTCATGCGGCCAAAAAGTGAATTGCATAAAAGACTCGCACTCGCATATTCAGTGGAACAAGTCAATTTATTACGACGCTGTGAAGGAGCGTGCGCCTGGTTTGTTACGGAGTTAGTTTCCCGCTGAAACAAAACAAGAATAACACACCAGTCGTGGTCAGAAACAGAGGCTAGACTAAAACTATCTCTTGAATCAATGTGGGCATTTATTCTATTGAAGGCAGTCGGACAGTTCTGTCGATTTTTTTTTTATATCTTTAGTCCGGAACCGGCAGAAGTCACCTTAGACAAGTTTAGAATACTGAAATACACATGTCTTAGGCTAATATGCAACATCATCTTCGGCTTCATTGCGAAATAGAAAACAAATCGATTTGCCATGGCCAGCTAGGTCGATAGTCCCAATACACTACACAAAACAAGCTTCCCTTTGACGGCACTGATGGTCTGCAACCGAGCGTGTAGTGGACCATCGGCTTTTACTTGGCAAGAGACGGTAGTATCTGGTAACAAATTGACTTTCCGTGACCTGTAGCCAGGCCAACAAAACAATCCTTGACTTCTGTGGTAAGTTGAAACGTTTTGATTTTTTTGAAACTGATTTTGACCCCGGTGACCGTTAGAAAATGGCCGGATCAGTGAACTCGGGGGCATGAAAACTCACTGCCGGGAGGAGGCGCGTGCGGTTTATTGGGGTCCAGGGGACGGCGGAGTTCACAAGTCCATGTCGATAGCCCCTAAGTGTTTTTTAATTTCCCTTTATTCAAGCCGATCGGGAGCAGACTTGATAGGACGGCGGTCACCCCTCGGCTACGCAACTCCCTCGGCTACATAACTCCCTTGTGTGTGTCCCCCCCTCCCCAATATACTGTATATGCCGCCGTTCTAGGAAGTCTGCGAAGGAGGCTACATGCTTTAAGGTATGCTTAAAGATTGGATTTTGTGCAGTGGTGTTCCCGCGCTGCTCTAAGACCTTGCACGTTTCTGTTTCTGTCCGTAGTCCGTACGACGCCCCAGCCTACCAGATTCCCTCGATAGGAAAGATAGTTAGTCCTCCGTCTAAACGCAGACGTCAGTCAGTCAGGTAACAGAATCAGAAATAAGGAAGGCTGCTCTAGTTGTTTTTACTTGAAAAACTTCAGAATTTGGACCATTTTTCTTTTAAATGTTTATTGTAAGTTCTTGCCTGATGGCTAGTTGCAGGTAGCAAGAAATGAAGAATCATTGAGAGATTTTAACCCGAAAAAAGCTTGGCAATGGGATGATGGAATACAAATTCATAGTGCTTCTCAGTTTGCACATTCAAGTGTGTTGCAATCTCTACAATGACATATCAGGTCTCACAGATTTTCTTATGAAAGCTAAGGTATAGAATAGGAGATGTAATGTTAAGATTGTTAGTATGTTACCAACACATTGCCTATAAGGCCACCCTGACATTGACATTTTGATCTCTTTGATTTCAAACAGACAGGAAAATGTAGTGACCCTCATTGCAGAGATGCCATTTTGTAAAGTGCTAACTGCACCCTATAGCTACATGTAGTTTCAAATCATTTCACTTTGCATTCGCTGCTTTTTTTAGGTACTCCTTGCAATTTTCAAATGAAGCTGTTGAGGATCAATCTTTCAGTTGTCGTTTAAAGATTTTCTCTCGCTCTCTGTCCCTATCTGCCAAAGATACTACTCAGCAAAAGACAGAAAGTTGTGATTTTTTCAATCATGGATTTTCTTTCATCTCAGAAGTGTGAAAATTGTGTTAACCTTTTAGCCATTGACATGCTGAATTCATTGATAGGGAAATCAAACTATAGGTTGCAGTATACGCAAAAGCCTTGCAATCAAAACAAATCGTTAGGACCCCCTAAGTACAGAAAGACACTGGGATGGACCAGAATACACGTAACGAGAGAGAAATCTACTAGAATACAAGATGTTTTTATGACTAAGTGTGTATTCCGGCTTAGTCTGGTCTATTTCTGTGTTTAGGAGGACCCAAATTGTTATACCATGAATCAATTGTAAATAGTTTCACAGGAATACACCAGAATACACCAGAATACACATAAGTGTGGAGAAATTTACCCTAATACATGTTCTGATGAATAAATGTGTATTCTGGCTTAGTCTGGCATATTCCTGTGTTTAGGAGGACCCAAATCGTTATACCATTAATCAAAATGTAAACAGTTTCACTTAATTGGATTTGATTTGTTTTTACTGCAGGTTGTTTACGATGGACTTTGCGATGGTTGAAGACCTGTCCCAGGTCCAGAACGGGCAGTACTACGTTGCCGTCGGGATGCAGCGCTTGCAGAAACTACCGTACGGGGATACCTCGCTCAATAGTAGCTTGGGCACCACGTGAGTTCAAATATCGTATTCTTCTAGATTTAAAGTGGGAAGTGGTATATATATAATACTATGTTAGTATGTAGTATGATAGGAGCCTATTACATAGTTTTCGACAATGCTACTGCAAAAGCGATGATATTGTGACCTATCGTGCATGTATTATGTGTGTGTGTATAGAGATGATATAGGAAACAACTATACATTGTTTCAAAGATAGCACAAATTATAGGGTCTTTGATAAATTTTGTATGTTCATTTTAAAGCCATAGAATTGAAAATAAGTGCATGGTGACCACTCTTAGCTTTTACATCAAAACACATAGTCTGCTAGGGGAGTTACTTTCCTGCAAAAACCAAAGAGTTCCTGACATCTAGTATTTGTTTATGATATTTTCCGACCCTCCTGTAAAGGGGAGGAAATATACTTCTTTTACAATTCTGTTAGTGGCGTCGTGTTGGCGTAACGGTTAAGGTCTTTGGCCCCAAACCTAGGGGTCCTGGGTTCAAATCTTCTGACATGCCACCAATGTTGTGCCCTTGCATTGAGAAAGGCACTTTACAGGAAAGGCACTTCACTCCACTCAGGTGTAAAAATGGGTACCTGACTTTGGTTGGGGAGGTAAAAGGCGGTGGAATGAGGGATAGGTTTCTCCTTCCAATACCGTGCCCCAGACAACCACGTAGTACAGTGTCTTGAGTGTCGTGAAAAATTTTGTTGACAGGGAGTACGTTATGATCGGCAAAGTTCGACGTTGAAAGACCCCCCAGTTTACGAACGTATCTCAAGCAACGACTACACGGTGCCGCCACTGTGTTACACAACGGGCCTGTAATTTGCTTTTCGACCAGATACAAACTTTAAACAAAGGTTTCCATACACTCACGTTGATTCTCAAACTTCAACTATTTAGATCCGCTGTTCGTATGTCAGAAATCCACTTTTGTTTCAGTCGTTAGTCCCTTCGCATGTTCCCTCACCTACACGAGAAACGCCGAACCAATCTTACTGTTACCCGATCAGTGTGTGCTTTATCAGTCCCAATCCAACATCTGACCACGAGGCAAAACACCATGATTGTGAGACAAAACGTTTTGAAGGGAAATTGTGAATGGCATAGAAAACATCTGCCATTTATACGGAGAGTTCCATAGGGCTCCACCATCAAGTGAGCACCAACATGGCCGCCAGTGCTCGTTGCTAGGGGGAGGGTCACGTGACTGAATACGCCCTATAGAACTACATGTACCTTTTACCAAGTCTACCTTTCTTACATTTCTGTTATTTTTTTCTACAGTGCGGCAGTCAGAAGGAGGAAGCCACGACCCCTACACCCAGGAAAAGTCAGTGAAAATTCTAGCTACGTCAACAGACTTTTAAGATACGGACTCCCCTCGGTAGCGTTGCACACCTCACTTCATGTTGGTTTGGTGTGAACTAACGAACTCACGTCCTGTCCTACCCTACCTTTCAAATGGATCAGTCTTACAATAGTTCTAAATGGTGAATGAAATGGATCATTCCATTGAAAAGTGGGGGTGGTCTTGTCGATGAATTTGCCTACTCACAACCAAGGGAAACTTTTTTTTGAAATTTGACCTTGATTCCAGAATTGTGTTGAGTGCCAGTAGTTTTTCCTTTACGTAGGAACTCATTTAGGTATTAATATCCCCTCCCACTAGAATTATGATTCTAATATTTCACATCAAAAATACCCTAGTTATTCATAACGATTCAAAATACATTTTACACATATAATATTACATTACATATAATAATTACATCCGTTTTAGAAATGATTTTAGAAACAGTAGTAATGTTGTTATATATTGTCTATTTTGTTCACTTTTATTTTTGTGTACTTTCTTACTTTTTCTGTTGCCATCCATGTTGTGCCTACTGGATGAAGCTCTAAGTTGTAGTGAATAAAAAGACTCTTTTTACACAACCAGGAGATTTTATTCAGCTGATGTTTCGGTGACCATCTGTCACCTTCTTCAAGGCAATTCTGACTGGTTCACATTGCACGTACTGCAGCACAAGTGTCGCTGCTTATAGATGCGTTCCCAAACTCAAAGTATTTGCATATATACAGTCACAGGGAAGGGCATCACAATATACGTACAGAAGGGACAATTGCCTTGAAGAAGGTGACAGATGGTCACCGAAACATTGGTTGAATAAATCACTTGGTTGTGTAAAAAAGAGTCTTTTTATTGAGTGACTTACCAACCTGATGAAACTATGCACAGATCTAAGTTGTAGTGTTTGTGTTACGCCCTACAGTATGCCAAGCCCAAGGAGACTAAAAAGGAGGAGAACTCTGTGTTTCACCACAAGCCGGCTAAGGTGAAGCGGTCTCCCAAGAGCAACACCACCAGTGTCCTCAACAGTGGTAAGTAAAAAATCACACCTCCAAAAGGGGTCCCCAGAAAGTGAGAAATGGAACAAAATGGAACAAACTAAAAAATATGTAACATTATGAAATGAAATACCAGTAGATAGCAAAATATAAGGGACGTTGTAACATTCACAGTAGACGGGAACAGGAACCACAGGGCTCGAAATACTGGGTGCATGTGCACCTGTGTGCACCCAATTTTTTACTGTGGGTGCACTGGTGCACCCAAATATTTTCGTACGGTTTAATGTGTAAAGGTATCACTGCACACAAGTAGGCAGCATGTTCTTGACATCTAAGTGTAAGAAAATAATAAAATCTTTGTTGTAGTACATGTTTAAGATTTTGATGTTAGAATTTGAGTTAATTTCGATTTTGAAAAAGAAGAGGTCATGGCTGAAGTACTATAAGAATGCAATGTGGTGCACGGCAGTTACATTCTACTTTATTTTATGTGGTGCACATAAAGAATTTTTGGTGCACCCAATTTTTTAGGTTGGGTGCACCAGTGCACCTATTCCCAAAACTGAATTTCGAGCCCTGAACCAAATACATAATATAACATGTTTTATTTATTGAATCTGTTGATAATAGTAAATACAACGTTTTTGCCGTGTTTGTGTGGCAAGATTCTTCCCTAAAATGGGGGCGCCGCGCATAAATATTTTGAATGTGAACTTATCTGTATATTAAATATTTCCCCATTTTTCTATAACTTAAGAAATATTCATGATGTGGAATATGATATTTCCAATAGTTTCTAAATAAATAATGGTAACAGCATTCTACCATGATTTATCATTTTATACCTTTTTTGTAACATCATTATAAATAGGTTAGTGGGCTGGAAAGAAAGGAATTCACATGTCCTTGTGCAGTATAGGGATACGTTCTTCAAAGGACAAACCAGTGTCCTACAGTGAAATGATGACTAAATATGATATTATTATCACATTTTCTCTCATCCTTTCTGGCAAATTTTGCAAGTTTAGAATTATCTGTCATTGAATGTAACACTGTCTTGTACAATCGGACAGTATACTGTAAATGCAGAAATGTTCACGGGGATTTAATTTCACAGTAGGGGGAAAATGGAGTGTTCACGGTGGTTTTGAGTTCACGTTTGAAACAATAGTAGTGCTACAGTCACACAGTGGAACGGCTTTTCGTTGTGGTTTTAAGTTTGCGGTAAAGAATTCACCGCGAACACTGCGTACATCAAACCACCGCAAACATTTCTGCATTTACAGTAGTTTGAGAGGAAAACTTTGGTCCACTCAGTGACAAAGTTGTGTTTTCTTATTGTAGAACATAGTGGATCCGGAGGTCCGTTCCATGCAAGCAGTCAGCGCGAAGAGACGAAAGACGCAGGGATCGTTGGTGAAAACGAGGACACGAAAGTGGAACTGCCCATCGACCAGGTCAGTATCACAAACTGTTTTTTTGTCGTTTCAAATTTCTTCATGTCATGTGATGAACTGCAAGTGGTATCTTCACATTTAACTGTTTTTTAACTGTTTTTTTTTTATTTGAAATGTCAACTTGTACAATTTGTTTTCCCCAACCTTTGCATACACATCAATATAATTCACGTATGACATTTCAACATGTAAATGGAAAAGTTATTCTTGATGGCATGTCAGTATCGTTGTTGATGGCATTTCAGTACCATGAAAATGGAAAATTATAATGTTACTGGCATTTCAGTGCCATGAAAAGGGAAATTTACTGTTAAAGGTATTTCAGTGCCATGAAAAGGGAAAATTACTGTTAAAGGTATTCTAGTACCATGGAAAGGAAAATTATTGTCAAAGGCATTTCAGTACCATGGAAAGGGGAAATTATTGTCAAAGGCATTTCAGTACCATGGAAAGGAAATTATTGACAAAGGCATTTCAGTACCATGGAAAGAGGGAATTATTGACAAAGGTATTTCAGTACCATGGACAGAGGGAAAATTATTGTCAAAGGCATTTCAGTACCATGAAAAGGGAAATATTATTATTGATGGCATTTCAGTGCCATGGAAAGAGCAAGATCATTGCTTAATGTTTTTCAGTGCCATGAAAATTGAGAAATCATCGTTGATTGGGTTTCAGTCCCATGGAAAGGGAAATATTATTGTTGATGTCATGTCAGTACCATGGAAAGGAAAATTTATCACTTGATGAAATTTCACTACCATGGAAACAGCAACATCTCTGCCTATTGTGTTTCAGTAACATAAAAAGGGAAAAAAGTTTGTGTGATCTAAAAGGGAAAATAAAAAATGATTTGTTGATGGTATTTTAGCAATGTTATTCTTAATACATTACACAGCTCAGATTCAACTGTGTATTGTGATACTGTAGATCTTGAAATGTTTGCAGTGGTTGTGTTTTCACAGAGAATTGATGACACAGCGTATATGCCTTTCCACTGTCCTTACTACTGCACTACAAAAAATCGTTTCAACCGCAAACTTAAAACCCCCTTCTACCCCAAAATTAAGTCCCGGCAAAAATAAATGAATTTACCGTAAACTGTTGCCGCCATTTTGTAGGTTGAGGCTGACGAAGTCGAGGAGGAGGAAATCAACACGGGTCAGGACACAGAGGTCAAGCTGTCGGAGAGCGGGAGACAAACGTACAGCAAGGACGAGGGTCAGCGGACATCATCGCCTGGCAACAAGGTACGCACGCAGAACCGTCTGAAATATACACTCGTTTGTTCATTCATCCCATTTCATTTATTCACTCATTCATAAATTTACTCATTAATTCATTCAGTCATTCATTTATAAAATTACTCATTCATACATTAATTCAACCATTCATTGTCATTCATTCTTTACTCATTCATTCAATCATTTGTTCATTCACTTGTTCATCCGTTCATTCATTCACTCATTTATTCTTCCATCCATCCATCCATTCACTCATTCAGTCAATCATTCATACATGAATAGTCATTTTGCTAAAAGCAAAAGATCGCCATTAGGACTATTCCATTTAAATCTTTAGAAAGGGGGTGATTGCAAATTTTCTTTGTCAAAACAAATTTGTTCTAATTTTTCTCCCTCCCTGAAATTTTGAATGGAATAGCCCAGTGCTGAGGTTGAGTTTTCACATGAAATATTATTGATTTATCAGTATTTTCAAAAATTATATTTGTTGTGTATCTTTTTGTCTAACATCTCTTCATAAACTATTGACTTGCATTCATAATCACCCTTATTCATCTAACATGCATGAAAATCTTTTCTGTCATAATTCCACCCTATCACATGATTTTGTTGCGAAGTTTGTGGAAAGCTGATTTTCCGTGAATTTCTGACGGAATTCCCCCCCATCTTTTCCCACCAGGGCCAGCCTTCCGAAGGCAGTAACTAGGAAGCTACGGAATCAAAAAGGAAGTCAGGAATGGTCCTCAGGACAGTCCCAGAACAGAGATCCTAAGAAATAGTCATTACAGACATTGCCAGTATAGAGAGGGGGAGGGGGGCACACCAATGAAACGGTCATCACGTGACTTTAACATCATTTCTCCTCCTATAAGATTTTGTATTTGAGTCTTTCCCCATTGCAAAATTATAACATTCAGTTATTGCATATATTTCCATTCAACCCTAGCAATTTTTCAGACTATTGGTAAAGTTATAAAAGAAGATCTGTCCACGTTTGAATGCCTTGCCAGTGATATTTTTGATGTGCACGATTATATTCCGATGTTAGGGACATAAACATAATTTTGGTGCGTGCTTACAACATCTGTTTGGACACGCAAGTTCAAAAATGCTAAAATAAGCATTTTTTTCTTGGGGGGGGATGTTTTTGTCATGTGATGCAACTTTCTCCTATCGTGACTCAGAAACTTATCTATGAACTTAGTATACAAACTGAGTGGTGTACATATAAGACTTAGACCAAGGTACTAGACGCAATACAACATTTGGGGCCTTTCACTGTCTGCCACTTGAAAGGGGGATCAAATATCACAGCTGGAAGGAAAGAGTTGTACATACTTAGAAATGCTGGTCAAAATCCTCTATTTATTTGTATATAGTAGAA
Source organism: Branchiostoma lanceolatum (assembly GCA_035149815.1). Lineage (NCBI taxonomy): Eukaryota > Metazoa > Chordata > Leptocardii > Amphioxiformes > Branchiostomatidae > Branchiostoma > Branchiostoma lanceolatum. Next base: position 12,248,617 of record CM068883.1, on the reverse strand, counting down.
GTTATATGTATATAGAGGCTTGGAGAATGACCTGTTATTTGAGTGGCCATCCAGAACGAAAGAATACTGCAATATTACCAAAGAGTTTATAAACTTGGTCGGATGTTTTTCATTCCCAATATTATTACAATACTTTTTTGTGTGACTCGTGCACTTCTATCTCTCTTGGTTTCATGTCAGTTATAATTCAAAGATGGAAAATTTAGCATGAATGAAATAATGTAGAATCTATTCTATATTATGTGATCTTTTCACAATTTTACACAAGCACTAAGTTGCTTTAAAGAAACGCTCAAATCACCACATGATTTTTGTATGTGGTCATTTGAAAATGCACCTTTGATTTTGTAGAAGCACAAGTCATGAGTTAGCATTTCAAGCCACAGTTTTTGTGCCAAAAGACCACTTGAGATTAATATTCACAACTTATAATCTTTCTTTGTTGTGCACATTTTGGAATAAAACAGTGGATAACACACCATTGCACTTGTGTATGCTTTCTCACTTGAACGGTTCATAAAAGGGTTTTCTTAGTTAAGATTAAACCAAATGTTATAAGAGATACTTTTCTCCGAGACAGTACAGTATAGGGTTGTTAGCTTGTTGACAAACAAAACTACAGACATTTGGTATATATCCCTATTTGAAGTACAGTTATGAACTGAGCTTTCAGGAGAATAGGATACAAAAATCAGCAAGCCAAAAGATGCTACATTTAAATGTTCATGTCAACATTTCGTAGGAGTATTTTAGGTTAACCTCTTGGTTGTACACATGATCTTATGGTTGACCATTTGGTTGCACACAATGCCTTGGTTGTCCCCGATCTTGGTTGCCCTTTTCGCTACCCTTTAAGTCTCTCCTCTCTTTACTTCAATCTTCAGTTTTTATCAAATTATTTCTTTCTCCCACTAACCATTTCCTTCACTTGAAAACAATGATTTAAACTTTCTTTTTCTTTTTGGCTTCAAACTCTTTTTATTGAACTCTACCTGTGAATTTTATATTATCTTTATCCTTTCAAATTTTGAAGGAAAAGTTGAAGTGTAATTGAAAGATTGGCATTTCGTGTTTTGCAGCCTGATGATATAGTGGAGGAGTCGCCTAGTGGGGAGAGAAATGCCAGTCGTCGTTCCCACCCCAGCTCCCCACCCCACAGTAAACCCAACACCCCACCCAGGGGAAAATCCTCTACCCCACCCCCCGATAACTCGAACTCCCCAGCCCCCAACAATCGTACCTCCCCATCCCCCTCTACCCGCAACTCCCCACCCCTAAACAAAAGCAACACCCCACCCCCAAGTGACCGTAACTCCCCACCCCCTAACGAACATAAAACCCCACCCCCTGATGACCGTAACACCCCACCCCCTAAGGAACGTAACACCCCACCCCCTAACGACAATAACTCCCCTCCCCCAAACGCACGTAACTCCTCATCCCAAAGCAAACGAATCTCCCCTTCTCCCAGTAAATCACCCACGAAGGACCTTCCAAACACACCCAGGAAATCCCCGTCCCCCACTAACCCACCCGCCTCAAAACCCACCACCCCAGATAGAGTGAACACTCCCGAGAAGGCGGAGAATCCGGAACGGGATCCTACGCCGCCAGCCGTGGTTCAGGATGAACTCAACAACAAGCCTGGTGGACCGGAGGCGAATAAGACCGAAGAGCAGCTTGCCGAGGAAGGGGCGTAAAGTTAACCACGATAGGTTTCCATGGCAACTACGGTTTAACCGTAGTCAGTCGCTCAAGCCACGTTACATTATGTACCCATGATGCAATACACACATACCCGAAGGAGTATGTGAAAAACTAACTTCATTTCTGAGAAGATTTTGCTGAATGATACAGCATTTGGACGTCAAGGTCAAAACAAAATGGAGCTTTTAACAGATAACGATCATTGTATATACTGAGTGAACACTACAGAAATAGCAGAAATCGTTATTTTGGTGTGAAATCGGTAGAGATTACAATGAATATCCACAATTTGTACAAATATGCACCAGATGTTAACTGTTTGTGTTGAAACTGATACATTATGAAATGTATACTAGCGGTAGACATCAGTGAAAAAAATGTTGTTTTTTTTCTGAATGTTTATAACACTGATGTGCCAGACCAAGTGAATATGACTACATCTTGCCTTTGTTGTTATGCACAACTATACTACTAAGAATTTGTCTTGTACTGTAATGTACATAATTTATGGTGATGTGAAAATATTACAAAATTGAAAGTATCACTGTTTAAGAACAACTCTTGCCCTAAAAGTGTATATTAATAGGTATAGCCATATTTTTGCCGAATGCCAGTACTGTAATAATTGTGATATCAATTATGGAAGAATTTCAGAGGACTGGTTGGCTTACCAAATACCCTGACAAAAATGCCAGTACAGTTGCTCCCCCTATCTGTCAACTGCAGAACTGCAGCTTTCATGTACATATACAGCGATTATGATTTCATTGTTTTGGTTTGCTTGGCAGAACTCAATGGAAAGATCTTCATTCACTAAATTTTGAGATTCAAAGAGCCAAAACTCACTGCACTACTTCAGTGAAATTGAGATATAAAGTTTTCCATATTTGTGCCATTAACTAACAAGAATTCTCCAATCATGAAAAATATTATGAATGATTGACAAGCAATGGAGCTCATTTTACTTAAAACAGAATTCTTTAAATAAAAAAATTGAACTTTTTTGTTTTTCATATATGTGTGAAAGAACAGAAAGTTAACTTTGATGAATTGAAGATTGCCAATTTGATTATGAGTTCTCTCATAGTTCCTGCTTTCTGATTGGTCAAGTTTTAGCCAATCATGGTCTGTACATACAGGTGTTGCATATTTTATTGCTCATTCATTGGTGGAAAGTAGGCCAGTCAGTGTATGTATGGCACTGCACATTGTTCTCCATTTAGTCCCTTATTGCAACTCTTTAGAAAAAAGCGAGTGGTAATAATATTAAAAAAGGATTTACTGTACATTAATGATTCAGAAAGGAAGATAGCCATACATGTAGTTATGTGTACATAGCTATACAGATAGCCATAAGTATAGTGACTAGTGTAAGAGATATAGCTTAAAAACTTACAGTATTTGCCTTAGCCATCGTTAAGAATAGAATTTGGGTGAAAGCCTTTAGTATTTATGGATTCAATGCACTTACTTTATGCTTTTACACCAGAAAAGAAACTCTCTAGTCATTATCAATGTTTTTCAAGACAGAACCTTCAGTTGATTAATGTTTACAGTGCTGACGTGATTTTATCATCTTTTGTAAATCAATTTTGAAAACTTTGACAGTCTACTAGTTTTAACCATGCATATGCTTATTTTAGGCAAGGTTATAAACTTGTTTTGGGTAGCTCTTGCCATTGTAACACACCCGTGGCAGTCCTTTGCTTTACCTTGTCCCTGATATGCTTTAACAACGTTTTACCTGAAATGTACATATATTACATTAATTTACATATAACAGTGATATGGGCAGGTGGGAGAATTAATTATGATTTTACATAACACTTGACACTTTTGTTTTGTGAAAGATTTTTTGGTAGCAAAGATGTGTCATTTTATGTCTGATGATCATTCACTCTTGTTAATAAATGCACCTTGTCAAAAATGTATTGTTTCTGATGAGTTTTATTTTATGCTTTGTTGTTGCCTATTGGCACATAGGTTTCCTTGCTGTTTCAGTTTAAAAAAAAAAGTTAAAGTCCTTCCCACACCGAAAGGTGCATAAGGCGGCGCCCATCTCCGGTTCCAAAGCCCTTGGGCCACACTACTTTGTGTAAGTCACTACAGTAGGGGTCTAGTCCACCGGTAATGGTGTGTGTTTAACTACCATACTCCTTCCCAAATGCTGAGTGCTAAAAGAGAAAGCAGTGTGTACCATTTTTAGAGTCTTTGGTATGACCCGGCCGGGGTTCGAACTCACGACCTACCGTATGCAAGGCGAACACTACCCACTCGGCCATTGCACCGTTTCAGTAGCGGGGTATATCTTTACAGGGTCCCCATTTTACGAAGCTAAGCTATTTATAAAAGAATACAGCCAACTTGTAAATCTCCATGGACAAATGTACACAGTCAAGTCACGAGACCAACAAAAATATTCCACAGTAATATTGACAACTTTTATTGAAATGCAGCGACAAAAATGGCCCAAAAGTGACAAAACCGACGTCATTATGCTAAATATTACGACATAAATATAAAATTCACAAATCACATTAGATTTGCTGATTAAGATATATAAAGTATGCTAAAATTCCACTGACGAAAGAGATTAATACAAGAAGTTCTCTTTTCAAAACAATCACCAGGTATAACAAGACAATCACATCATCTTCTGCTATCAACCAACTCCTCAACTTCAAACAGAAACATTTCTCCCATCCTGTTGGTGGTAGAAATGTTAAAAATCACTTCGGAATCCACAAGATAATTACGTCAACCTTTCAACAACACGTATTTTCAGTATTTCACTTTTTCTATCATTTTTTATTTTACCCTGCTGTTCAAATCTTTTCCTTAAAAAAATGTAAGAAACAGCTAGTCAACTTGTTGCCTTACAAAGTGAGGTTAGAAATGGGCGTAAACTTCCGTAAAGGCACATTGACAGCTTTCAAAAACTGAGGTAGAATACTAGAAAGACTAAAAAGCTACTTGTCAAGATAAAAACGTTGCATAAAACATGTAAAAGCTAAATATATAACTTTTTCTACGGTCAAACCATTACAAGTGACCACCACCTCTATATAAGGACCACCTGGCCAATGTGACCACTTTTTGGTGGTCCCTTAGATAATTTGCCCATTGACACAAGCATTAATAATCCTGTCTGTAGTGTCCACCTGTCCACATAGACCAGATCTTATCAGTCCCCTGAGTGGTCTTCTTGGACAGGTTTGACACATATTAGTGACCTATATAGCACCTTAGAACGGGCATAACAACATGTGCTTCAAAGCTGCGACAAACCCTGCTGACGGACACATTTACATACTTGGGTAGTGACCCTTGACTCTGTAGACCAATGAGCTGCCTGTTAACAAACTGCAGACCAATGAGCTGCCTGTTTACAAACTACAGAAAATATTTCAAGTTGATATAAATGTGCAGTGTATTCAATATGGTGCAAAAATTAATTCAGGAATTCCACATAAAATTATATATAAGCTCGAATTACAAAAAATTAAAAAATATAGTCTTGCCTTTTTTTGTGTCTATCATTTTGTATAGCTGTGACATAAAGATTTAGATGCATGAGGAAATTTTTGGGAGTTAATATAAATGTGCAGTCTATTCAATACCGTGCAAAATTAATGCAGGAATTACACATAAAATCATTACACTCCAATAATTACAAAAAAAATAAAAAACATACTTGTGTCAATGATTTTGCATAACTGTGCCATAAAGCGTGAGGAAAGTTTTTGGAAGGAAAAATCTGCATCAGGTTACTATATATAATAGGTGCAGTCAATTCAGTGCAGTGCAAGAGCCATGCAGAATTTAAATATATAAGTTGTAATTCCAGATAATATCATACAATCTTCTTGCATAGCTGTGATATTTGCTTTAGACGCATGAGGAAATTTTTGGAAAATAAAAAAAGAATCTGACATATATAACTTTGTCAAATTCAATAAAAGCTTAGACTATTACTATTTGATTAGCGAATTTGGTAAAATTTGGAAAACACCTTAAACATGAAAGCTGGCAATGGTAAATTGATAACATTGCACTTTCTCCAAATTGTAAAGCAGAAAGTGGTCTACTATTAGTATTTCATGACATATAGAGAGTATCTGAGTACAGTTTGTGAGGTAAAATGTTGCTATGGCTGTAGCTGCTACTAAAACCCTGACTTAGCCATGTTCAACATTGTCTTTCCCAGAATTCTCTTCACTGTATCCCACGAGCCTCCTTGACTTGCTGGATGAGTTTGGTTTTCTCATCTTGTGGTAGGAAGCAGGCTTCAGCAGCGTTCAAATTCTGCACAGAAAAATCAAGAAATCAAAGTTTTCATAAGCCTGGTCCCAGTCTCTAGGGGTCCGCTTAGGGGTGTTTTACCGGGTCCAGTCTGCTTTATTGAACCGTTTCTGATAGCCTGTCTACTTAGCTGCCTTTCTACTTCCGCTGTAACCCTACTTTCGTCGTCGCCTAGAGACTGGGAGCTCGTGATATGGGCCTTATTCAGGGCGCATGAGATCCATGCATCCAATAGGAACAGAGCAGACTGATCTAATTATTCTGCTACTAGTAATCTAATCCAAGGCCGTAAACCACCACCCCGAGCGGGCTAAGCTGTCTGGGCGGGCGGGGGTCACTCCCAGCGCCGTGAAGTTATCGGGGAGCCACAGAGGGTATGGTTTCCAGACTAAGTTCTCATACCTGAGCTTGAAATATCTAAAGTTTTTTGTAAATTTCTTGACAAAATATAACATAACCATGTCTATGTCACACATTATATGCTCCACGTTTGGGCACATGCTATCCTCTGGTTCCTGACTTTTGGCCATGTGCCAACTTTCACTTCCTGCCAGTCAGCCAAAGACATGCGGATGCATGCCAGCAGAAACTTTGCATCCTGCCAGTGTCCCCTTTCAACTAAGGACCCAGGCACGCTCATACCCAGCGCCCTGGAGAAGCCATAGGATTTAGATTGTGGGCTTAGAAATTATATCACATCAAGCTCGACAAAATAAACTTTCTACCATCTCGTACCCAGGTTAGTTTGCGCAAGCAGTTCCCTGATTCGTGTGCGGTCAGTCCCAGCCCCTTCTCGGTCCCAGGATCCGCAGTCCAACCAAATAGCGCCACCATGCGATCTGTCTATGTATTGCACGTATTACACAAAGGCTTCCAACGCAATCTGGGTGGGGTAAGCTGACGATCTGTTTTTTGTTTCGGCGCTGCGGAGGAGCGTGGGACCCAGGTCGGTTGGGGAAAAACTTGCACACACCAAGACAAACAAACAAACAGACCAAAAACAACACCTCCCTTTCAACAGAGGTAAAAAAAATGATTTGCAAAGTTTTGTGACTGTCAGCTTGGCTGGCTTAAAATTTAACCAAAAGAAATAACTAAAAAGCAGTATTCAATGTAGTTGCCACAAACATACAAGACATTCCATATAGAAAAACATCAATATAGAAACATATGACAGAAAAAGTTGTAATACCAATTGTGCGATCAGTTTGTCGTCGAAGTTCCAGTGTTCTCGGATGAGGTCATATTCCCGCGACAAGTGCGTACGGAACACGCTGGGGTCGTCGGAGTTGATCGAGAAATTAGCACCATCCTTCGCGAAACTGTGACGTACCAAAAAAACAAAGAACGGTTAGTGTGATTAGTTCTTGAAAGCCAACAGGGCAAGACAGACAATTTCTACTTATTTACCATTTTATAGTTTATAGCTTAAAGGCAACCAAAGCAATATTAGGGCCCAAAATATGGAAATAAAAAAATGCTGAAATCTTTATGGTAGTGACATTTACCAACAACTATTTAGCACATTTGCGTAATAATTTCATACTTTGAGCATTCTAAAACCGTGCCGTACGATGATTCCCTTAGTTTCGCGAGCCTACAAAAACGCCAGCGACAATTTTCAGTGAGTTCTCACATCACAATGACGTCGTTTTTTTGCATGATGGACGTCGCTATACACTGTGATAGTTTTGTTTGAACTAATCATGTATGGAAATGACTAAATCAATTGACTTTCAAAATCTGATTTTCAGGCCCTAATACCGGGCCTTGGATTTCCTTTAATCATGACATCTGTATAGCTAAAATAGAGCTTTATCATAAATCCAGCTGGAAAAAAAGGAAGACTAAGTAAAAGTTGAAAAGTGGCTGTATGTTTGAGTAGTTACCTGAGAGCTGGATGTTCCTTGTAGTTAGGTGGTACAGCACCTGTGATGTAACTAGATACTGGACATACCTGTACGTAGGTGAACAAAACACAGGTAACATTGTGTAGGAGAGAACCAATGCAACAAATCAAGAAGAGAGCTAGTAGTATTTCTTAAAGTTTTTCAAAGAATAATTGTATTTTGATTGTCATAAAACCGTTATGAAATGTCCATCGAAATGAACGTAATTTGCTAATTCTTTTGCATGAGACCAAGAGTTGGATGGCATACCATACTGAAAGCCAGGGCTAAATGGCTGAAAAAGTAATTGTTACATTGTGCTAGCTGTAAGACTCTTTAATGATTCAGCTGCTCAGGTCTCTTACTAGCACAACCTCCAACTGTCCTGTTTACTTCGAATGTGTAAAAATGTGTTGTTTAATTGTTTTATATCATTGTTATCAACAAACTGTACATAATTCAGGGAGGCTCAAACCTTTCCCTGCGCATGTAAGTTTGTGGTTTGAATAAACAAATAAATAGTTGTATAGAATTTAGTCTACATGGCCTAAAAACCTACCTCGAAATGCTGTCTGAAATCTCTGACTTTCGAAAATTTATCCAGTTGCTTGAAAATGAGTAACTGTTACTTTGCATGTCTTACTGTGAATGCAGAAATGTTCGCGGTGGTTTTACGTTGGCGTTTTTCGCGGCGACCGTTTCACCACAAACTTAAAGCCACCGCAAACGATTTTGTCCAATGTTGTAGCAGTATGTGACTATAGCGCTGCCGCGAACTTAAAACTACTGCGAACACTCAATGCATTTATAGGGCGTATTCACGTGACGTCATCACCCCTGCCCTCCGTGGGCGGCCATGTTGGTGCTCACCCGGCAGCGAAGTTTCTCGGTGTCCGACGGTCTCTAAATTTCCAAGGAATGCGAAGTCGTCTGATCGCTGTTTTATTATACGCAAAGAGTCTCCAGCCTCACATCCTTTTCGCTACAAAAATCCAATTTCACCTACTGGAAATGACCCATTATCGACAAGCGAGGAAATGTTTTCCCCAGCTGCCTACAAACATGGCCGCTAAACTGTTTACAGAGTACGCATAAAATCAGTTCACAGCATACAAGTGTTCCAAGGCCTGCAACCACGTAGTACAGTTTCTTGAGTGTCATGAAAAATTTTGTTGACAGGGAGTACGTTATGATCGGAAAAGTTCGACGTTGAAAGACCCGCTAGTTTACGAACGTATCTCAACAAGGAGGTTTAATCAGATCTCAAGCGACGACTACACGGTGCCGCGACTGTGTTACACAACGGACCTGTAATTTGCTTTTCGACCAGATACAAAGGTTTCCATACACTCACGTTGATTCTCAAACTTCAACTATTTAGATCCGCTGTTCGTATGTCAGAAATCCACTTTTGTTTCAGTCGTTAGTCCCTTCGTATGTTCCCTTACCTACACGAGAAACGCCAAACCAATCTTACTGTTACCCGATCAGTGTGTGCTTTATCAGTCCCAATCAAACATCTGACCACGAGGCAAAACACCATGATTGTGAGACAAAACGTTCCGAAGGGAAATTGTGAATGGCGTAGAAAACATCTGCTATTTATACGGAGAGTTCCATAGGGCTCCACTATCAAGTGAGCACCAACATGGCCGCCAGTGCTCGTTGCTAGAGGGAGGGTCACGTGACTGAATATGCCCTATAGTACCATCTTGCCCCCCTCCCTCATCTAAACAAAGCATTATAAATTGGGTGGATCAAAAACAGCAGGGTGTAGGATTATGTCTACATGGGCTCTACTAATCCACCCACAGCTGTTTCTCTCCTTTCTAAACCGCAAACACTCCATTTTCGTCTTAGCACGAAATTAAAGCCATGCGAGCTTAAACGCCTTTACAGTATTACCTGGATGTCTAACCTTTATCGACCTACCTCAAAATGCATGTTCATGTCCCTGAGTTTAGCGTAGAGTTGCGGGTCCTCCAGGATGTGGTACCCGTGGCCGATCCGCTCGGCGTCCATCTTGAACACGGCCTCCTCCACCTTGTCGGGACCGCCGATTTCCCCCGCGTGAACGGTACGGTGGATCCCCAGTCGCTTCGCTTCCTGTTAAAACAACATGGTTTATTGTTAACTACGGTCTTTTCAGGATATAGGAGATTATTTTTACACAACAAGGTAATCTCACCTGCTAACGTTCCGGTGTCTGTCAGACACCTTCTTCAGAGCTTTTGACTGGAGTACTGCTTCTCACCGCTATAAGTAGCCAATTTAGGTGGCGCTTTTGCGGTGAGAACACTGTCCCAAACGTGGCTGAGCTTGTATACCCCCCTCATCTCGGTTCATCACTGGTGTTTTCTTCCTTATCACTGACCACATTGCTAGACATAACTGCGTCATTGACTGAGAGGGAGCCAAGGTAATCGACAGAGAGGATAACAGACGTACCCGTTGGATTAAGGAAGCCGTCTGGATATGGAAGACAACACCAGTGAGACAAGGACGGATACAAGATTAGCCACGTTTGGGACAGTGTTCTCACCGCAAAAGCGGCACCTACATCGGCTACTTAAAGCGGTGGAGAAGCAGTACTCCAGTCAGAAGCTCTGAAGAAGGTGTCTGATCGATAGACACCGAAACGTTAGCAGGTGAGATTACCTGGTTGTGTAAAAAGAATCTCCTATATCCTATATACTACCAACCTGATGAAATTATTTTCGGTACTGTCTTTTCAGTTCACAAGAGCTTCTGAATTGCTATCTTTCCCAAGATACTGTAAATGTGGAAATGTTCATGGGGATTTAATTTCGCAGTAGAAAGAAAATGTGTTCGCGGTGGTTTTGAGTTCCTGTTTGAAACAATAGTAGCGCTATGGAACGGCTTTTTGCCACATGGTTTTAAGTTCATGGTAAAGAGTTCAGAAAATGGCAAAAATAAAACCACCGCCAACATTTCTGCATTTACTGTATCAGGTGGCTTTGTTGCTTCCTTTCTTCGAAATTCTAAATTCTAAACAAACCCATGAATTAATTCCAGACTTACCTGAAAGGCCTTTATGTGTTCAGCGTTGGTTGCCATGTCGCCGACTTCGTTCCCCGCGAGATCGATAGCGACCACGCCCTGGTTTCTGAACCTATCACAGAGCTGCACCATCTCCATGGAGAATTCTGGAAACACAGAAGATTTTCTTTCAAACTTTAGGCCACACAATTTAGGTTCCGGTTTGGATTAAGTCTGTCCAGGAAATAAAATCTGCTCCTTAGCTTTGGCTCCAGATTTTTTGGCTATCGCCAGTGTTCTCGCCAGGCCTTTTCAGCATAGGGGCCCCCTTTGCTGTGATTTGGGCCCCCTATGCTGTGATCTGGACCCCTATGCTGTGTTTCAACCAGCATAGGGGTGTTTCTTTCTGGGAAGAACCTTGTGACCCTTCATAAATCTTATAAAAAGTTCATTATTGGCTTTAGAATAAGGCTGTGACAGAGGAAACACTTTCCTTCACCAAATTTATCCCTCAAAATGTAGAAAATAGTGTCTCATTGGGTTATGAATTTAAAGATTTTCCTTGGGAGCATGCCAGACTCCCTACTCTTGTCATGTCTTCAGCACTCTGTGCGTGACTTGCGTTGCATAAAGTTGGCCTCCTTTACCTGACCCCTATGCTGTGAAAAGATTCTGGTGAGAACACTGATCGCTATGTATAAGTCTTCAGACTTGAGATAAAGCAAGATGAAACCAGACAGGGGAATTGAATTTTTTTTAAATTTCAATTGTCCCTGTTATGCAAATTTCATATGTAAATTTCTAGCTTACAATCCATGGAGAATTCTGGAAACACAAGATGATTGATGAAAACAGGTACATGTATGTATGGGAGCAGAAGTTGAATTTGACAGGTATAGCAGTAATTGGCATTTCAATTGCCCCAAGTATGCAAATAAGATGTATGCAAATTTCCCATATACCTGGGTTGTCCCTGATGAGGCAAAGGATGCTCCTGGCCTTGACCCCAAAGTCTCTGCTGCCCTCGTTTAACCCTGAGTTCACCAGCTCAACCACCTCAGTGGGTGTCAACTCCATCGTCTTATCTGAAGAAAAAAGGTTCAAATCAATCCCTATCCAGAAACAAGAGACATAACTGTAAATGTAAATGTAGAATTGTTCGCGGTGGTATTATGTTCCCGGTTTTCGCGGCAGCCGTTTTATCTACCACTTTACCTACCGTTTTACCGCGAACTTAATACCACCGCGAACATTTCTGTCCAATACTGTAGCAGTATGTTACTATAGCGCTGCCGCGAACTTAAAACCACCGCAAACACTAGTACTCCATTTTCGCCTCAGAGCGATATAAAAACCACGCCAACTTAAAATGCATATACTGTAACTAAACTGTCAAGGTGTAACTTTAAACTATAAATCCATCAATGCCCGTAAAAAAACTCAAAACATTGTGATCGTTTTGTTGCAAATAACACCCCTTTTCAACAAGGTACTTTGTATCAATATTGTGAATAAAATGGTTATTAATGAAACTGCCTAACTCTGTAACCAATAGAAAATGGGGTGCCAAACAGCTACTTCAGTGTGCTAAAGCTTAAACAACATAGACCTGATTAGAACAGTGCAATGCGATTGATAATTGTTCAATATCAACAATAGATAAACTGAAGATCAACTATTAACCAAAAAATTCAAAACAGCAAAGTTTTCTCAATCAAAAGGAACAAACAAATTTAAGACTGCATATTTTTGAACCAAGAAAAACAACAAATTTACAACAGCACATTATTTCATTATTCGAACCAAGAAACGCGTCAACAACTTCAAAATTAGACATTTTTCAAGCAAGCAAGCCAACAAATTTTAGAACACTAAATGTTTCAACAAAGACGAACTAGAAACTTTAGAAAAAAAATTCTTTCAACCAAGAAAAAAAACAAAACTTTTTGAACCACTGACATACAAGCTGATGACACTACCGCTAACTCACATCTCCTTAACTTCAGAGGCGCATGCAGCAGTATCTTCTTGAGTAGTCGCTTAGTACTAGTCTGAGTCTGAGTGAAGAATGTTGGTGGGGCTGGGCAGTCCCATATAGTCTGGCCTAGTGGTGTGGTAAAGTGCTAAATGTCAGGGGTTCATCTAAATCAGGAAACAGGGGCGCTGCGCCCTCTTGTTTCAGCCCAGCGCCCCCTTGTCAAATTCAGATTTTAGCTTGCAGCATTCCCTCAGCGATTGATTCTTCCATAAATACATAGAATTTGCTCCCTGGCCTATGTGTGCTCCCTCTTGTTTGATTTTTAAAGAAAAACCCCTGAAATGTGAAGTAAGATGTTCCCTCTTATAGCTTGGACTTATTTGCAAAGTAATAACGGAAAGTTGTACCGTAAAATTCCTATTTACGTACGCACCCCTCCTAACGTACGCATTTTGGGACGATTGTGGGCCTGACTCAGTGAGTTGAAACGTTCAGGGGAAAAACCCTCCTAATATATAACGTACGCACCCCGACTTTGGCGTCGGCCTGGAGCACCTGCTTGCGACTTGAAAAGTTTTAAAAGTGCATACGTAAATAGGAATTTTACGGTTATTTGGGACTAGTGCGCATGCCATGACCCCATTTCTTGTGGAACTAATGCCACCACGCTTAAAATACAATCCCACTTTAACGCCAAGTTTTCCTTACAATGTGAGCCCTTCAAACCCTCATTAAACCTACATTTTGTTGGAGAAACATAATAAATAAATGAATAAATAGATACATTGATGAAGGTTAGACATCCAGGTAATAAGATACGCCCAAAATAATTACTCAAGCAACTGGATAAAATTTTGAAACTTTGATTTTATCCAGTTGCTTGAGTAACCATTTTGGGCGTAAATGAATAAATAGATAGTCTAAACCCAACACATGTCACTTGGAAAGTGCCCCAATACTCAGTTTAATTCTCTATCTGCCAAAAATACCGGTCAGTTACAAGCTCCTTTTTAACTAAGCATGGATATACATGTTGTATAATCATATAATATATAGAACTATCCATTTAAAATCATGATAAACACTTTCAAATTTCTTAGTAGAAATTTCCCAAACACTAACTTGAAGGTTTCATTTCATAACTCTTTGAGAGATGGCTCTTTAAAAGTCCATTGTACGTTTGAGCCTAGGGAGAAACTGGCTACCTGGGTCCAGTTGAGGTTAAAAACATCTAAATATCCCATGGCCGTTGGCTTACCTAGTTTAGATTGAGTGAGGAAGTGTGGACAGTATCTGGCCTCGAAGTAGAGCACGCCGTGTTTAGCCTGGTCTTCGCAAAGCTCGTACGCTATCCTCTTAATGGTCTCTCCGTCCCCTCTGTTTAACGTGTAAAACAAATCATGTCAATTGAAAGTTGATGCAAATGAGGGCTGAAGGAATCATATATCAAATTCAATTCAATCATTTAATGAATGAATGATTGAAGTGAAAAAGTAGATGAAAGATGGAAAGAAAGAATAGAGAGAAAGAAAGCATAAAACTGTTCATAACTCAGCATCGTAATTCCTTATACACTTTTCTTCCAACATCCCAAGGGCATATTTTCTCAATTTCCCACACACTTTGATACCTTGGTGATATCAAAAAAATCATACCAGTTGATTGTCTTAAACTATAACATGTCCAAAGTATGAGCTTAACGAATTATGAGCTCAACAAAGGTTATGCTAATATTTTTCAGTAATTATGCAAATGAGGCCCTTATTAGCATAATTTGATTCAACGATGTTTACATTCACATAACGTCCCGATGGCAAAAAAAGTATTGAATGTATGAAATTGCCGTCATTTGCCAGTGTGGAATTAGAGAAGTTACTCATTAAGTATGCAAATTAGCCCAGATTAGCATATTTTCTATCTATAAACATTTCTCTCTTCCTCAGTTACAATTTAAATAGTCATATCATGGAACAAAGCGGATTTTTAAAGTTGCCTCATTAATTATGCAAATTAGAATCTGATTTGCATAATTATTGTCCAATCATACTAAGCATCACACAAGCTATCTACATACCAAAAATAATGACCATCCATCAAGCCCATCTTGTTATAGTATGTCCTCATTAATTATGCAAATGAGGTCTTCATTTGCATAGTTCATATCGAGTAATATTTCTCTCTTCCTCAGTTACATATGTCACATGTTTCAGAGTCCTATCATGGAATTTGGCGGATGTATAAACTTTCCTCATTAATTATGCAAATTAGATACTGATTTGCATAAGAGGTGTCTAATCATGTACATCATCACTCAAGCTATCTACCTACCAAAAATCATTACCATCCATCAAGCCCTTCTTGAGTTATTCCCTTTCAAAGTCAGACGCAACACCTGCTCCTGCAGTTCCAAAAAAGCCGCTTAGGGGCCCAATCCCACACCACTTACTCTCTGTCCAAAGATCTATCTACCACTCAAAAATAAGTTCCATAGCATGTCCAGAACACGAGATATCAAACCAGGAAGTTCCGCTGCAGTACCGTAAGAAGCCGCTAGGGGGCCCAAAATCTAATCGTCTTTAGGTCTCATCAAAACCTACCAACATACCAAATACCAAGACAATCCATCAAGGCGTTCTTGAGTTATTCTGTGCCACTACAAACAGACAAACAAACAAACAAACGCTACCCTCTGCATAACCTTCTCGGCGAAGGTAATTACGGAGAGCACTGCACTATCAAACAAGAGTTCCACGACCTCATACCTTCGCCAAATGATTTTAACCTTTATGACTGACGCATTTCTGTTTCTCATCAATTATAAATCATACCAGTTGATTGTCTTAAAATTCAACATGTCCAAAGTATGAGCTTAACAAATTATGAGCTCAACAAAGAAGGTTATGCTAATATTTATCATCAATTATGCAAATGAGGCCCTTATTAGCATAATTTGATTCAACGATGTTCACATTCACATAACTTCCCGATGCCACAAAAAAAGTATTAAATGTATGAAATTGCCGTCATTTGCCAGTGTGGAATAATAGATGTTACTCATTAAGTATGCAAATTAGGCCAACATTTGCATATTTTCCATCTATTAACAGTCCTCTCTTCCTCAGTGACAATTTGAATAGTCATATCATGGAACAAAGCGGATTTTTAAAGTTGCCTCATTAATTATGCAAATTAGAATCTGATTTGCATAATCATTGTCCAATCATACTAAGCATCACACAAGCTATCTACATACCAAAAATCATGACCATCCATAAAGCCCATCTTGTTACAGTATTTCCTCATTAATTATGCAAATGAGGTCTTCATTTGCATAGTTCATATCAATTAATATTTCTCTCTTCCTCAGTTACATATGTCACATGTTTCAGAGTCCTATCATGGAATTTGGCGGATGCATAAACTTTCCTCCTTAATTATGCAAATTAGATACTGATTTGCATAAGAAGTGTCTAATCATGTACATCATCACTCAAGCTATCTACCTACCAAAAATCATTACCATCCATCAAGCCCTTCTTGAGTTATTCCCTTTCAAGGTCAGACGCAAAACCTGCTCCTGCAGTTCCAAAAAAGCCGCTAGGGGGCCCAAACCCACATCACTTACTCTCTGTCCAAAGATCTATCTACCACTCAAAAATAAGTTCCATAGCATGTCCAGAACACGAGATATCAAAACAGGAAGTTCCGCTGCAGTACCTTAAGAAGCCGCTAGGGGCCCAAAATCTAATCGTTTTTAGGTCTCATCAAAAGCTACCAACATATCAAATACCAAGACAATCCATCAAGGCATTCTCGAGTTAAGCTGGTCCACTACACACAAACAAACACACCCACCCACAAACGCTACCCTCTGCATAACCTTCTCGGCGAAGGTAATGATCCCTCTAGTAAAAACTGTACTAGTAGGTATGTACTATGTGAAAGGACAACATGCATATGTTACATGTTATTTGTAAGACATTTGTTCACTTACTGTATAATCGGGATGAAGAATTTAAAGACTTTGATCATGGCGACCAGACTGTCGGGTCGGTCCATACTGACGTGGGGGAGTAGGCCTTCTACCGTGTCGGCCGGTAACGGTATTCCTCGCCTCCTGTAGTATAGGGATTAATCAATCTGTTTACGCACTACGTAACATTCATGGAAGGGAAATTTTGTCCCTGTAGCAGCCTCATAGTTGAGTTCCTGGTTCCAATTAGTTGCTAACTTGGAGACCCTGGTTCAATCCCAGGAAGGGCATCTCAATGGGGGCTGCACTCGTCTTTTGGAAGAGACAAAAAATGGGGGTTCCGTGTTTGAGGAGGTGCCTCGAGCACATTCAAGGGGATTAGGGCTTGCAACCTCTCCCTGTAAAAATATACCCTGCTACTAAAACAGCAAGTAAACTTGCTGCCTTATGTGCCACTAGGCACTACAAGGGTCCGAACGAATGAACTGAAAATAAACACTATCTTACATGGACATTCTTGCTCACTTGTGAACTCTAAATCTACAAACAATAAAGATATTGCACAAACTGAATCTATAAGTTAGCAAAGTTTCAGAATTGTGAGACACTTACTTTGCCGCATCCAGAAGAGTGGAGGGCCGTACCGCCCCATCAAGATGCAAGTGAAGCTCCACCTAGCAGATAGGAAAAGAACTACAATGATCACCTATGAACAGCAAACTTCTGACTGCCCTCGACATGTCACTGCCAGTATGAAAGGTTTCTGTACATGTAAATTAGAGATCTACATCAGGATATGAGAGCTGAGGGAATTCTTGTCTCCAGTCCAAGCAGATCTGCCGGTGGCAAGGCAGTATCCAAAGGGTCAAAGTCTTAAAGGCACCCAGAGCATTTTATGAGGCTTGAAAACTGGAAATATCCTAGTTGCTGTACATGTAATCTTTATGAAATTGACATTTAATGCCACTGTTAACCACATTTGCGTGCGGGTTTCATATCAAAAGTGCTCAAAAGCGGCACAAAAATACATGTAAGATACATGGTGATCTTTTAGTTTCAAGCGCCTAGTGTAAATAGACCAATACCATAGCCCCATCCACCTCCGTCAAAACGTAGAAATGCAAAATTAAAACATAAAAATGCAACTATTTGACGGACATGCAGTCACTCTCTCATTGGTTGAACCGCTAATTGGATGGACAGTCAGGATCAGTCTATTTGGGCTTGGATTTTCTGTCAGTTCTCATCACACAACGACATCGTATCTTTGCTCCTTTAATGTCGATATGTAATGGTAAAGTGTTATTGAAACTTATCATGTGTAGGAATGACTAGAAATTTTATTTTTTTAATTCAAGTTTCAAGCCTCATAAAATGCTCTGGATGCCTTTAACAGCAGCCAGTTCAGAACTTGGCACCACAGATCACCAAAGACTTTCATTTCACCCCTAACCTTAAGGAATTGGAATCATGTTACAATTGAACAAAAACAAGAAAATACATCTTACGAATAATCCATAACTGTTGAAGCTTTTTCTCTTTCTGTCTCTGTGAGCATTTTTCGTTGTGCTTTAAATTTGAAATTAAAGCCGTCAAGAATGTTTGATATAAATTTATACTGTTGACTAGTACTTTCAGATATGCTACAAGATACATGGGTGTCGGTTAGAATGTCGTATGATGACCCTACTATCTATAAAAGTAGCATGTATATCTATTATGGGATGTAATACTAGCCTTTGTTTTCTTATTACCATAAACATATCGAGCGATACGCTTGTTTTTGCACGTAGCTACCCTGATTAATATACTGTGTATCTCTGTTATATTGTATCTGACCCTTACCTCTTCTCTCATGACCTCAATGAAAAGCGGCCAGCGTGCCGATTTGAGCTTATCATGAATAAACAAAGGTTCAAACAAACAAACAAACAAACAAACTAAGGTTCCAGAATTTTCCACAATATTCTTTGTTCTATTGACAAGCTTATGCCACCAATGACTATTTCTAATATAGAAGACCTTTATTGCAAGACAATCGTACACGATATTTCATTGAATAACAAATGAAGAATGACAAAAAAGCCAAAACATTTAAACATGCTATATTGCTAAAGACAGACACACATATACCTGTACAAAATCTTTGTAAAAATTTTTGCACAACAGTTTTATTGGCCTGCAGTTTTGATATAAAAACTTAATCTATTATAATGATTAGTAACATTAAGAATGGCTGTATATTCACAAACCTGACATTACAATACATGTATATCTAAATGTATAGGTAGGCAACTAGTGCTGTCTCCAGGACCCGTCCATACGTCCCAGGACGACCAAAAATTTCTTTATCACTATCAGTCCCGAAAATATATTTTCGGAAACTTAAGATGACAGATTTGATAACTAAGATTAACATGCGGCTCCCAAACAATGAGTGAAACGGAACAAATCTAGAGCTTGAGACAGCTCTTGATCTGTTATTGTTAAATGTTCAAGTACAATTCAATTTTTTTTCTTTCATTTTTCTATTTTAAATAGAACATAAGATCTTGAAAATAACATAAATGAAATTGGCCTTTTATTGTTTTTAGATCATACTCACTCTGTTTTTCTTGATTTCTGTCTCTCCCATCGTTGCGCTCGTCTAAGGAAACAAATAACAGAGATGAATCTATATAAACTAGACTTCTATATAAAACACTTTAAGTAGCAGATCAGTCCATTTATATCAAGGGGTGTTGAACAATTTCTTTAGTATCTACGAAACTAGTACTGGCAAAACAAACTACGGACACCAATATAACTTCTTGTCAACATCATTCAATATCTTTAAGTATTAACTAACTTACTTGTTTATAATATCTAGCTTTTAAAGTTAAATAATTTTTATATAGGTGACCGCATTATGGGATGGTCCATAGTCTATTTTGGACATCAACTTAACCCTGACCTTGCCTGAAGTTCATGACCACTGGGGTATCACATACGTATGATAGCCGTTGGCATAAATATTTTGTGTAATTCACACACCAATCTTCACGGCAAATCATGTAAGGTTCACAAAATATAATACATACACACACTAACTACAACAAAAACACTTAATATATATGTATAACATAACAAAACTATAATATGCCAAGGACATTATATATCAAATGTCACTGAAGGTATGTATAGACATGTTTTCAAATGGGTGTAACCAAATAGCAAGGACAATTCATCTAAAACTAAAGAATGAATTATTTGCGAAAATCCGACTAGCTCTAACTTGTAACGTCTTTGTGCAAAATTATCAAGACTTATGTAAATTTACCTCCTTCTTCTTGTCTTCTGGAGGTATCTTAAGGTTCCTGACAAACTGGGAGAAGACGCTGGACGACCCCCGTAGCAGAGTTCCCGCCAAAACACAACCTAAACCTTGTAAGCTTTGCCGTATCGCCATATATGATTTCAAAGGAACGCTTATTTTCTTTGGGCCATTTGTTGACCTTTGGAACACACCATTTTTCTGCTAGAAAAAAAGCTTTGGAAAAAAACTTCTTTTGTAAGATTGTTTCAGTTTTGACAAGTTTAACCATGATTTGATTCATGTTAATATCAAATATTATTCAGATTTTAATATGACGGTTTTAGAAATAAGAATTTTTTATTTTTGTTCCACTACCCCATAAAACAGTGGTCTCGTCTAAGATGTAAATAGAGCGCAACTAAACGCTAAAAATCTCACATATTGAAAACTCAGGAGACTTTTTACGTAGCCGGTATAAAAGTCAAAATCGATCAACCAAAAACTTATTAATTATATTTTTGAATTTTGAATGATATATTATTATAAAAAGAAATGATTCTAATTTTATTAATTGATGATCTATATGTGACTGTACTTTATGTTATGTGGCGCTCTCCACATGTTTTACTTGTTTACTTCCGGGTTATGACTTACAGGGAAAACTTTCTTATTCCGGTTGTGCAAGGTCCACAGAACAAGCAGACATTTTCTTGAGATTCACAGAAAATAGACCATGCATGGTCTATTTTCTATGGCAGGCTTGTGGAGGGGCTACGTGAGACTGGCACAAGTCTATCCATTCAGGACCCAAGTTGGAACGACTGGTAAAGTTTACGGAATTTATTTTCTCACACTAATCCAAGCAGATGTTGCGAAGGATAAACGTCAGGTTTTCTATATATCTTTTCTACGTTTTATAAATCTCCAAGCAGACGTTACTCTCTGGAAAAGTTTTCCGACGGCCGAGCTTCTCTAGCACTCAATCCATCCTTCCGTCCTTTTTTTTTTTAAATTTATTAAATTTGTAGAAAAAAAGAATAGGCAGACAATTTGATAGAGAATAAAAACAGAAATATAACAATATTGTCACCTTACATCTGCTTGGAGATACAATATACTGACACAGCACGACAATCTTCAAGCATATGTTGAAGTGGAAGATAACATTTTCTAACTGCAGCTCTCCCATTGGTTGAACTGCTAATTTTGATCAATCAATCAATCAATCAAGTTCGGTTCAAAATCCGTGGAGCCAGCGGCCAAGGGTTTGCACCCAGGTCTGGACATGGCTGGGAAAGAGTAGCATTATCTTTTTGGATGGGGATGCAATGCCAGCAGCCCTATGTATGAAAAGGAGGCTTTTGACGTCAAACCTCTGCATGTAAAAGAACAAAACTTATGGAGAAGAGTAGGGGTGACCCGGTGTGCTTGGCCAAATACAAGAGTCGTGACAAATTGCACTAAGCCAAGTTAGGCCACTCGAAAAAGCATTAGCTGAGGATGACTGCTTATTGGTCAGAAATTACCCGTGCAATGGCAGCCAGTGCTGAATTGCTGCAGGGTTTACAATCACATATTATACAACAGATACATATTTACTCCACACTCGCACTTTGTGGAACTGTCGCAAGGGTCTGGGCGGGTGCCATTCTGCGCCACCAGGTGACCTCAGTACGACCTTCCCCAACCAAAGTCAGGTACCCATTCACACCTGGGTGGAGTGAGGGAAGTAGTGTAAAGTGCCTTTCCCAAGGGCACAACATCAGGGCATATCGGGGTTTGTAAACCCGGGACCTCTCAGCTCTGGGCGAAACACCCTACCAATTGTGCCACACGATGCTTTACCTTTACAGGATCAGTGTATTATGACTTATATATGTAACTTGTATAAACATCTTACCATATTGCTATATTTAGGCGTGCTGTTTCTTGTCGGGGATGCCATCGCCCAGGTCGTCGTAGAAAGACGGACTCTCCAGACCTACGACTACGCTCGCACGGCGCGAATGTCGGCTGTGGGACTCATCTGGGTGGTGAGTCTAGAGTTCTTTGGTTTTGAACTTTTCATACTCTCCAAGCTCTTGGAAGATTGTGACAGTCCTCTCATCATGTTAACTAACAGCCATTTTAGTCTTAAACATCTCAATGTGTTAAAGTTTGTACCAAATTTTGTATATTGGTCAGTTACCAGGGCTAACCCTTTGTAATGGCCTTTGGTTAGTTGGGTAGTCCTGGCTGTAGTTTTTTCTTCAGCCAAATCAGTTCAGTTCAGTTCATCCTCTTTTTGGAGGTGACACAAGTGTTTCCACAAGTTCCTGTCGCACATGTCCAAGGCCAACATCCTCTTCAATTACTTTTTTAAGTGTCAACGACGGGCGACCACGCCTACGCCTTTCATTCGGTTTCCAGAGGAGAACCATACCCGCCATTTCCTCGTGGCGCATAACATGGCCGGCCAGAGACAACCTACTGTTGCGAATAACCTTAGTAATCTGTGGCATGTCACCATACAGCTCACTGTTTGTTATGTGGCTCCTCCAGGAAATATCGAGGGCTGCACGGAGTAGACGGATGTAGTTCCCATCAAGCAGGATACACAAGGACTTTGTTAATGTCCATGAATCAGCCCCATACAATAGAATCGATTCAACACAAGTTTTAAAGACTTTGAGCTTCGTTGAACTTGCTATTGGAGATTTCCATACTTTTGATAGGGCATTAGAGGCCCCCCATGCTTGCCCAAGCCAAATAAATCAATTAAATCAAACAAATCAGTCCCTGCTTTGAGAGTAGTGTCTTTTACTGGTCACAATACAATGCAACATGAATACTTGACTTTGTTTCGGATCCACAATTAGCTTACAATATGAATGCAGCTCTTCTTCCTGTGGTCCTTAAAATAAATGCAGTTTAAATAGTTAAAACAACATGCTAAGAAGTACCCTGGGAGTCCAGACGCTGTAATCGGCGCGCCACCGAGCACCGAAGCTCTCCCGGCCCACCCTCCTGCTGCCCCCCGAAGACCGACCCCGCCCCACTCTCCGCTGTAAACCCAAGCTCCATCTTCTCATAGCAGAACACACAACGCCTTGTAGTCAGTGGCCTCTAGTAACCTCGCCCACAGAAGCCCACAGAAATGCGCCCAATCAAGGATGGCCCAATCAACACGTGGCGTCCCGCTGTGCGGGGATTACCGGCAGGCCAATAGCGCGAAGAACGTTCTAACACAGAATCTGTGCTAGAAACTGACAGCAAGAGCCATGTCGCCAGACCCGTAATCGGCTAGCGGAGCTTGGGTTTACAGCGGAGAGTGGTGCGGGGTCGGTCTTCGGGGGGCAGCAGGAGGGTGGGCCGGGAGAGCTTAAGCGCGCATGCGGTGCTCGGTGGCACGCCGATTACGGTGTCTGGACTCCCAGGGTAGCTAAGAAGTGTTTTTGTATGTTTTCCAGGGACCAGTTCTGAGAACATGGTTGGTGACTCTAGAAAGAGTCGTTGTCAGTACAGGACCGACGGCTGCCCTTAAGAAGATGTGCTTAGATCAGGTCAGTTCTCCAGCAGTACCAGTATCTGTTACTGTATATTCTTTTTTGTTGTTGTGGGAAGTTGATTTTGTAGAATGAGAAAAAGAGGTTTTTGCAGCGTTTTAATCGCGTTTATTTGAAATAGTTCTGTAGTACAGTAGCAATACCCATGAAACTCATATTCATGGTTTCATGAATTCAATATTGCCTGTAGCTATCAGGTGTGATTTCCATTCATTCATTCATTCATTTTCTTTCAAACGTTGATGTTCCTTCCTTCCTTCCTTCCTTCCTTCCTTCCTTCCTTCCTTCCTTCCTTCCTTCCTTCCTTCCTTCCTTCCTTCCTTCCTTCCTTCCTTCCTTCCTTCCTTCCTTCCTTCCTTCCTTCCTTCCTTCCTTCCTTCCTTCACTTTCATTCATTCATGTTCATTCATTCATTCATTCTCTCACTCATTTGCTCTTTCATTGCCTACCCCAGGCCCTGATGGCCCCGTTCTTCCTGGGTATGTTCTATCCTGTGGTAGGCCTGAGCAGATGGGACTCATGGGAGGATATCAAGCAACTAGTGAAGAAGGTAAATAATGTGTTTCGTCTTCAAGTGATTACTGGTTATCTAATCTTAGTTCCTACAAATCGCTGTCGCTAAGTTTCTATAGTGAAGGTTTTCTTTAGGGTTGGCGTTGAGTTAAGCGTTCTCATATGCATGATTGCAAAACCTCTTAGCGTCGATTCCTCTATAAACCTTGGAGAGCGATGATGACATGTTTCTCAATGATTGCGGCCTGGCAGAGTCAATTCTACTGGTACACCCCAACCAATAGATCCCTTTGAAACTCAGATTCGAATCAGCCATGACCCGACAAATTGCTTCATAGTTTGCTTTAGTGACTGAATCTGGCAAAACAAACTCGTAAGAAAAGTATTTTTTTTTTTTTACGTTAAAAACTTTAATCACTTCCAAAGTGCCAAAATTATCAATCTGAAAACATCTTTTAAAAGCTGACACCTTCCAGCATTTCACTGCAGCTGGCGAGTTTGTTTTGTCAGATTAAGTCGTTAAGACAACTTAGAAAGCGATTTGTCAGGTCATAGCTGATTCGAATCTGAGTTTCAAAGCGATCGATTGGTCAGGGTATGGTAGAGATCCCGATTAAACTCTCTGTCCACAGTGACTGTGACATGAATTTAAGTTAAAAAGGTCAAAAGGTCATTATCGTAAAATTTACAGGAGAGTCTGAGCTGGATTTGATTCACACATAGTCTGACATACCTGCTTACAGTGCTTAGAATAGTGAAACTCGCTATTGAATCAATACATGTTAACTGAAGCACTATGAAAACGAATTACTTTTGTTTTTTCAGGAGTACCTGTCCACGCTGTTCAACAATTACAAAGTATGTTCAACTGTAAAGTCTATACATAAAGGGGGTTGGCATAGGAGTTTCACCCTTTTTCTTCTTTCTTTTCAATACTACCCTCTTATCAATAGGTAAAATTTGTGAAACTGCTACTGCATTTTGAGGACCCGTACTAATTTTTGGATGACATATCCTTGCAAACCTTTTTCTGTGTATGATGATTTTGATAGCTGTCTCTAACTTTCTATTGTGTCATTTTGAACCATGAACATAGAAATCCAGCAGACAATATATTCTGAATTTTTTGAGTGAATGGATAGAAAAAAAACTACCATGATAACACAATTTTATATTTCTTCCTCTCTAGCTTTGGCCTGCTGTTCAGTTAGCCAACTTTTATTTTGTTCCTCTAAACTTGAGGTGAGTTTTAGTACTAATGTTACGAAAGCCCAGTATTCAAATCTAAATTTGGTACATCAATTTTTTTCAGTAATGCCATTCTAAATATCTTTCCCATCTAATGGTAGCGAACTGAAGGGTCATTTAACTTTATACTATAAAGTATTAGAAATTCGTAAAAATTATAGAAAGGACACATTCCTTTACCTTAATTTTGTAGGACATACAAGTTTGGAGATCCAACTTTAGAACTACCATACACGTTGCAGAAGAAAATCTGTTATTGAAAAATGTTACACGAACCACACCCTCCTACCACAGCCCTATTCCCATTCTTTGTCGTCTCCAAGCAGATGTCAGGATCTGCCGTTTGTTAAAAAGGTGCTATAACGGGATAGAGTACAATGTGTTGCAAAAATAGGTGTAAAACGCTTAGCTTGGATATTCTTTCTCGCTCATCTAATACTGCAAATGCGTGGTTTTAATTTCGTGGTAGGGAGAAAATGGAGAGTTTGCGGTGGTTTTAAGTTCGCGTTTGAAACAATAGTAGCGCTGCAGAAACACTGGCAAAAAATGTTTGCGGTGGTCTTAAGTTAGTTTTTAAAACCACCACAAACATTTCTGCATTACAGTAGTTGAAGAAGTTTGCTATATTTGTGGCTATATGATATATCATATGTATCTAATGTTTTTCTTTTTGTTTCAGATTGTTAGTGATGAATATTGTGGCTCTAGGATGGAACACATACTTGTCTTGGAGAGCGAACATTCACACTGAAGACTCGCCCGACCCCTAGTGCCAAAAAAATACGTTCCCCAAGAAACTGAAAAAGGAGTTGCAAGCATGGGACCATCAAAATGTAAAGATAACGCAATAGGAAGAAATTGTGCTCTCAAGTTTAGGGAATTTAGGCAGAATGAAAGGAAAATATACTGTATTTGTAAGAGATGTTGACCTGAAAGAAATTGCAATATACAAATACAGTTGTATTATGTGCACCTCTCAACCTTTCTAGTCAGTCCATTTCTATTCAGTACGCAAAAATTATATTGAACCATCACAGTGCCAAGGAAGTAAAAATTCGGGCACTATAATGTTTCATTTTATTCCTTGAACCTATTTTTTCCTTAGTTAGTTTTAGTAAGTTGGATGGAGTATGGAAGGGGTCAAGATATAGCAGTTAGGCCACACCAAGTTGATTTCTTGGTTAACAGAATTTTTGAAAAAATTCTAGCTTGGAAAATCAACATGAAAACAGAATCTCACAGGAAAGTTTGTGCTTTTGTGCACACAGTTTCAGGGAGTGAACAGGGTCAGGTGCAAATTTTCACCCCAGCTATCTGTTTTGATTATGTCCTCGTGCTAAAATTAAAAAAAAACAAAAAACTGTTAACCAAGAAATTGAATTGGTGTGGCCTTAGGGTGTAAGAAAATTTTCCTGCTTGAGACAATTTTTATTATTCAAATCAAGACGAAATCAGGACATTTCACCAAGATGTTTCCCTTTCAGACGATTCGCAGATACATCTTCAACTGGTTATTAAATATTAGTTTGTATACTAATCACTGTAGCTAAATTAAGTTTATCGGTAGGGTTAGGATTGAAGTTTTCTAGATTGCAAGACCTCTTAGCGGCGAATCCTCTAGAAACTTTGAAGACTTAACATGACAGGTTGGCAAATGCCACACTGCTTGACATTTAGTTGTCAACTTTCTGAAGTTTTTGTTCTCATTCATCTTGAAATGTCATACCAGAATATGCTTTGTTCTCCAAATAAAGGAAGAGAACACTATACTAGTTTGTTATTTTCTTTGTGCTGATGTAGACACTATGGTTAGCTTAGGCCCTTTACCAGTGGGAACTAAATTCTAAATCTTAGCTACTGTTTCTACATTTTCTTGATTTTTTGTTACGTAAACCCTTATCTTCACCCCAGACTATTAGCAGAATTTTTTTTTTTTTTGCCGTCGCTCCAATTTTTTCCTGAAAAAGATCAGAGAATCAACAAATAAAATTGGTGTGGCCTAACCTGATCTTTTCACCCCAAGCTACTCAATCTCCTCCCTGCTAGATGCATCAGGCCAGTTTCATTTCTTCATGGTCACCAGGGCTGTCTCCATCTGTAACTTTTTTTCTGTCCAATTCATTATTTGGGAGCACATGTTGTTAATTTTCTTTGTTAAATCTGTCATTTTAACCTGACAAAAATTCATTTTCATCAACTTCATGTCACAGTTAAAGGCATCCAGAGCGTTTTATGAGGCTTAAAACTTAATTAAAAAAGCTCCAATTTCTAGTTATTCCTACACCTAGTAATTTTCAATAACACTTTACCATTACATATCAACATTGAAGGAGCAAAGATACGATGTAGTTGTGTGGTGAGAACTGATAGAAAACCCAAGCCCTAATAGACTGATCCTGACTGTCCATCACAATTGGCGGTTCGACCAATGAGAGAGTGACTGCATGTCCGTCAAATATTTGCATTTTTATGTTTTGATTTTGCATTTCTACGTTTTGACGGAGGTGGGCGGGCTATGGTACCGGTCTATTTACACTAGGCGCGTGAAACTCAAAGATCACCATGTAGCTTATCTTTGTGCCGCTTTTGATAAGAAATTTGCGCGCAATTGTGGTAAACAGTGGCATTAAATGTCAATTTTATTAAGATTACAGCAAGTAGAATATTTCCAGATTTCAAGCCTCATAAATTGCTCTGCGTGCCTTTAAGATTTTTTTGGACGGATGAGGTGAAGTTTTGTCGGTCCTCACAAGCAAATATCCATCCCGGGACGGAGGGACAGGTCCTGGAGACAGCCATGGTTGTCTGATTCAGTGCAAGATGAACTAATATTAGAGTATAAAGCTTATCTATTCAAAGAAAGGAAAACAGGGAGTGTTGTCACTGATTGTTTTATTCTGCCAGCATGTTACAGAAACATTTCTAAACCAAGGTCAAACAGAACACGTTCATTTTTACAAGTAAAAACAGAATGTTGTACTGTAAAATGACTTAGTAAATAAATAAATAAATAGACTCGGCGCCATCTGGTTGACTTCGTTTTTTTCGTATTCCACAATGGCATCAAAATGTATGCCCTTTTTTGGCATAGGTGTAAACAGCTTTGAAATCATGGGGACCTTTTTGGTATTGTTCTCGCGGTCCCACTTTTCCTGCGGAAGTGTTTCCAATGAAGCTTACGACTATGGAGTAACCAGATGAGGGCCGAAACAAAAGTTGCAAAGTTGAAACGCGCGGCTCCTGATTTCAAGTTGACAGTCTCTAGTGCGGTCATGTCCCTGGCGACGATGGAGGGTGGAGCGAGGTAAAGCGACCATCACTTCTTCTTCCCGCCGACAGCCTTCTGGGCGGCCTTGGTGGTCTTCCCGGTTTTCTCCGTCTTGACCACTGCCTTGATGACGCCGACCGCCACGGTCTGCTTCATGTCGCGCACGGCAAAACGACCCAGGGGTGCGTAGGAAGCGAAGGCCTCCACGCACATGGGCTTGGACGGAATCATCTGAACGATAGCGGCGTCGCCAGACTTGACGGACTTTGGGTTCTCTTCCAGCTTCTTGCCGGAACGACGGTCACACTTTTCCTTGAGTTCGGCGAACTTGCAGGCGATGTGGGCGGTGTGGCAGTCCAGCACGGGCGCGTAGCCTGCCTGGATCTGGCCTGGATGGTTCAGCACAATTACCTGGGAATAGAAAATGACACCAAGTTAGTCATGTACTTGTACATGGCATTCAAGGAAGGGTTTTTCTGCTCTGATCATGTGCTCCCTCACTCAAAATAACGGATTCTCTGACAAGCATAAAATTCAGACTGTCTAGGGAGGTCACATGTGGCCACAGTCTTCAACTGTGACCTGTCTGACAATAATTTCTCGTCTCTAGAAACCTTAGAATCCCTCGCACACCCATGCAATTTTTTTTTCTGGAAAAACCTGATACAAATTCATGAACTTCTACAGAGCTTTTATTTTGTGTTAGTAGGGAAAAGCAGTGTTTTAAATTCACACTTCTGTAGTACTACAGTAGTAATGCAATGGTAATGCATATTCACGTCATGGATTTGAAGAGGAGAGGTCACCACAGAAATAGAACCACTACCAAGTTTTCAGATTTAAAGCATTTGCATACCAGACAGCAATGCTAACATGGTACATGTCAGTACGCTTGCATCATTTGTCCCTTCACAAATAACTGCTACAATCATCTGTCTAGCTGCTTCGATACCCATACCAGTTTTCGCTGTTTTACAACCAGAAATGATAATGAGTTTGGGTGCACACTTATCAAACCATGATGCAAAAGAACTAGAAGATTTACAATTAAAAAACAAAAGGGACTTAATCTGCCAGACCACAGACCTGTGCATCAAAGCTAGCAGCCTCCTTGGGGGGATCGTTCTTGCTGTCACCGGCCACGTATCCACGACGGATTTCCTTCACAGACACGTTCTTGACGTTGAAGCCGACGTTGTCTCCGGGCAGGGCCTCTGGAAGAGACTCGTGGTGCATCTCCACGGACTTGACCTCAGTGGTTAGGTTGACGGGGGCAAAGGTCACCACCATGCCTGGCTTCAGGATACCGGTCTCCACACGGCCGACGGGGACAGTTCCGATACCTGAAATACAAATCACATATCTGATTGAAATGAAGGATATACAGCTATGTTGCGCACTATTGACTACCCCTTAAATACACTGCAGGCCTCGAAATTAACTTTTTCCCCTACTGTCCCAACATTGTCCCAAAAGTGGATTTCAACTGTCCCGAAAGTGTCCTGAAGTGTCCCAACCAGGGCCAAAGATATGAACTTAGTGTCGGGTCTGCATTCAGTTCCAGAGGTTCATGTTCAGGTTTGGACCCATACTCAAGTCAGGACCTGAGCCCAAGTCAATCTGTGTTAGAATATTTTTTTTAGTTATATACAAAATTGTGTATTGTAAAATAGAAAATTGCATGAAATTTGAAAAATATAATACATACAAAGGTATATACACTCAGTAGTAAACACAAGTTTCAACAAAGTTAACAACCAGAAATATTGTTAACAACCTGAAATAATGTATTTTAATAGGTTATAAAAGAAAAAGCATAATTCTGCAGAGTTTAAAGACTTCATTGATGCGGTGGCTCTTGGGGAGGTAGAATAAATCCGAAAATGTTTGATTTCTAATCTTGCAGGGCAAACCTTAATCAAGTAAATGAGGTGTGACCATCCCTCTGCTGACCCCCTGTCAGGGGAGCAGACATGTGCCACAGCCTAGCTGGGACAGGCTTTCCTTTCACTATGCTGAGTGATAAATGATGATTGATTTTGAGAAGACTAGTACCACACCAAAAACAATGGGTGGGACCAGTATACAGTTTCACAAGGGAGGAGCACAGTGGCACTCAGGAGCCCTGATTGTCCCAAATATGTCCCAAATTGATTATTGAGTTGTCCCAGGTCAAATTTTGGTGGCCCCGGGACATAGGGACATAGTTAACTTCGAGCCCTGCACTGTCAGTAGACCGGCTGGAAGTGAATGGGATCACCGTGTCACCGCAAAGGTCAGACTTGGGAGTGACAGGAAGTAGAGTTCAGAGGTGATAGAACTAGTCATTTATCAGAGATGACAAACATTCCTGGTCATGCACACGGGTTGAATGGAAAAGGCTACTAATTAACAGAGCAAAATTGTTTTTGCTCGGTCTTTTTGTTCTTTTTGCAGTTCTATTCTCCATACACTAGTCATGTGCACTGTAGAGTTCAAAGAAGTGGCCAAGGGAAACATGTTATGTTAATCACAACCCTATCAGCATAATTTATGAACTAAAAGTAAACAAGACATACAAGAGACTCAAGGAAGAGTAAGATCTTGGAACACCAGTTTTAAAGTTCCAAGTGAAGCTGCTTGTAACTACGGGCTAATGTTCGGAGTACATACCGCCAATCTTGTACACATCCTGCAGGGGAAGACGAAGGGGCTTGTCGGTGGGCCTGGACGGAGGTTCGATGGCGTCCAGGGCCTGCATCAACGTCATCCCCGAGCTTTTCCCAGACTTGCGCTCGATGTTCCACCCCTTGAACCAGCTCATGTTGGTGGACGGCTCGATCATGTTGTCACCGTGCCAGCCAGAGATGGGCACGAAGGCGACGCCCTTGGGATTGTAGCCAATCTTCTTGATGTACGCACCCACTTCCTTGGTGATCTCACCGAAGCGAGCCTACAAAAAAATCAAAGCAAAATAGTTCAAACTGCCACCAAGGGAATGACTAGAAAGTTCGGGGTATTAAAGTCTGATGCTACTTCCTTGCTTGAATCAGCGCCACATACATACATACAGACATAATCATACTATAATGAGTTGAAGCACTACAAAGTTCTGCTTCCAGTATTCTCGGTTGCACATCTTTTCTGTCAGCGCCTCACAAGTACAAATGTACCAGAGACTAAGGCCCGTGCATATATTCAAGTCTATATGATTGAGTTGCATATTAACTTTTTTTGGTTAAGGTAAAGTTTGCTAGGAAAACAATTGTTTTACTTTGACCAACCGTTGTGCAGCCTGGTTATCAAACCGAAAAAGGGAGACTTCTTTCTCCGCAAACTTTACCTAAACCAAAGAAATGTCAATACGGAACTTATACCGACTTGACTATACACTCAAGTGTGAATGGGGATTTACCTCAGAGTAGGGGGGCTCGGTGGAGTCCATCTTGTTTACTCCCACGATGAGCTGCTTGACACCCAGGGTGTAGGCCAGCAGGGCGTGCTCACGGGTTTGTCCGTTCTTGGAGATACCAGCCTCGAACTCACCGGTACCAGCAGCCACAATCAGCACGGCACAGTCAGCCTGCGAAAAATAAATAAAGATGTTTTGCGTACCATAACTCTTTATTCCTCGATCATTAAAACCTCTCTATAGCTACCACACTGACTGCATGGATGAACATTGAGCCACTAATGTAACTCCACTGCTCGAATTGTCAAGTTGTTGAAATTGTTCATGTAAAGGTGAAATTTAACTTGGAGCCTTATTTTTAATCTATTCATGCAAATTATTTTAAATTCGTAATATTATAGTTAATATCTAGTTAATGTTTTTGATATGTGAATTTTACAAATCATGAGCCCCTTGGTAAATGATGATACATATTTCTATGAAATATCACATGCAAAGTTATCAGGAATAAAACTGAATCTGAAGTATTGCAAATTCAACTGATGAAAGCCTTTCCAAAGTTTAGCTAGGAGTGCATTACCTGTGAAGTTCCTGTGATCATGTTCTTGATGAAATCACGATGTCCGGGGGCATCAATGACAGTCACGTAGTACTTGGTGGTCTCGAACTTCCACAGGGCGATATCGATGGTGATACCACGTTCACGCTCGGCCTTCAGCTTGTCCAGCACCCAGGCGTACTTGAAGGAACCCTTGCCCATCTGTGAAGATAAAAAAGGCATTCATTCTTTTGCCACTTAGAAACATTTTCATCATCATCATCTCTCCATCATAACTTGTCCATTTTTCTATGCAGAGCTTTGTCAGTTGCCTATACAATATACCTAAACCGGGCTGAGGTTTCCCCTTGTTGTGCGTGTGTCCACCTGTCAACCAATCAGAGAATCAGGTTTACCTTAAGATTGAACATTAAGGCATTTCTCTGATTGGCTGATAGCTGGTTAGAGGCCAAGGCCACAAAAGCGGAAACCTCAGCCCTGTTTTATTAACAGAGCCCCCTAAGGCATATTGTGTAGGATGTGGGCTTAGGCTCTGCGTAGGAGACTGAACTTTTCAAGAACACTTTCTGATGTTTGATCCCAAATGAAATCTCAAACACAACAACCTTACCTCTTGGGCTTCCTTCTCGAACTTCTCAATGGTACGCTTGTCGATACCGCCACACTTGTAGATCAAGTGACCGGTGGAGGTGGACTTGCCGGAGTCGACATGGCCGATGACCACGATGTTGATATGAAGCTTTTCCTTGCCCATGTTGTCTGTTGTGGAGTCCGACTAGTCGGTTTGACTCGCTTAGAATCACAGCTCACTGCAGAATGCAACAGATGTCTAATTTCATTTGTGCTTCCTACACTGCATCTTGATTAGATTTACTCTGTCCACCAATCAAATTTAGCGCCTGTGCTTTTGAGAAACATATTTGACTCAGCTATATTTCGATTGGACAGCAAGGCTGAAAGAAAATTACTGTCAATGACAATGACCAATCAAATGATTATAGGTTAGACTGTTATATACTTTTATAGAATTAATCAACAGTATGCATAAAGAAAATTCAATAACAGATTTAACTTGTAACCAGCTTCTAGAAAGCTAGGTATTGCTATCAATGTATTCTTGGTTTCTAAAATTAAATTTTACATGCATGGACTTTTTCTATAAAAGACAGAAAAGAAAGTAAAGATGTTCATGCCATAAATGACGATATTGCAATCAAATGACATGCAGTTTAATGAAATTCTTAATATTAACCTTATTTCACACCCTCTACCCTTACCAAACAGAAAGAAGACAGAGAAAGACATTGTCGTGCAGGAATTGAGAGGAATTTAATCGGGATAAAGTGCCATGTGAATAAGGGGTAAAATGTTAATTGTTGGAAAACCTGCATTAGCATTCAACTAGCATTGCAGTTTTATGGACTTCTCTTGTGTTGCATGTTGGTGGGGAGGGGGGCAATGAACGAAAATCTTTGAATTGAAGTCGTTTACTATTAGTCACCAAAAATACGCGAATGGGTGTGACATTTTATCTGTAGAAACATGTAAGCAGTGACAAAGTGATTTGGCATTTCCAATGACTTTTTCTTCATCAATGTGAAAGATTGCGCAATCATGCCATCGAATTGAGTCATGGGGGGAGGCATGATCTAGAAAATTGTTTGAATTTCTTTAACAAAATTACGACTTTGTCAACGCCATGCGTCAAAAGATTAGCTCGATTTAAAAGATAATAAGGATTTATGTTTCTAATTGGGGTGGTAAAATTAGAAAGACAAAAAGCCATCCCCGAACTTGACCTAAAAAAAATGGTGTCATGTCATGAATAGTCATAATCTTCCCTCCCAGCATAGCGATCATGGCCCGTTATCTTTCCTTTGAAATATTTCCTCATTTACGGAGCATTCAGAGGAATGAGATACGATTTTCTTTGCCAAAATTCGTAGACTTTAAATACACGATTGTGTAAAGCAATGTGGTCATTTGCTATTTGCATAGAGAGATGGGGACTTCCAAATTTGGATAGGGGACTAGACGGGAATGCCGACATGACATTTCGCGGGGAAAAAAATCAAAGAAATAATATTCCAGCATCCGGTACGACAAGTAGAGGAAAAGAGTAATATTTGTGCTCAATAAAATATGGAAAAAAAAGAGAAAGCCTAGGAAGAGATGGTTTCTAGCGAAAGACCGCCAGCAAAAGAATCTGAACGATTTCTCGGCACTTACAAATATTGCGACATACGGAGTCTAACATCGCTTCACCGTAGGCTGGCATCCGCAAACTCACGTTGCAATCGCAGGGCATCCTTATACGCTAAAAATCACAAAGAACACGCTAAAATCATGGGAAAATAAAACGCAGGTTACAGAGGCATCTAGCTACAATGCGTGCATTATCGGATGATCGGTATTGTTTGCGATACAGCTTGGATTGATATGCAAATATTTGAGGTAACGGTACGCACTCACCAGCGCCGCGCTAGGAATAGAAGAGGCCGCCACTCCAGGGGTCAGATCATTTTATATGCCGCGTAGAGGGGTTTAAGTAATGACGTCATCTCGGCATTAACTCCCCTCCCTATACGGTGTGATTGCGACATCACCATCACCGTTTTATGCACTTTCCAAGCAAAAAATTCCGCCAACTGTATCAATAATGTTTGATGATTTTAATATATTGACTAATTTTACATCTTGGAGCTAAATATTTGACACCTTCACCTTC
This sequence comes from Branchiostoma lanceolatum, assembly GCA_035149815.1. NCBI lineage: Eukaryota > Metazoa > Chordata > Leptocardii > Amphioxiformes > Branchiostomatidae > Branchiostoma > Branchiostoma lanceolatum. The sequence continues at coordinate 12,213,221 of CM068883.1, read as the reverse complement.
ACCTTGGTGCCTAGTCCCATCCTCATCTATGGGGGGGGAAATGCGACCGTAAAATGATCACATGTGTGGGTTGCGACACTCCGGAAAATCCATTAATAGGAGGAAATATACACAAATAATTAACTTATACAACTTCATGTACCAGCATGAGAAGGTGAAACGTAGCTTGATCTTAGCAAAAAATAAAAATTTTACACAAAATATATTTTTGTCTGTATATCAAAAACAAAAAATTTACAAAAAAATCTGTCATTAAGGTTTGAAATACATTTTATTTGTGGGAAAATCTTCGCCAGGAAAGGAAATCATTCCTCCCCATAAGTGTTGCTCGTGTGTCTGGAATAAAAATGGCCGCCTCAGCTTGCGTCTCGTTACTGAGGGCAGGAAGAAGTTTGCTTACTTCCTCGCTCCAAGTCATTCCAAAGGTGGGCTTTAATGTATGCACAAAGATATAAAGGTAGTTGGGAAATAATTCTCATTGGTTGGTAGTTTTTGGGGATCTAGAAAGTAGCGTAATCGTTTGGTGGAGTTGGCTAGTTTTGCCCTTCCCTGGGCGCCAGACTAGTATCGGGTCGCTATCGATTTCCTACGGTGGCCAGAGAACAGTCTGCCCGCCCGGTCTTAATCAACGCTCCGGGGAGTTGAGCCCGTAGGGGTGATAACCGCGCCCCTTTGTAGATAGGGCCGGTCAACTCCCCGGCTAGAACTCCCCCGGTGCGCTAATTAGGGTTCGGCGGGCTGGGGTCTCTGTGCCACCGAGAGAACTGACTGCAAGGTACCGGCTAAAAGGCCCGATAAACAGTCTGGAACCCAGGGTAGTTTTGCCCCCCTCCCCCTTTATTTGACCTCGTAATTTTCTTTATAGTTGTTCAGTCCCACCAAATGGACATGTGAGACAGTTGTCCTGAACTATCAATTTGATGTAAAATAATTATCTCTGAATGTGTATTTTTAATTTACTTATATTTTGTTGAGTTGACCCAACGACATTATATAGTAGGTTGAAACCACAGGTGCTTCCTTGATAGTGTTATGAATAAATTCTAAACTCATTCAATCATAAAATTATTTACTCAATCATAAGGAAAAATAATTGATTACCACCAACTTAGCTAATGTAAATCTTTCACGGTGGCTTTATTTTCGCAGTTTCTGTGATGACCTGTCCTCTGCGAATTCATCACACTCTGAATATCTATTTATTTATTTATTTATTGATCTTTTAGGTGGCCCCTTCAGTTAACATTGTAACTGATTTATAATATGTCTATTTATTATAATATTTATAATTTGTAATATGTCTCCCTTTTACAACTGTACTACAGAATTGTTTTAACAGTGAATTTCAGACAAGACGAAAACGTTGTTCTCCTTCTACTGTAAAAATAAAAACACTTCAAATGTAGATGAATTTACAGTATTCTGATGAAATCAATCACACCCGGGTTTTCCAGTACCCTTTTGAAGAAGCCTGTATCTGGTTATTGAAGCGTCTCTCATTCCCAGATAAAAGTTGTTTTTTAACAATACTGTACTTGTTGTGTAGTTGTAGTGAATAAAAATACTCTTTTTTACACAACCAAGAGATTTATTCCACCGATGTTTCGGTGACCATCTGTCACCTTCTTCAGGGCAATTCTGACTGGTTCACATAGTAATGCAGCACAGGTGTCGCTGCTTATACGTAATAATGAGATGTATTCCCAAATGCAAGTATTTACATATGTAAAATCACGGGATGACATCACTATGCAGTCCCAAACATACAGAAGTGTAACACATACACAACTATCATTAGAAAAACAATGCAACGATTATCATCTATTTCGTAAGGATGCGGTCCCAAACGTGACTGAGTCTGTATCCCCCCTCATCATGGTTCATGACTGGAGCGGATTTCCTGATCCATACAGCCTATATATTGTCCTGTCCATCACCTTGGCCCCATCCCAGTCACAGTTGTTTCTCATGATGTGGTCTGTCACTGCTGATTTGTGCTGCATTGCTATGTGAACCAGTCAGAATTGCCTTGAAGAAGGTGACAGATGGTCACCGAAACGTTGGTGGAAGAAATCTCTTGGTTGTGTTAAAAAGAGTCTTTTTATTTAGTGACTTACCAACCTGATGAAATTATTCAAGACTGCACTTGCAGTCTTTCGATGAAGGTTAGACATCCAGGTAATGTGACAAAACGTGGTGGATGCCACTTAAATGTCTGACTGTTTCCAAAACCTATCTAGTTGCTTGAGTAACTGTTTTCTTGCATAATACTTGTAGTCATGCGGGGAGTGTGGGGGTCTGGACAGCGTGATGGCGCAGCAGGTTCGCTATCGTACCTGGCCTTGCCACATCATGGTACGGGACCTGAAGCGCCGGCGAATGGTGAAGCAGCTCGGACCGGACCGTCTGCGCATCAACTCCCTGAGAAAGAACAACATTCTACCAAAGGACCTTCAGGTAAAATATTACAGGTTTGCGATAGCCAAACCAGTATGGTTCACATATGAATCTTAAGGGTGGTCCCTTCAGTTAACTGTGTAACTAATTCCCAAGGGAGCCCTTACAAAATCATAACAAATTAGGATACAAAAAAGAATGACTTAGCATAAATTGATCATCAATCAGAGAGTTTTTCCTTGATTTTAGTTATTTGTTATTTGGCAATTTAATTTTTTTTAAGTGGTGCATGTTATGTTGAAGAAATCTCACACACAGAATGCAGGTCAGAAAGTCATAGTGATACTTTAATACTAGGAATACTTAATATGAGAATCTACATTTAAAACTGTTTCAAATCTATTCTTATGCTGGATTCTTTAAAAAGAAAAACTCTGAGAAGACCTTCTTTTCACAAATCTATTAGGATGTCTGTTAACTCTTTGACTTTTTGTCATATCACCCTTCCCTGAAAAGATATTGGAATGTTTTAAAACTTAGGACTTGAGTTGTATATGTGTTTTAAAGATTATTGTATCAATAAATGTTGGTGTCCCCATATGCATTCAATAATAGTGACTCAAGCATACATGTATTACGTTTTACTAGCAAGCTTTAGAATATTCTGTAGTATAACCATCGATAACGTGAGAGTTACAGAAGATTTCTAAACGTACAAAAATGAGCTGTGGTAGACAGAAATGCAAATAGGGACACCAAGATGGTGGCAGATGCACCAATGACGTTGACCGTTGTATAATTAAACCTCCAGGAGCTAGCTGATAGACAGATAGCTGACATGCCATTGGACAGCAGCATCGTGAGGATTCACAACCGCTGCGTCATCACGTCACGTCCACGGGGAATCCTGAGTCGCTGGCGCCTCAGTCGCATCACGTGGAGAGAGCTTGCCGACTACAACTTAATGTCCGGGGTTACAAGGGCGTGCTGGGGGAATACCGGATACCCATTGAGAATTAAGAAGAGGAAAGTCTTATGGTGACCCTTTAATGATGCTATGAACTGTTGCTTGATCTTGAAATAAGAACGACTTACTAGGGAAGTTACAAGGGTGTTAAGTGTAGGGGCATTTGTAGAATTCTTGTGTCTTTTGGTTCAAACAAGCAGTTCAATACAAGTTGCTCTTTTGTGTTGAAAGCCATATTGTGATTTTTCACCAAGGCCTTGTTAGTTCACTTGTATCTGAATGATTGCTGAAGCTTTCTGGAAATAAACAGGAAATGTTTTCTGATGGTATGTCAGAAAGCCTGGAACACATGCATAGAAGACTCTTCATGTGCATTCAGACGAGAATCTAGTTATGAAATTGTATATTCATATGGCAGGGCACGAAATTCATTTCAGGGAATAGGTGCACTGGTACTCCTAACCTAAAAAGTTAGGTGCACAGACGGACTTTAGGGTGCACAACATGAAATAAAGTAGAATGTCTGTAATTCTATAGCTAATTTCAAACAATACATCAAAGTACATCAAAGCTTGTATTGCTTTTTCTGATTTCATTTCAAGAACATTCTGCGTACTAGTGTTCAATAGTACCGTTACCCTATAGCCTACACAAATACCTAGATGCACCATTGCACCCAGTCCAAAAGAAGGTGAAGTGCACATACACCCAGTATTTCGAGCTATTAAATTTTAGTCAAGTCAATGCCTTTATGTAGCTTCGAGATTATTCAACAGTAGTAGAGCAAGAAGCATTTCTGCTATTAGTCGCATTTCAGATGTTTAAGGGGGCTGTTTGGCTTCTGATGCAGACCAATGAAAGGCTGTGATGTTAGAGTTTTTAGGGTTTATTGTTTATACGAAAGTGACCTGACCTTTTTTTGTTCATCTATCCCACTAATCCTTGTATTCTCCCCCAGACACTTACGGAGGCTGAATGGATAGTCAGAAGTTTTCAAAAGGGTAAATGATTTGCAATTAGATAGTTATCCACTAGCCTACCAGAAAAGGTTCAGTTTGTTCAGCCCTAAATAAGTGTTGCTTGCTGCTGTTATTTTATCCACCACAGATAAATGAAGTCAGAATTTGCCAAAAGGTAAATAATTAACTAGAAGTCATCCACGAGCCTACCAGAAAAGAAGCACACAACAATGGAAGACGATGGTGACTTTTACTCTGAGATACCCATGGAAGAAATCAAGGAAAATTCCGTAATGGCGGTATCACAAATGTACGTGAAACTTGTAGTCACGTTTACAGATTTTCTCTTTACTCCACCTTGTTACGATCCACGTCTTTAGACATATGTTAAAAGAAGGAACATATGATTTGCCAGTTTAGCAATTTAAAGAAGTTAAAACAGATGGTACCAGTGTACAGAGAAGTTGGTATAGACGAGGAGGCCATCTGTTCGATAGACACTTAACTAGAGTTAAGATCCTCACAGACAACGGCCAACTTAGCGGTGCCACTTTTCCTGCGGAAGTGCTTTCGATGAAGCCTTCGGCTATGGAATAACCAGCCAATGGCTGAAACAAAAGCTACGATTCTTAAACAAAATGCTTTTGGGTTGACCTTGTTGCAAGCTACTGTGTACATGTATCCATCCTTGGATGTGACTAAAGGTGGAGTAAAGTGCAGCGACCATCACTTCTTCTTGGCAGCACCGGCCTTCTGGGCAGCCTTGGTGGTCTTCCCGGCTTTATCTGTCTTCTTCACGCCGACAGCCACGGTCTCCTTCATGTCGCGCACGGCCGACTGGCACGGTTCCGATACCTGTTTATCAACAGAAAACTAGTCATGTTGAAATATAATTGATACAATTTCAACCAAAATGGTTGCCGTCTTCCAATCCCACCGCTGCCACCAGTGTAGGAAAGGATAGATGCTCACACTCTGGATGTCTGGTCAATAATGATTACAGGAACACTGGGTCCCTGCCCTTTATTGCGAACTAATCAGTAACAGATGTCCTACTCACTATGTGGTCTACAGTTACGATCTCCTACACAACCATAAAAGAAAGCTTTAGAAAAGATTAAAGTCGCTATATTCACCAGTTAGCAAAACTACAGCATTGATGTCCTGGACAGATCAGACTTATGCAAAAACGCATGACATCCACCTACCGTCGATCTTGTACACATCCTGCAGGGGCAGACGGAGAGGCTTTTTAGTGGGTCTCTCGGGGGGCAGGATGGAGTCCATGGCCTCAAACAGGGTCTTGCCGCTGGCATTGCCCTGCTTGCGCTCGATGTTCCACCCCTTGTACCATCCCATCTTCTCGGAAGGCTCCAACATGTTGTCCCCATGCCAGCCAGAGATGGGGACGAAGGCGACAGCCTTGGGGTTGTAGCCAACCTTCTTGAGGTAGTTTCCCACTTCCTTGCTGATCTCATGGAAGCGAGGCTGCAAGAGATTACTGCTCAGTTAGTAAGGGGATGAAAAGTGAAATTGAAGTTGAAATCACAGCCAAAATCTTGTCGACGTTCTACCAGAGATGACAAACTTACCTCGGAGTAAGGGGGCTCGGTGGAGTCCATCTTGTTGACTCCCACGATGAGCTGCTTGACACCCAGGGTGTAGGCCAGCAGGGCGTGCTCACGGGTCTGTCCATTCTTGGAGATACCAGACTCGAACTCACCGACACCAGCAGCCACAATCAGCACGGCACAGTCAGCCTGTGGAGAACAAACATGTTGAACACTACACTCGTACTGCCAAGTTCACTCACAAACTTACTATCCAGCCTAATAGACTAAATACATGAAAGCAAAAGAGATTGGCCAAATGGGTGCATTACCTGTGAAGTTCCTGTGATCATGTTCTTGATGAAATCACGATGTCCGGGGGCATCAATGACAGTCACGTAGTACTTGGTGGTCTCGAACATCCACAGAGCGATATCGATGGTGATTCCCCGTTCACGCTCGGCCTTCAGCTTGTCCAGCACCCAGGCGAACTTGAAGGAGCCCTTGCCCATCTATGAAGATAAAAGAGGCATTCATTATTTTTTTCACCAAGAAAACACTGTCTCTTTTCATTATCATCTCTTCATCATAATTTGTAAATGCCTATGGTGAGCTATATATGTAATCTCCAAGCAGATCAACACGGGGCGCCGAAAATCGTATATGCTAGCCAGAGAAGCTCCAGTCAGCCAGATAAGCTCCGGTCAGCCCCGTAGGATCTGCGCCATGTCTACGGGGCTGACTGGCGCTTCTCTGGCTGACTGGAGCTTCTCTGGCTAGCATATACGATTTTCGGCGCCCCGTGTAGATCTGCTTGGAGATTACTATATAAGAATATACCGCCGATCGCTGAAACAATACGGCAAAGGAGACTACGTTTTGTAGGTCACTGCTGGAGAAAAAAAGAAGAGGTAGTGCACAAACTTCTATTGTGGAACCCGAATCATGGAAACAGAAACCGTGGGAGACCACATATGACATATTTTAAAAAACTTGGAGCTGACAGCGGTTTAGACCTACACCAACTGCCTGCAGCGATGGACGACAGAGTGTTATGGCGACAACTGGTCACAAGATGACCTCGACGGAGTGAGTGAGTGCTAAACTGGACTGAGGTTTCCACTTTTGTTGATGTGGCCTCTAACCAGCTGGCAGCCAATTAGAGAGTCACTAAAATTATTTCTTTAGCTAGGTAGAGACAATTCTCTGATAGGCTGATAAGGTACATTGTATAGGAGAACGAACTTGTCATGAACACTTTCTAATAACCAATCCCAAATTTGGCAAATAAATCTCAAACACAACGACCTTACCTCAGCGGCTTCCTTCTCGAACTTCTCAATGGTACGCTTGTCGATACCGCCACACTTGTAGATCAAGTGACCGGTGGAGGTGGACTTGCCGGAGTCGACATGGCCGATGACCACGATGTTAATATGAATCTTTTCCTTCGGCATGTTGTTGGTGACTAGATTCCACTCCTGATGTTAAACAGGTAAAGAAAATCATTCAGTCCGCTGAATTATACTTAAGGCCATATTGATTTGATTTTCGATACATATTCGATATATTATTCCATATGGATCTTCTGGGAAACCCAAAACTGATGCAAGCGTGTGAAATAAAAAATTTCAGGAAAAGAAAATGTTTCCTTCATCATGAAATCTACGTGGTCAGAAGAGTTAGGCAAATGCTACCGAATGATAGATTTTTCATTTTTGTTGTTTCGTATCTTCTGTCTTTGGAATTGACTTGGGCATTCTACGATATTAATATCTGTTTCTTGTATTTTTTGTAGCTCTGGCGGGAAATGTAGGCCCAAATTACACTACGTCTTATTGACTAGCAATGATGTAATAGACTTTTGTAGTAGCGACATCAGCGTCCAGTAATGGTTCTGCTGGTAACGCTATTCCCCGGAAATTGGACTTTACTAAAGTGCCACATATCCTCTTTTCAACGAGGTGTTAAATACCAAGAAACGTTACTGTTTAAGAAAGTTGTGTATTAACAAAGAAACAGAGATTGCAACAAAAATTCGGTGGCCTAACCGCCGGTGGTCGAAAAGGCGAGAACGAGCACGTGGCGTCACCCGAAAAAAACACGGTTTTCCTATTTTTTTTGCCTTTTCTGGGTTCAGAATTATACAGATTCTATCTGTTGGTGTTAAAAAGCCAGGAAAATTATGATTCTCTTCAACATAAATGCTAATTGAGGTCAAATTCCTTTGTCAAAAATTGCGCAATTTTCCTTCTCTCTTTCAGACTCAGGCAGTCGGTAAACGTTAAAATTTCTAAATTTGTGGGGGAAAAACAACATTTTTTTCCACATAGTATTTTGTGAACCCCTGGATGACTTTTTCCCAAGTATCGGAGAAAAATAGAACCCGTAATACGGTATTGTGCAATTCTACGACACCCAGTCTGTCTAATTTAAACCCACTTGGCCTATTTAAAGAATAAGTATTTCTGTCCCAAAAATAACCCCAAAACTTACTAAAGTAAAAGTGGAAACGTACCACAAGTCGTAGAAACAGATGAAAACCATCATTGTGATGTATTACGAAATTTTGGCCAATTTCATTCAGATCTCCGTCGCTAAAGAATGCTTCCAAAATGGCGGCGCTAAAAATTCCTTACCGGAACCTTTTTCCGTATTTTGAAGCACGATTTGCGGTCAAATGTTTCGGCCAAAATAGCCAATGTTAACCTCGGTAGCACCGTGAACATCTGCTAAGAAAGTTCTGAGGAAAAATTGCAACTTACTTTTTTTTTGTCGTGAAAGACGGCAAGCCGTGTGGACAATGTCTAGTGTCGTCTGAACGCAAGCAGATCTCGGTTGAAAAGGAGGACCCCACCCTTTCTTCTGGCCTTCATTGACCTTCACTGGCTGTCAAACTAAAAAAAAATTATACCTGCATGTAAGACCACAGCAAGTGAATTCTATGGATGACATCCTCCGCAGACTCAATAATTAATGAGATACTGTCAGGTACTGTTACGGGCTTGGAGACGCCGTCTACCGTTGTACAATCACACTCTTTTGTTTCTTGCTATTGTCATGCTTGCAAACAATCGATATCGGTGCCGCTGACATACGTTGATCTCATTAAAAACCTGTTTTTCAAGAAAGCAAGCAAAAATACGTAAAGAAAAACAAGATTTTCACCCGAGCATTTGAGTCCCTACGCTGTGATTTGCCGCCATTTGCCGCCATTTGTGGTCGTATTCGGTGGAGAATCTATTCCTTTAATTTTTTTCCCGTGAAAATTCTGCTTACGTAGCGTAGATGACTCGTATTTTACGCCATGATTTTACTTCAAAATACGGCGCGCTACCCCTAGCGGCAGGGCCGGGCTGGGCCGCCATCTTTGTTTACTCATGTTTACCGCTTGTTCTAAGCGCTGATTGGTTCGCGTCAGAAAAACTGTGCTCTGATTGGTTGACTGCAAGATTTCATGTGATCACAAGGCGGGAATTCCCCGTCACAGTTTCGGCGTAGACCGCATTTTGTGACGATCTTGAAGCAGTTTTGTAGCGACCTTCGTAACATTTTTTATTTTAAAAATTGAACAAGCATTTTCTGATGGCAGTATTCAGGGTTTTTTTTCTACTCATCGCCCAGCGTGAATTTAGAACCACCGTGGATTTTCCATTTGCCCGAAACCGCGGATTTTAAGCCCCGCGGATCTAAGTAGACTTACAGTACTGTCAGGTTCTGCACGAACAACTATGACATCGGTGCTAGTGTCACTAAAATGAAAACAGATCTACAGTGGAAGTCACTTGAAGACAGAAGAAAACTAGAGTTCCACGAACACATTATCTTCGCCAAATAATCAAGGCTTATTATGGAGAGTGATTGATATTTACGTGCTTATCACCCCCTGCAAATTTGATCATGCACCATACCATTTGGAAGTTATGATGGGGCGAATGAGTCCAGTCTAGATGGGGTTAAAAATCATTTGGTGGTACAGGACTAGTATATGTGTAGAGTGTGCTGATACAAATGTATATGTTATAACTGGTCATGAAAAAAATCGAGTATGTTGATATTATATGGGCCACAAAGGTTCGATATTGCAGTGTTGTAAGTTAAAGGGATGATAAAATGGTACAGTAAATATATATGAATAGAATAAATCTTTATTCCATATCATACACATTTTGAAAGACATAGTACATGTACATGTGACTTTTCCGCACCTAGCAGTGGTGCAGTTTTGGTACAGTGTACTCTCCAAGCAGAGGAGTGGGTCTGGCTGGTTTTTGACGTGTTTTTAGGTGTTTTTGTCAGGCTTTCTTTTTTGTCCCCTTTTCATTATGTCGCCAATCGTGGTGAACAAAAATGCCTAAACTGAACGCGTTAAAAACCAGCAGGACCCACACCTCTGCTTGGAGGATAGTTTATTTATTTGACCTACATGTACGTTTATGCAAGGCCATCTGGTTACATGACCTGACAGTCCCATGTCCGATTATGAAATGCAGTGGGTTAATAAACTTTCCTTTCTGATTATGCAAATTAGCTCCTGATTTGCATAATTAGTCATTGATTATGTAAAGCACCATCTGAGCTCTGTAAATACCAAATATCACGACGATCTGTCGACCCCTTCTCAAGTTATTCATGTCCGAATGTCAAAACAAAAACACCTACTGCAGTTCTTAACAAGCCGCTAGGGGGCCCAAATTTACAGAACTTACTTTCTGTGGCATGAACCATCTACCACACAAAACTCATGACCATAGCACTTTCAGAAAATATGCCTCCAAATTTTTAAGCTCTGTTGCAGTACCTTAGGTGCCCGCTAGAAGGCCCATTATCGAACTTGACCTTCCTTTCTGTAAACCCTACCCATCCATTAAATATCATACAGATCCATCAACAGCTTCTTGAGTTATGTTGGCGACATACAAATACACATCCACACAAAGCCCGCTGCAGTACCGACGGAAAATACAAAGGGAACCATTTTTGACCTTGTCCTCCGTTTCCACAACATCTACACACCTGCAAAAAATCATGAAGATCCATCAACGTTTCCGTCACTTTTTTTGCCTACATACAAACACAAAAAAATGCAAAGTCCGCTGCAGTACTGTTGTAAAACGCAAGGTGAACCATTTTCGAACTTGACCCTCCTTTGCACAACCACTACACACCTACCGAAAATCATAAAGATTCATTGAAGCTTTCTTGAGTTATGCTCCTGACATACATTCAGACCCACCCAACAGATTTTTCAACCGAAAACATAATCTTCTCCGAGTACAAGTACTCGGCGAAGATAAATATCCAGGCTTTGCATGATGTACAAAATGACTAATAAACTTGTGGATGTACCGACTGGTAATTATCTAATACCAGCCCAGAAAAGGACAAGAAATAGTCATGCCTTTAAGTACCAGAGTTATCAACCAAGGATGGATGTGTTCAAAAATTTGTATTTCCCTAGAACCATAGTAGAATGGAACTCGCTGATGATCAGATGCTGTAGGAACACCTTCACTAAATAGCTTCAAAGACCGATTGCAGTTAGATGTGCAAAAGTTAGGTGTGACAGGCCCTTCAGTGTAATGTAACCAGCTGGTGCCGCGCCGCGTGCCTGCGAAGCTGGTGTGTTACGCCGAAGGGCGGTTATACCGGCTATACAGATACAGATACAGATAGGGTGAAAAAAACAAGCCGTGCCCCAAAAAAACGAGATTCCTATATTTTCAAATGTTGAGATCATAATTCTTGTTAAACAAGAATTGAGGTGACGAAATACGATATCATGACCAGCAGGTCTTTTTGTCCTGTATTCATTCATATATGATATAAAAACCTCCTTGATTCAACAGTAAACATGTCCTTGTAGATGTATATACATCTCAATAGACTAACTACAACAAATGCAGAAAAGAGCTTGTTGTACCATCATCTGCTGAATCAAGTACACTGGGTATTCATATGCGATGAAACACCTTGTGTATACAGCTCAATTAACTAGACCCCCCCCCATTATTTTTAAAATGTCCTTGCTAGAACAAATGCAGAAAACAGCTTGTTATTATACAATCATGGGCAGGAACTACACTGGGTATTCATATGCAAGTAGACACCTTGTGTATGACAGGTAAAACTGTCAACGTTTACGACATATTTGTCAATTTTTGGCATGTTGACCACCGTCGGAGGGCAATGAAATTTCTTGTTTTTTATTTCGAAATCAGACAAAAATTAATGAGCGCGCTGATGTCATCCATGAAAATTACTTGCTGTGGCCTAAGGAGGTATGAATGACAGAAAGGGGGCGTGGTTAGCAGACAGTTGGTGGAAAAACGAGTTTTAAAGCCAGTGAAGGAAAGACGAAAGGGTGGGGTCCTCCTTTTCAACCGAGATCTGCTTCCGTTCAGACGACATTAGACATTGTCTACACGGCTTGCCGTCTTTCACGACCAAAAACCAACATAAGTCGCAATTTGTTCTCAGAAATTTCTCACGGTGGTACGTACAGAGGTAAACGTCATGTTTCGGGTGAAAATGTAGACCAAAAATTTGGCTTGAAAATGTGGAAAGAGGTTCCAGTGAAGAATTTTTAGCGCCACCATTTTGGACGCATTGTTGGGCGAGGTCTGAAGTTATGAAATTTGCCCAACTCACGTAATATATATGGTGGCTCTATCTGTTTCTGTTCTTGCTTTTTTGCAGTTAGTTTGTGGATTACTTTTGGGACAAAAGACCAGGTGGGTTTCTTAAAATCGCTACTTGCTTGGTCGACGAGGCCAAACTGGTGATGTAGAGTTGCGCAATACAGCCTGCATTTTTTTTACGCCTTTTTCCGGGGCTATTCTGCACCAGCGCTTCGCGGTTTCAACCTTCCAGGGCTAGCTTCACAAAACACTTTTTTCTGATAAGTTTGAAGTTTCTAACTTTTGGCGGCTGGTGAAGACAGAAATAATTTTTTGCTACAAAAGGGTTAAGTATCAACCAGCGCTTCGCGGTTTCAACGATCCAAGGCTTCACAAAACACTTTTTTCTGATAAGTTTGAAGTTTCTAACTTTTGCCGGCTGGTGAAGACAGAAATAATTTTTTTGCTACAAAGGGCTTAAGCATCAACAGTCATTCTTAAGACAACTGCACGGCTCTTTAAAACCAATGGATAGAATTTGTCATTGAGAACCGAAAAGGCAAGAAAAATGGGGGAAACGTGATGAAAGGAAATTCGTAGAATTCGGATTCTTTGTTCTTCATGGAAAAAGGACGGCGTTTTGCGAAGTTCAATTTTCGGGGAACAGCGTTACCAGCAGTACCATTACTGGCCGCTGATGTCGCTGCTGCACAAGGCAATGACATCATTGCTAGCCAACGAGGCGTCGGCTAATATGGCGGCTGACCTAGATTTCCCGCCAGAGTTGATGGTTGGACATTTGCCTGTAACTTTAGATCATGTGTATTAACGTTATATCAACAATGAACGCTCCGTTCCGAAGCCCGGTAGTCTCGTCTAAATAATGTCTCGCGAGACCTGACGAAACTTGCATCTCATCTGTTTCAAAAATTTTATCCAGTTGCTTGAGTAACTATTTTTGTCGTATCTTACTACCTGGATGTCTTAACCTTCATCAACGAAACTACAGTTGTATTTGTTTTTTAAGTCGTGTCCTTCTGCAACATGAACTCAGTGGAAAGCCGTGAGATGTATAAGTGCCAAAAACCATGTTGGTTCGTCCGTCAATCTGACGAGAACCGCTGTAGTCATCCATCATTGGGTTGGGTCGCATGTACATATGTGGCTATTGAGTCCAATTTTGGCCTTGAACCATAATACAGTGCAGAATACTAGTAGTCAACCCACAGTGTATTCTTGCTAAGCTAGGGTACGAATTTGTTGAGCACCTCTGGAAATTGAGAGGCTCTTAGAAAATCAACTTAGTTCTCCGGACCCTAAATACATTGATTTTTCATTTGAAAATAAGGATATCATTGATTTTATTAACATATAGGACAATTTTGTCCATTAATGCAAATCAGGGTGGCTACAAAAGTTCATGCATCTTGGTCAGAAACATCAAACAATGCCTTAGTTTTCAATCCCTCAAAAAGCCAGATAATAAGTTAGACCGTTTCATTCCTTTTAGTCATTTCACGATAAAGGTTCAGAACACAGTATTCTGCTTATGTAGACTTCCAAACTGACATTGGCGCGGATTCAATTCGAGTGCAGTAGAGAGGCATAGCAAACGAGATGTTTTAAGGTTACAAAATAGTGGGAAGTTAGGGTTTTGGACACCCTCTTTAAAATGGAGTAAGGTGATCAGCTAAAACACCAGCCAAGCAATTTTATACTAGTAAGCAAAACTTCATAATTTCAAAAGGCTACTTATTATTATACTACAAAACAGTTAACTTCATGCTCGCTACCTTTCACATTGAAGTTTTTTAAATTTTTGTTCTATCTTTTTTTGTCATGTCAGGCTTGGAGATAAATACCTAAGTATTATTGTTTCACATTGACTTGACTTTAAAACAAGTATAGAAAGCTCCAAATCAGCATTAATGACTTGCTAAAGGATTTACTAGTAAACAAGCCTACTATGTACTTGAAAAAGCTCCCTTTATCAGTTAGTACAGCCCCAAGAGAAGTACTGTATGGGTGTTTACTAGTAATACACCCCAGATAAATCACAAATGAACTCAAGCACACAACAATGGAAGATGATGGTGACCTTTTACTCTGAGATACCCATGGAAGAAATCAAAATAGTAAAGAAAAATTCCATCATGGCGGTACCACAAATGTACGTGAAACTTGTAGTCACGTTTACAGATTTTCTCTTTACTCCACCTTGTTACGATCCACGTCTTTAGACATATGTTAAAAAAAGGAACATATGATTTGCCAGTTTAGCAATTTAAAGAAGTTAAAACAGACGGTACCAGTGTACCTTCAAGCTAACAGAGAAGTTGGTATAGACGAGGAGGCTGTCTGTTCGATAGACACTTAACTAGAGTTAAGATCCTCACAGACAACGGTCAACTTAGCCGTGCCGCTTTTCCTGCGGAAGTGCTTTCGATGAAGCTTTCGGCTATGGAATAACCAGCCAATGGCTGAAACAAAAGCTACGATTCTTAAACAAAATGCTTTTGGGTTGACCTTGTTGGAAGCTACTGTGTACATGTATCCATCCTTGGATGTGACTAGTACTAAAGGTGGAGTAAAGTGCAGCGACCATCACTTCTTCTTGGCCACACCGGCCTTCTGGGCGGCCTTGGTGGTCTTCCCGGCTTTATCTGTCTTCTTCACGCCCTTGATGACACCGACAGCCACGGTCTGCTTCATGTCGCGCACGGCGAAACGACCCAGGGGTGGGAACTCAGAGAATTTTTCCACACACATGGGCTTGGAAGGGATCATCTCGACGATGGCGGCGTCTCCAGACTTGACGCACTTGGGGTCCTTTTCCAGCACCTTGCCGGAACGACGGTCGATCTTTTCCTTAATCGCGGCGAACTTGCAGGCGATGTGGGCGGTGTGGCAATCCAGCACAGGCGCGTAGCCATTGTGGATCTCTCCAGGGTGGTTCATCACAATAACCTGTCAACACAATCCATTAGAAAACTGATTCTGAAAAGATGCCAACCACACGAGAATTCATTCAAATAAACCAGTCATATATATCTTACAAATCAAGGAGGTTAACCTCCTTGTATAAATCAACAAAACTAGTACTGGAAGATACATTTCAATTCAGTGGGATATTTCCATGGATGTTATGTCTGTTTTATAGCAAAGCTGTCAGTCCTTCAAAGGCTGAGATACTTGAGATGAAATAGTTTTCTTATCCTCTGTCCTAATCTTTTTTGCATTTGTACATAGCCCTATTCCAAGGTACTACAATGGAAAACCATCTCACCTGTGCTTCAAAGCTCTCAGCCTCCTTTGGTGGATCGTTCTTGCTGTCACCAGCAACATTCCCACGCTTGATCTCCTTTACGGAGACGTTCTTGACGTTGAAGCCGACGTTGTCTCCGGGCAGGGCCTCTGGTAGAGACTCGTGGTGCATCTCCACGGACTTGACCTCAGTGGTCAGGCTGACGGGGGCGAAGGTGACCACCATGCCTGGCTTCAGGATACCGGTCTCCACACGCCCGACGGGCACGGTCCCGATACCTGTTTATCAACAGAAAACTGTTCATGTTGAAATATAATAGATATAATTTCAACCAAAATGGTGAGACTTAAAGAAAGAAACAGCAGCAGATTCAAAGCAACCATAAATAAAAGCTTAAAAAGATTAAAGTCGCTATATTCACCACTTATCAAAACAACAGCATAAATGTCCTGGACAGTTCAGACTTATGCCAAAACGCATGAACTATATCCACCTACCGCCGATCTTGTACACATCCTGCAGGGGCAGACGGAGAGGCTTTTTAAAGGGTCTCTCGGGGGGCAGGATGGAGTCCAGGGCCTGGAATAGGGTCTTGCCGCTGGCATTGCCCAGCTTGCGCTCGATGTTCCACCCCTTGTACCATCCCATCTTCTCGGAAGGCTCCAACATGTTGTCACCATGCCAGCCAGAGATGGGCACGAAGGCGACAGCCTTGGGGTTGTAGCCGACCTTCTTGATGTACGCGCCCACTTCCTTCTTGATCTCTTCGAAGCGAGCCTGCAAACAAATCAAATCAAGATTATTGCTCAGCTAGTAAGGGGATGACATGTGAAAATCAGGTTAAAATCAGAGTCAAATTCTCGTCAAAATTCTACCAGAGATGACAAACTTACCTCGGAGTAAGCGGGCTCAGTGGAGTCCATCTTGTTGACTCCCACGATGAGCTGCTTGACACCCAGGGTGTAGGCCAGCAGGGCGTGCTCACGGGTCTGTCCGTTCTTGGAGATACCAGCCTCGAACTCACCGGTACCAGCAGCCACAATCAGCACGGCACAGTCAGCCTATGGAGAACAAACATGTTAAAAACACTTTTACAGCAAATTCACTCAAAACTGTACTATCCAGTATAATAGACCAAATACATGAAAGTAAAAGAGATTGGCCAATGTTTAATTTGAATGCATTATATTACCTGTGAAGTTCCTGTGATCATGTTCTTGATGAAATCACGATGTCCGGGGGCATCAATGACAGTCACGAAGTACTTGTCAGTCTCGAACTTCCACAGGGCGATATCGATGGTGATACCACGTTCACGCTCGGCCTTCAGCTTGTCCAGCACCCAGGCGTACTTGAAGGAGCCCTTGCCCATCTGTGAAGATAAAAGAGGCATTCGTTCTTTTTCCACCAAGGAAACACTGTCTCTTAAGTCATCATCATCATCCCTTCATCATAATTTGTAAATGCCTATGAGAGGCACTGCTAAACTGGACTGAGGTTTCCACTTATGTTGGTGTGGCCTCTAACCAACATCAAAACAAGGGATGGTAAAGGCCAAAATTCAACAAAGAGTGCAGTTATGGCAAGACCACTTCTCAAAACTTCTTGGTCGAATATTGTGAACCGTTGTACCAGTCATCAGTTATACATTACCTATTAATACAAATGACTTCACCAGGGAGGAACTTCTGGAATGTATTATCATTACTATTAAGACATTTAGTAACGGTAAAACTCCTGGTCTGGACAATATACCGATAGAAGTCTGGAAGACAGATGCCTTGACTGACCCTCTCCTCGAAATCTGTAACAGAACATTTCACCAAGACAGAGCTGACATCTGGGTAACCAGTGGAATACTTCCACTACAAAAAAAAAAGGAGACCTTGGCTATACAACTAACTATAGAGGAATCAGTTTGTCAGCTACAGCAGCAAAAATTAATAGAATGCTTTTGCTGAGAATTAGACCACATGACGTAGAACCACTGCTTAGAAACAATCAAAATGGTTTTCGGCCCGGAAGATCAACTTTATCACAAATATTATAATCAGCTTTGCGAAGACTCATTAAAGGAATCAGGGACCAGAATCTTAAACCAGTTTTTAATTACATTTATAGATTTCAGCAAAGCTTTTGATTACATTCATCGCAAGAAGTTGATGGAAATCTTGAGAGGGTATGGCATACAAATTCGTTGAGGCAATAAATATTCTGTATGAAGGTACATAAGCCAAGGTGCTTTCACCAGACGGAGTAACAGAATTTTTTGAATAACTGCAGGTAGTCTACAAGGAGATACTTTAGCTCCCTCCCTTTTCATAGTGGCTCTGGACTATGCAATGTGACAAGCCACAGAGGAACCCAAACTTACTGGATTTGTACTTAAGCCAAGAAAGAGCAAAATATATCCAGCTGAGTTACTAACTGATACGGACTTCGCCGATGATATTGCCCTTACTTCAAATATAATCGCAGAAGCACAGCTATTGTTGGGAAAACTTGAAAATGCTTCCAAACTGGTTGGGCTACATGCAAATGACTCAAAAACAGAGTACATGCTTTTCAACCAACCTGCAGGAACCTTGATATTAAGGAAAGGCCATGCAGGTGCTTAATTGCGTGTCGGACTTCAAATACCTGGGATCATGCGTAAAACGTTCTAGCAAAGATGTGGAGGTTAGAATCACTCTTGCTTGGAGAGCCATGAGCAAGATGGCAATAGTGTGGAAAACTGACATAAGTCCGGCTACAAAAATCAGCTATTTTAGAGCAGTAGTAGAATCATTTCTCTTATATGGTTCAGAATGTTGGACACTCACAAAAACCTTGGAGAAAAAGCTTAATGGCTCGTACACCAGAATGCTGAGATGTGTCCTAAACATCTCTTGGAGACAAAGAATTTCAAATCGCGAGCTACATTGTATATAAGAATATACCGCCGATCGCTGAAACGATACGGCAAAGGAGACTACGTTTTGTAGCCGGTCACTAGCACTGCTGGAGAAAAAAGGAAGAGGCAGTGCACAAACTTCTATTGCGGAACCCGAATCATGGTAACAGAACCCGTGGGGGGGGGGGGGGGGGGGGGGTGACATAATTTCTAAGAATTTTATTGCACGACAATTGTACATGGTACAAAGTATGGCAAGAATTCGTAAACATACATAACAATCGACTATCATTGATATCTAACATTTTCAGAGAACTCATCTACAATTAACATGAGTAACAATCGATCTAATAATGTGCATTAAATGGCTAAAACAGTATAGTGTAATGGTGACGATGATAGTATTTTGTGTCAGGAATGTAAAATAATGTCTCGTTTTTGCATAGAGTTGTATATAAATTGGCCTACATAGGTGGATATATGAATAGGGCATGACAACATCATATTGAATATTTCTGTCTTGGAATACGGTAGCATTTTACAGGACTTACATATGACATATATTAAACAACTTGAAGCTGACAGCGATTTTATGGCGACAACTGGTCACGAGATGACTTCGAGCGAGCTCGACGGAGTGAGTGCGTGCTAAACTGGACTGAGGTTTCCACTTTTGTTGGTTTGGCCACTAACCAGCTGTCAGCCAACTAGAGAGTTGCTGAAATGCTTTCTCTGGCTAGGTAAAGACAATTCTCTGATAGGCTGTTAAGGTACATGTGATTGAATGTCGGACGACTCGGCCCATTACCAACTCGGCCCAGTCAACTCGGCCCATTTCCCTAGTCAACTCGGCCCATCTCCCTAGTCAACTCGGCCCATCCCCCTATAGTAGTCAACTCGGCCCAAAAAACTCAAAGTCAACAGTTTGAACTTGTCTGACAAAAAGACGTGGTCTGTATTCAATCAAGTTGATTGCCTATAAGCGCAGGTGGTATGGGTCTCCGAAAACCTCAAATTAAGTCAACAGTTCGAAGTTTTCTGACAAAAAACATGGTCTCTATGAAAATTATGTTGATTGCCTATCAAAAGTACCAGCGGTATGGAGCTCCAAAAACCTCAACAAGTCGAAGTTGTCTAACAATTACGCAAGGAGACATTGTTACTTAACATGTAGATGTATGTTACTACCCATGACATAGACCAAGGCTGCTTAGCAGAATGAACTTTCTAATGTCCAATCCCAAATAAACACAACGACCTTACCTCTTGGGCTTCCTTCTCGAACTTCTCAATGGTACGCTTGTCGATACCGCCACACTTGTAGATCAAGTGACCGGTGGAGGTGGACTTGCCGGAGTCGACATGGCCGATGACCACGATGTTAATATGAATCTTTTCCTTCGGCATGTTGTTGGTGACTAGATTCCACTCCTGATGTTAAACAGGTAAGGAAAATCATATTCAATATATTATTCCATATGGATCTTCTGGTAAACCCAAAACTGATGCAAGCGTGTGAAAAAATAAAAGTTTAGCAAAAGAAAATGTTGCCTTCATTATGAAATCTACGTGGTCAGAAGGGTTGAGCAAATGCTACCGAACGATAGATTCTTCATTTTTGTTGTTTCGCATCTTCTGTCTTTGGAATTGACTTGGGCATTCTACGATATTAATATCTGTTTCTTGTATTTTTTGTAGCTTTGGCGGGAAATGTAGGTCATAGACCAAATTACACTACGTCTGATTGACTAGCAATGATGCAATACTGCCAATAGACTTTTGTAGTAGCGACATCGGCGTCCAGTAATGGTACTGCAGGTAACGCTATTCCCCGGAAATTATACTTTACTAAAGTACCACATATCCTCTTATCAACGAGGTATTATATACCAAGAAACGTTACTGTTAAAGTAAGTTGTGCGTTTACAAAGAAACAGAGATTGCAACAAAAACTTAAATTAGTATTAGTATTGAATTTTTTTTTATTTGAGTTGATTGTGTGATAGTTGTGTGCCGCTTTGTTAAAAAATATAGAGAACGCCTAGCGACCCCAAAAACACCCCTCCCAATAAAATGGTATGGCTACCCTGCGACGTCACAAATTCAAGATGGCGGCCACCCCAAAAGGCAACGAATCCAACAAAGGTTTTGCTACGCAAACCTGTAATTCGGTGGCCTAACCGCCAGTGGTCGAAGAGGCGAGCACGAGCACGTGGCGTCCCGAAAAAACAAAATGGCGGCCAACGCCGGCCTTTTTGGTTGAGAAAAAATAATAGAAAATCTGGTCTCACCACGTCTTTCCTAATTTTCTTGCCTTTTCGGGGTTCAGAATTATACAGATTCTGTCTGTTGGTGTTAAAAAGCCAGGAAAATTATGATTCTCTTCAGCATAAATGCTAATTGAGGTCAAATTCCTTTGTCAAAAATTGCGCAATTTTCCTTCTCTCTTTCAGACTCAGGCAGTCGGTAAACGTTAAAGATTCATGAGGGGGAAACGACGTTTTTTTCCACATAGTATAAGTAAAAGTGGAAACGTACCACAAGTTATAGAAACAGATGAAAACCATCATTGTGATGTATTACGAAATTTTGGCCAATTTCATTCAGACCTCGCTAAAGAATGCTTCCAAAATGGCGGCGCTAAAAATTCCTAACCGGAACCTTTTTCCACAATTTGAAGCACGATTTGCGGTCAAATTTTTCAACCAGAATAGCCAATGTTAACCTCGGTAGCACCGTGGACGTCTGCTAAGAAAGTTCTGAGGAAAAAATTGCAACTTACTTTTTTTTTGTCGTGAAAGACGGCAAGCCGTGTGGACAATGTCTAGTGTCGTCTGAACGGAGGCAGATCTCGGTTGAAAAGGAGGACGACACCCTTTCGTCTTGCCCTGCTTCTTCATAAGCTGTTATACTCGTTTTTCCACCAACTGTCTGCTAACCACACCCCCTTTCTGTCATTCAAAAATTATACCTGCATGTAAGGCCACAGCAAGTAATTTCTATGGATGACATCCTCCGCAGACTCCAAAATTAATAAGATAGGGCGAAAAAAAAGCCGGGCCAGAAAAAAGCAAGATTCCAATATTTTCAAATTTTGAGATCATAATTCTTGTTAAACAAGAATTGAGGCGACGAAATACGATATCATGACCAACAGGTCTTTTTGCCCTGTATTCAGATATAATACAAAAACTCCTTGATTCAACAGTAAACATGTCCTTGTAGATGTGTATACATCTCAATAGACTAACTACAACGAATGCAGAAAGGAGCTTGTTGTACGATCATCTGAAGCAACTACACTGGGTATTCATATGCGATGAAACACCTTGTGTATACAGCTCAATTAACTAGAACCCCCCCCCCCCATTATTTATATAATGTCCTTGCTAGAACAAATGCAGAAAACAGCTTGTTATCATACCATCATGGGCAGGAACCACACTGGGTATTCATATGCACCTTGCATTTGAAAGGTAAGACTGTCAACGTTTACGACATATTTGCCAATTTTTGTCATGTTGACCACCGTCGGAGGGCAATGAAATTTCTTGTTTTTTATTTCGAAATCAGACGAAAATTAATGAGCGCGCTGATGTCATCCATAAGAATTACTTGCTGTGGCCTAAGGAGGTATGAATGCCAGAAAGGGGGTGTGGTTAGCAGACAGTTGGTGGAAAAACGAGTTTAACAGCCAGTGATGGAAAGACGAAAGGGTGGGGTCCTCCTTTTCAACCGAGATCTGCTTCCGTTCAGACGACATTAGACATTGTCTACACGGCTTGCCGTCTTTCACGACCAAAAACCAACGTAAGTCGCAATTTTTTCTCAGAAATTTCTCACGGTGGTACGTACAGAGGTAAACGTCATGTTTCGGGTGAAAATGTTGACCAAAAATTGGGCTTGAAAATGTGGAAACACTGGAAAGAGGTTCCAGTGAAGAATTTTTAGCGCGACCATCTTGGACGCTTGTTGGGCGAGGTCTAAAGTTATGAAATTTGCCAAACTCACGTTAAACTTATGGTAGCTCTATCTGTTTCTGTTCTGGCTTTTTTTTTTGTAGTTAGTTTGTGGATTACTTTTGGGACAAAAGGCCAGGTGAGTTTCTTAAAATCGCAACTTGCTTGGTCCATGAGGTCAAACCGGTGACGTAGAGTTGCGCAATACAGCCTGCGTTTTTTGGCGCCTTTTTCCGGGGCTATTTTTGCACCAGCGCTTCGCAGTTTCAACCCCAGGGCTTCACAAAACACTAATTTCCTGATAAGTTTGAAGTTTCTAACTTTTGCCGGCTGGCGAGGACAGAAATAATTCTTGGCTACAAAGGGGTTAAGCATCAACAGTCATTCTTAAGACAATTGTACGGCTCTTTAAAACCAATGGATAGAATTTGTCATTTTGAGCACCGAAAAGGCAAGAAAAATAGGGTAAACGTGATGAAAGGAAATTCGTAGAATTCGGATTCTTGTTCTTCATGGAAAAAGGACGGCGTTTTGCGAAGTCCAATTTTCGGGGAACAGCGTTACCAGCAGTACCATTACTGTCCGCTGATGTCATGCTGCACAAGGCAATGACATCATTGCTAGCCACTGACCTAGATTTCCCGCCAGAGTTGATGGTTGGACATTTGCCTGTGGTAGC
This sequence comes from Branchiostoma lanceolatum, assembly GCA_035149815.1. Lineage (NCBI taxonomy): Eukaryota > Metazoa > Chordata > Leptocardii > Amphioxiformes > Branchiostomatidae > Branchiostoma > Branchiostoma lanceolatum. The sequence goes on along the minus strand of CM068883.1, from coordinate 12,189,932 downwards.
TTTAGATCATGTGTTAACGTTATATTAACAATGAACGCTCCGTTCCGAAGCCCAGTAGTCTCGTCTAAATAATGTCTCGCGAGACCTGACGAAACTTGCATCTCATCTGTTTCAAAAATTGTATCCAGTTGCTTGAGTAACTATTTTTGTCGTATCTTACTACCTGGATGTCTTAACCTTCATCAACGAAACTACAATTGTATTTGTTTATCAAGTCGTGTCCTTCTGCAATATGAACTCAGTGGAAAGCAGATGTATAAGTGCCAAAAACCATGTTGGTTCGTCCATCAATCTGACGAGAACCGCTGTAGTCATCCGTCATTGGGTTGGGTCGCATGTGGCTATTGAGTCCAATTTTGGCCTTGAACCATAATACAGTGACAGAATAGTCTACCCACAGTGTATTCTTGCTAAGCTAGGGCACGAATTTGTTGAGCACTCCTGGAAATTGAGTGAGGCTTTTAGAAAATCAACTAATTTCTCTGGACCCTAAATACATTGATTTTTCAATTGAAAATAAGGATATCATTGATTTTATTAGCATATAGGACAATTGACTGTCAATTAATGCAAATCAGGGTGGCTACAAAAGTTCATGCATCTTGGTCAGAAACATCAAACAATGCCAATGCTTTAGTTTTCAATCCCTCAAAAAGCCAGATAATAAGTAAGGCCGTTTCATTCTTTTCAGTCATTTAACGATCAAGGTTCAGAACACAGTATTCTGCTTATGTGGACTTCCAAACTGACATTGGCGGGCGGATTCAATTCGAGTGCAGTAGAGACGCACATTAAACGAAAATGTTTTCAGGTTACAAAATAACGGGAAGTTAGGGTTTCAAAACATGGACACCCTCTTTTAAATGGAGTAAGGTGATCAGTTAAAACAGCCAATCAATTTTTAAGCAAACTTCAAAATTTTAAAAGGCTACTTAATGCTTGCTACCTTTCACATTGAAAGTTTTAAATTTTCTTTCTCTTTTTTGTCATGTCAGGCTTGGACATAAATACTGTCATGCCAAGACCTAAGCATTATTGTTTCACTTTGACTTCATGACTTTTAAATAAGTATAGAAAGCTCCAAAACAGGATTAATGACTTGCCAAAGGATTTACTAGTAAACAAGCCTACCACAAAAAGCTTATCAGTTAGTACAGCCCTAAGAGAAGTACTGTACGGGTGTTTCATAGTAATGCACCCCAGATAAATCACACATGAACTCAAACACTCAACAATGGAAGATGATGGTGACTTTTTACTCTGAGATACCCATGGAAGAAATCAAAATAGTAAAGAAAAATTCCATCATGGCGGTATCACAAATGTACGTGAAACTTCTAGTCACGTTTACAGATTTTCTCTTTACTCCACCTTGTTACGATCCACGTCTTTAGACATATGTTAAAAGAAGGAACATATGATTTGCCAGTTTAGCAATTTAAAGAAGTTAAAACAGATGGTACCAGTGTACCTTCAAGCTAACAGAGAAGTTGGTATAGACGAGGAGGCTATCTGTTCGATAGACACTTAACTAGAGTTAAGATCCTCACAGACAATGGTCAACTTAGCCGTGCCACTTTTCCTGCGGAAGTGTTTTCGATGAAGCTTTCGGCTATGGAATAACCAGCCAATGGCTGAAACAAAAGCTACGATTCTTAAACAAAATGCTTTTGGGTTGACCTTGTTGGAAGCTACTGTGTACATGTATCCATCCTTGGATGTGACTAAAGGTGGAGTAAAGTGCAGCGACCATCACTTCTTCTTGCCAGCACCGGCCTTCTGGGCGGCCTTGGTGACCTTCCCGGCTTTATCTGTCTTCTTCACGGCCTTGATGACACCGACAGCCACGGTCTGCTTCATGTCGCGCACGGCGAAACGACCCAGGGGTGGGTATTCGTTGAAGGTTTCCACACACATTGGCTTGGACGGGATCATCTCGACGATGGCGGCGTCTCCAGACTTGACGAACTTGGGGTTGTCTTCCAGCTTCTTGCCGGAACGACGGTCGATCTTTTCCTTAATCTCGGAGAACTTGCAGGCGATGTGGGCGGTGTGGCAATCCAGCACAGGCGCGTAGCCATTGTGGATCTCTCCAGGGTGGTTCATCACAATAACCTGTCAACAACATAATCCATTAATAAAACTTTTTGACAAGAGGACCGTTCCATCTCACAGATCAACATGAATGCATGAAAAGATCTACAATCCTCTACATTTCAACTGAGGGGGACATTCCCATGGATGTAATGTCTGTTTGGTAGCAAAGCTGTCAGTCCTTCAAAGGCAGAAACTTATGAAATAGTTTTAGAGATGAAATAGTTTTATATTCTGTTCTTACCTATTTCCTTGAAGATTTTGCAGCTAGGTTTGTGCATAGCTCTATTCCATCAAAAGGTACCACACAATGGAAAACCATCTCACCTGGGCGGCGAAGCTCTCAGCCTCCTTGGGTGCGTCGTTCTTGCTGTCACCAGCAACCATCCCACGCTTGATCTCCTTGACGGAGACGTTCTTGACGTTGAATCCAACGTTGTCTCCGGGCAGGGCCTCTGGCAGAGACTCGTGGTGCATCTCCACGGACTTGACCTCAGTGGTGAGGCCGACGGGGGCGAAGGTGACCACCATGCCTGGCTTCAGGATACCGGTCTCCACACGGCCGACGGGCACGGTTCCGATACCTGTTTATAGCAAAGAAATCAATTCATCAGATTTGCTTTCTAGTTTTAACATGAGGGACAATCTTGACACTGATGTGAAAACTGAAATGCAAACAGCAGCAGAGTCAAAGTAACAAGAAAGTTGTTCAAACACTACTAGTGAAAAACAGCATGAATGTAAATTAGCCCTGTATGCATAAACCTACCGCCGATCTTGTACACATCCTGCAGGGGCAGACGAAGAGGCTTGTCGGTGGGCCTCTTGGGGGGCAGGATGGCGTCCAGGGCTTCAAACAGGGTCTTGCCGGTGGCATTGCCCTCTTTGCGCTCAATGTTCCACCCCTTGTACCATCCCATCTTCTCGGAAGGCTCCAACATGTTGTCACCATGCCAGCCAGAGATGGGCACGAAGGCGACAGCCTTGGGGTTGTAGCCAACCTTCTTGATGTACGTGCTCACTTCCTTCGTGATCTCACTGAAGCGAGACTGCAAACAAATCAAATCAAGATTATTGCTCAGTTAGTAAGGGGATGACATGTGAAATTTAAGTTAAAATCAGAGCCAAAATCTTGTCAAAATTCTACCAGAGATGACAATCTTACATCGGAATAAGGGGGCTCGGTGGAGTCCATCTTGTTGACTCCCACGATGAGCTGCTTGACACCCAGGGTGTAGGCCAGCAGGGCGTGCTCACGGGTCTGTCCGTTCTTGGAGATACCAGCCTCAAACTCACCAGTACCAGCAGCCACAATCAGTACGGCACAGTCAGCCTATGGAGAACAAACATGTTAAAAACACTTAACCTTTACAGCAAATTCACTAATTCACTCTAAACCGTACTATCCAGTCTAATAGACCAAATACAGGAAAGCAAAAGTGATTGTTTAACTGAGTGCATTATGTTGATGAAGGTTAGACATCCAGGTAAGATATAGGCCAAACATAGTTACTTGAGCAACTGGACAAAACAGTCAGACATAGCAGACAGTGACTGACGAAAGACAGGTCTGTTTCAAAATTTTATCCAGTTGCTTGAGTATAACTGTTTTCGAGTGCATTACCTGTGAGGTTCCTGTGATCATGTTCTTGATGAAATCACGATGTCCGGGGGCATCAATGACAGTCACGTAGTACTTGGTGGTCTCGAACTTCCACAGGGCGATATCGATGGTGATACCACGTTCACGCTCGGCCTTCAGCTTGTCCAGCACCCAGGCGTACTTGAAGGAGCCCTTGCCCATCTGTGGAAAAGCAAAAACAATGTCAATGATACTTGTATCATTTGTAATAGCTTTTTGTTAGTCTCACTAGCCACAGGGAGCTGAGAATTATCAGGAAATTTTAGCATGTCAAAACACATCTTGTGCAGGAAATTTTGTGGTTTTAAATTACTTTTAAGTACACTCACAGTACAGATCAGTACCAGTGGTATATCAGGGTAGCATACGAGATGTTTGACATTGTACTCTTTATTTAATCTGGATTTCCAGAAGATCATTTCAACAATTGATTCTGTTACGTACCTCAGCGGCTTCCTTCTCGAACTTCTCAATGGTACGCTTGTCGATACCGCCACACTTGTAGATCAAGTGACCGGTGGAGGTGGACTTGCCGGAGTCGACATGGCCGATGACCACGATGTTGATATGAACCTTTTCCTTTCCCATTTTGTTTTTCTAGATTTCCTGATGGAAGTAGAAACAAAATCAGTCAGTGTTTCATAAGAAAAATAGATGTTAACATAGAAGCAAACTCTACAGTGGAGGAAACATCTCCATATAAACTTTGCAAAGTGAAAAACTTGTTTGATACTTTCCTTATAATTATTGTTTTTGATAAACCCCTGTAGCACACATTTTACTTGTTAACTATAGTCCAAATCAATGCACCAGTGCAAATGTGGGTCAAAGTTGAACAGGATGTCGATAGTCCTTGATAACGGAAATACCTCCATCACACTGACAGTCAATTCAGGTTAATCAAACTTGCACATAAGGGTTGCACATAATCTATGGTACAGGTTATGTCCAGTTTAGAAACAAAATCATACTCAAATTTGATCAAATGGATAACGAAATTCCCAGCATTGAATGTTAGTATATGGCATAAAAAAATGAAATGGTCTAAATTGTGCATTTGGGTTTGCTGGGCAATCTGTTGTATCTTGCACTACTAAGATTCATGAATTACTGGACAGCCTGATTTGCATAATTAGCTTGATAATTTGACACAAACAATTCTATGTATTCCAGACATCTCATATGTTAATGCGATAACCAATTAGTGACATCTTGAGGCTAATTTTGTTACCAAAAGTCAAAGTGCAACGGGTCCTACAAATCAGTTACCATGAGCCTTACTGTTAAAGACAAGTTCTAAATTTCTTGTGTTTTAGTGTACAAATATGGGAGCTATGCGTTGTGTGCGCAATTTTTCTGTCACCCTGCTTGCTTTTTTCCACTTTATCCCTCTCCAAACGCTCTCCACTGAGTTCATGTTGCGCCGCGCATGTAAATTTCTAAAATCTATGTGCTTTAGTGTTCAAATTTGGGAGGCATGCCTTGTGTGGCCATTTTTTTGTCACCATGCATAGTTTTTGCACTTAATCCCTTTCCTAACGCTTTCCACTGAGTTCATGTTGCGCAAATTATGGAATGGAGCCTTTCGGTTTATTTCATTTCTAAAATCCTTGCCTTGGTGTTCAAATTTTATTGGCATGCCTTGTGTGGGCAATTTTTCTGTCTTCTTGCAGGGCTTATGTACTTAATCTCTCTCAAAACGCTCTCTACTGAGTTCATGTTGCGCAACGCACGTTTTTAAATCAATAGTTTTGACATGAGAGAAGAGTCTCGTCAGATCTCGCGAGACACAACCTAAGACGAGACTACCGGACTTTGGAAGGGAGGATTTATCGATTTTTCTCCCGCCGGTTTCTTACACATTCTAAATTAGACAAAAAAAAGATAAAGCTCAAGAAAGTGTAATTAAGATTTAAAAACGTTCACACTGGTTTCCGAACATTCTGAAATGGAAGAATCCTTGAGATAATTGCGACGACCCGCTGGCAAGGCGGTAAAATATTCTAGGCCGGCTGCCTTTTATGCAAATTCCGGAAAAATGCTAATTTAGGCTTCTGCAGCGCAAAATGCATATGAAACTCTCAAATATCCATGCCATGCGACTTGATTCAAATAAAAATAATTAAGTGTTACAAAATCCAAGTCTTTTCTTTGCCACAAAAGGTATTTTGGGGCAGAAATTGGACGAACTTTTGTCTAAATTAAACAAGTTAAGTGCCGAAGAGGCGAACACGTGGCGTCCCCAAAAACCAATATGGCGGCCGACGCCGGCCTTTTTCTGTGAAAAATCAAAATCCGGTTTTCCTCTCACCACGTTTTCCCAATTTCTCTTGACCTTTCGGCGTTCACAACGACAAAAAATTCAGTCCACTGGTTTTCATAAGTCACTGAAAGTACAACTGTCTTTAAGTGATCGTGGATTGAGGCCTAATTCCTTTGTCAAAAATTATGCAATTTTTTCTCTCCCTTCTTTCTTAGCCAGCTGGCAAACGCTAAAAACGCTGGACTTGAGTAAAAGAAAGACATAATTCTTTCATCAGAAGGTTAACAGAAGCCATAAAAGGTTGAAATCGGAGCGCTAAAGCTGAAAAGACCCAGAGAAAGGCGACAAAAAATGCGAGCTGTATTGCGCAACCCTACGTCACCGGTCTGGCCTCGTGTACTAAGAAAGAAGCGAAATTAAGAAACCCACCTGGCCTAAGAATTGGTCCTTAGGTCCCAAAAATAACCCACAAACTACCTACAGCAAAAGCAAGGAGGTACAACAAGTCGTAGAGACAGGTAAAGCCACCATATGTTTCACGTAAGTTCGGAAAATTTCATTCAGACCTCGCCCAAGAATGCTTCCAAAATGGTGGCGCTAAAAATTCCTAACCGGAACCTTTTTCCACATTTTCAACCCCAATTTTCGGTCAAAATTTCCACCCAAATGGCCGAAATTTTTACCTCGGTAGCACCGTGGACCTTTCAAGAGAAATTTCTGAGGAAAAAATTGTGACTTACGTTGTTTTTTTGGCGTCAAAGACGGCGAGCCGTGTGGACAATGCCGAGAGTAGTCTGAACGGAAGCAGATCTCGGTTGAAAAGGAGGACGTCACGACTGAGGCCCTGCTTTACATTAATTACAGGAGGACCGTGCGATGTTGCTTTTATACGGGGGAGTTCGATTCTCTCTTAGGTGTGGCTACTTTTTTATATACAAATAAATATCATCTCTTAACATTTATCAGTCTTTGTTATCATTCGGAACAGTGTACAAACTGCCTTAGATTCTTTATTATTGTTATCTAGGTCGAGAAATGTACCGTTATAAAAACACACACCCCTACGGCATTTTGGACTCGTGCCCCAAAAGGTCGTCAGGTGTTACCAAGGGAAGTGACGACACATCATGAATCACCTGAGGGCAAAATCCATTTTCATTGTTTTAGTCTAGTCTCGGACACCTTGGGATGAGCTCCTACTGGGATAGTAATGATAGTCTCGAATTCATAATTAGTAAAAATTAGGGCGAATTTGAATATGAGTTGTGTGAACAAGTCACAGCCAAAGGAGAAGAAATTGTAGGGGGTGAGTTTAGTATGTCTGCCAATGTTTGTTCAGTTGCATAGTTGATGAATTTTCTATTTCTGTCTTTTTGTATTTTCATGCCCAAATAAGGGATCTCATGTACACATGGCATATGTGTGGGTATTTAAAAAAAAGAAGAAGAAATTTGGCACAGAAGATATGAAAAAAATATAGCGCCTTTCCTTTATTTCCCCATTGTTTTATTTGTACCGGGCACTTGTGTTGTATCTAACCCATGCGCAACTGCTGATAATCTCAGATATGAGGCTAAGCAGTAAAGAAGAAGGAAGATATGAAAAATACAAAAACCGACAAATCATATTAAAGATTAACAACCTGACTATAGAACAAGATATATCTTTGTTTTAATCTACATATTGTTATTTTTTATATCATTGTTATATGCGAAGGCATCAAGGCCTTGCATTTGCAGCGTCAAGGCTTGGGATGAACCCCATGCTAACACAATTTGACAGCATTATTGATACAGTACAGTCAACAAAGGAGGTTATTAGTATATAGACATATATAATCTCATTGAGTCAAGGTTGAGGCAGCCTATAACCTCCTTGTTACCACGAATACATTTAGCAAATAGAAAAATCAATGTCCCCAAACATCAATGAATGTAAAGTCAAGATAAGGCCACACCAATCTAATTTCTTGGTTAATGGATATTTATATTTAATCTTAGCAAGAAAAAAATCATGAAAACAGAATGCTGGGGTGAAAACTTGTACCTGACCCTGTTCACTCCCTGATGCTGTGTGCACCAAAAGTACAAAGTAAAAACATTCCTGAGATTCTGATTTCATGTTGTTTTTCCAATCTAGCACTTTTTCTAATTTTTTTTTTTCCATTTCATTAACCAAGAACATAAATTGGTGTGGCCTAAGGAGGTTTAAATCAAACCAATCAATTTTCGTGTTTGGCATCAATGCACACATTGATTTCGGTCAAAATCAAATTCTAAATACTTTGTACCAAAAAGGGTCTATGTGTGAATAGAACCTTCTTGTCTTTGACTTTATAAACTGATCCTGACTTCTTATTACAACGACTTTGATCTTAATGATAGTAGTACAGCTAAATAGCGTACTAGTCCCTTGATTTACAAGTCCTGGATCCATCTATTTTGTGTTTGTAATAGCCAACTGCAAGGAGTTTCCAAACTCTTGTCAAAACTGCTTGTCACCAGCAAGGACATTATAGTTGGGTAGCCCTGGCTATTATCAACATTTCAGCATTCTAATCTAAATGATGGATAGATAAGTCTGGTGCAAGTTGTAGTTATTGTTGCCATGCATTGTATAATGTGATTGTGATTGTCGAGCAATAAAGTTCACTTATTATCTATCACAGCCAAGGCAACGATTTTGATTTCAGTGTTTGGAAGGAAGCAAACAAGACATTGAACCATCCTGGAAGTGCAGTCACAATATGCATGCTTGGTCTTGTACATGTTAATGGATTTTTCTCCTGGACAAACAATAAAATGAAATGATAATGAGGTGGCTTTTAACATATAAAAGTTGATTTTTTCACACCAACTACATCTGTTTCAATTAACAACGGGGCCATATGTTATCTTTCACCTATCCTGTAATTCCATTGTCTATTCATTCCCTGTGCAATTTTTCATTATCCTCTTTGCCAGTCTTTGGTCAATCAAAGTTGTCAACTTACACAGTAAAAAAAAAAATGTTGCAAGCACCATGATTCTTTCTGGTATTCTTCCAGATAGCTACATATTGTAAATTCAATGTATTATTTAGTGGTAGCAGTACATAGTAGTACATACATGTAAGTAATTGTACATTTGAAAACGCATAAATTCGTGAAGGGGTTACTGCAAAAATAAAACCAACACGAAAGTTTCAATTTTTATAGTACATCTTACATTTCCCTTGCCCTGTTACAGAATATTGAGACAGAAAAAAAGCAAATCATTTTATTAACTTTATTGAATTCATGTTCTGACACAAAGAAGTTACCTTTGCTCCCTAGCGATCACATGATGAACTGAAAAATTCCAAACTTGATATGGGAAAACATTAAGGTCTTTAAATCAGCAACTAAAGATTCAACTGTGACTAGATTGTACATTTCCAAGCTTTTTACAAAGTGAAACTATAGCCGACATTTGTAAATTGTTCTTGTTACCCATGAAAAGCCAGATTGAAGGACAATTTTACCAAGGAATGGAACCTCCTTGGTCAGATATGTTAAGCTTGCACATGATTCTGCCCCCCCCCCCAAGAAATTTCACAGTTTGTACTCTGATAACAAGTTACCACAAAACAAGTTGTTAATATAACACAGCAAATAAAATAACAAATTGTAACGAGTGTGAAATACGCTTAATTACAAAATACGGAAGATTGATTTTCCAATGTTGTACTAGGTTTGGGTTTGGTTTACCAGCGAATCCAATTCAAAAGATACATGTAAAGTCCATATGTCCTAGTTTAAACAACTTCACCTCTGAAATCCTTTCTTGCTATCTAAAATTTGAAACAAGTCAGATTGAATGATGCTCAATGTATAACAATTCTATTCAATAATGACATCAGCACTCCTAACGTTTGAATACATTCATGTAAACTTGTTGTTCTCACAACTATGTTATTACCAGTTCACAAAATATGTCTAAATAGCATCACTTGTTCACAAACACCCTTTTTCAACTGAAGGCATGTATTCTGATTAACATTTATGCTTATTGTAGGGATTATTTTCATCTAAAGACAATGCACAAAACACAAGTTTTCTTAATAACAAAATCACAACCAAAGATCTTCAATTTATTCTAACAGCAATTTTAACCCCAGAGGAAAACGCTTAACCCTCTCCCGGCTACCTTATGCTGTTGACTGAGATGTGAAAGAATTAGCCCCTAGCAAGCAGGTTAATCGAACCTCCTTGTCCCTAGTTATCAGTCAAAGCACAAGTTCCTAGACAAAATTGGAGCCCCAGAATATTAGTGTATTTACAAGTTTTGAGAAACCGACACCAGACCACCACTAAATCTACTCTTCCACCTTCTTTCAGAGTTGTCTATATTGCAACTAGCATGAACCTTTTTTTTTTACATTTCTTTTCCTTGCAAGCATAAAAACATGATTTCAACCCACACAAAATTCTACACGTTGGATGAGGATGAACGTTACTAGTAAATCATAACAGTTGACTTTTGGTATCCTTTACACTTTTATCATTCACATGCATATCTTCATGCTTTCTTCATAAAATGTATCCATACACTTTTGCCATTTTCAACAATTCTACTATAGTGTTTATCAACTATTCATTAGGTATACATAGTCCATTCTTTCTTAATGTAAATGCACATGTTTGATTTGATTCTTATGGAGCAGTGACTTTAATCATAGGTATGAATGTTAGAAAGGGCTTGCTTAATCTTGTTTCTCAAAGTGCCTTCTCTTGATCACTTTCCCCAGAACTCTATCAGCGTTAAAGGTTCCTTTCCATAACAGTACCTACAGTTACATCAATGTTTATCATTCAAAGACAGAGCGGTGTTTATAAAAACATCAAAATTATAAAGAAGTTAAACAACTGGCACCGTCCGCTTTTGAAACTTTTCACTGCATCTAGGATTTTCCATCCCCCCTTCATTCGCTCCACAAATGTAAGTGCTACACTTCTCTAAAGGATGACTCCACCTTGTTTTCATAACAATTTTTATCACGTATGCAAATTGCTCGGGTGGACCGTACCACTTGGTTTAATTTGGTGGGGGAGGAGGGGGTGCAGGAGGCATACCAAGAGGTGCGGGGGGCATGCCCATTTGGGAGAAATCCATTGGGGGTGGAGGGGGAGCCTGCCCGAACATGCCACCAGGGGGTGGGGGAGGCGGCCCCGGGGGCAGGGGCGGCTGTGGCGGCATCATGGGCATGCCGGGCGGCGGGACCGGCTGGACCATCTGCTGTTGCCATGGCATCGGCGGTCCAGGGTTGTGCGGACCTCCTGAGGTCGGTGCACCTGAAATAGAGTTCATTACGCTCATTAATGATGTTGACTTTTCAACTTGCAAAGTCATGATCCAAAACTTGTATTTGAAACATGTTGAAAGTCTTACATTCCAATTCGCTACTTGATGTTAAAACAAATAAAAAATGTGTAAATAATAAGAAGGTGAAAGATTGCATCATGAATTTTAAAAAAAATGTAATGTACCTTCAGATAATTAAATGTGCTACCTAAATGTACATGTAGGTGCCACACCATTGTTAAACACAAAAGAATCAGAAGTTGTGAAAGTTAGCCTTCTGGCAGGGCACGACATCACATCTTTTTGTTTGTTAACCAATGCTCAAACCATGCTGTTTTAATTCTTGTTCCCAACCATATAGCACTTCAAATCCTTCCAATTTAAAGGATTGTTTGTATAAGCATAAACTTTTTGTCGGAGATAAGGCCATGTTGATTTGATTGTATGGATTACATCCCCTGGGAATCCCAAAACTGATGCGAGCGTGCAAATAAAAAAAGTTTGGTAAAAGAAAAGATGCTTTCATAACGAAATCTATGTACAAATTTAACACACAAGAGTATCGTATACCGGATAATAGATTCTTCATTTTTGTTCTTTCACATCTTCTTTGACTTATCAAAATATCTTTTTTTGCAATTTACAGCATACATTTTCTTATTCTGCAGCTACTTTATATGTGTATCAGTATGGTCAAAAACTTCTATTTTTTGGAAAACAGGCGGATGTCATCCTTATAGTTGTTTAAAACTTTCATTTGCAAATTCATGCCCGTAGGCTAATTGCAAGGGTACAAACAGTAGAAAAAGTAACAAGGGTAACGTATAATTAAAATCAACATGGCCTAACTGCTAAATTTTTTAAGGCCCGGAATATCCACAGCATTGCAAAGTGTAAACGTTTTTGGCAAAGCCCCAGGAGCGTAGCCATGAATGCAGTAATATACTACTTGGTGCATACTTTGCCAGGGAGCAGAGGCCATGGTGGAAGTAGTGCTTGCAGTGCTCATCTGCCAGGGCAGGCTAGTGATCCCGCTGCTGGGAGGGGGCGGGGGAGCCGGCTGGCTCGACGACGGGGGAGGGGGTGGCGGCGGCACCATTGGAACTGTGGGAAGGTAAAACATGGCAGTGAGCTGAAGCAAAGCCACCAAGAGTCAGGCTATTACCTAGCAGGGTGTCTCTTCTGAACGCCAGACCCCGAGAAAAAGAAGGTATTAGACGCCCTCCATTTGCAGGGGACACCAAGACAAGAGGACACCCTGTGTCCCTGGTAATTATATACACATGTATTCCCTCCCAGACACACTGCCACTGTTGTTTTTTCCTCATGCCATAAATTGGTACAGCATGTAAATCGATTGACATACAAAGCTACCAGGTAAATTTTGTTGTTGTTATTGTAGATCCATACAGCCGTCTATAAATCATGGCTTAAAGCCTGCCAAGACTCTACTCTTTAATTTGAATCGACTGGGGAGTAATTGGATTACAGCAGTATGTTTGCATGTTTAACAGACATACACTGTTATGAGGGCTGTTTCCAGCTTTTAATTTTTTTCTGTCCCACTCATTGTTTGGGAGCAAACGTTGTAAATTTTGGTTGTTAAAGCTGTCATTTTAGGCATTTAAGATCAAGCTAGCTAGAACCCTGGGATGGATTCTGGAGACAGCCCCGACTGTAATCCAACATAGCACAATTTGTTTGTTTTATTTTTGTTTATCTATTTGTTTATTTATTTTCACAGTTGAAAGAACACCCTCTTTACCTGGTGGCGGCTGATGATTGTTGTTCATGGATGTCTTGGGGGGCGGCATCTGCCAGGGGGGCATGTTAGCATTGCTGGAGGGGGGTGGCATGCCGGACATGCTGGTGGGGGGAGGGGGCACCATGCTAGGGACATTAGGGGGTGGGGGCACGGGAGGGGGTGGGCCTCCAGGAGGGGCTCCTATGGCCTTGGGGGGTCCACTCATCCAGGGGGGCCTGTTGCCAATCTGGAAAACAAAATAAGAAAAACCGTTACTAACAAAATTCTACAACCTTCATATTGAAACAGAATATCTGGACAACTTGCAATGCTCCAGGTTGTTCTTATATTATGGTTTTTCCAATAACAGGATTAGAGTAAGATTAATGGGTATGTCAGCCCTGATGCCATTTGTATTTTGTTATTGTAGAATTTATCATGAGAAAACTATGGACATAAATCATCTATCCTGTTTTCTACGAAAGTATACTGAATTCCAAATTCAAATACAAATCCTGAATTCATCCTGTTCACAAACAATGCAATACACAAACGCAACAAGCACTACCATCTTAGCAGAGGTAGTACTACTAAATGTGCTCACGTTTGGTGGGGGTCCCCGGTTAGGCGGTGGCCCACGGTGTCCAGGGCCTGAGGAAGGCGGCGGCGGCCCCTCTCCAAGCTCTGCCATCAGGGACATGTACTGAAGGGTATAACAACAACAGGTTAGCTGACTAACAAACAGTTGGCCATGTACCATAATAGGTTAGGTCTTAAGTTCTTCTTGGGAAAGTAGCATGTAGTGGATGTCACAGATTCCGTGTGCTCCTATTTCTGAAACTTTAGCTTATAAATTACCAAGACCGTCGAATAACCAACATAACAGGTTAGCTGACTACGAAACAGTTGGCCACATATATAGGTTAGGTCTTATTTCTAAAGGATTGCTCTTGAGAAAGCTTGTCATAGCAACATGTAGTGGTTGTGAACGATTCCGTGTGCTCCTATTTCTGAAACGTTACCAAAACCTTTACATGTACTGAAGGGTACAATGTTGACAGTTAACTGGCTATGAAACAATTGTCCGTGGATTATATGTCTTACAGGTTTGTTAAACGAAAAACCTGCACAAGTAAAAATTATAAAATGTGGGTATGAGAGCTCTTAACTTCTTTTTTTTTTCTTGCCAATGACTTTATGTTCACAGTTTTGCTCTCAGTGAGCTCTCATGTCAAACATGTGCTCTGTGTTGCATTGCATCCTTACGGTAGTGACAGCCTCAGTTTATAACACTGAAAACCTCGTTTCCCCTCCCTAATGAAGTTCCTACAAACTTGAATGAATCTATAGTGCTTACTTCACTGTCCATCTTGGCCTTGTCTACTCCAGAGACGGGGTTCACTCCTCCCATCTCACCAGGCCTGGAAGTGGAAATATAATATCATTAGCATTACCGCTGTACAATTTGCTACACTAAAGGAAAATGTGCAATGTTTTCTTTTCACTATTAAAGACACTTAGAACTGTGAATGCAGAAAATTTCGCAGGGGTTTTATGTTTGCGGTATGAGGTGACCTCTTTACTCAAACCCACTGCGAATAGTCGTTCCAATGTGTGACTGTAGTGCTGCTATTGTTTCAAACGCGAACTAAAAACCGCCGCGAACCCTCCATTTTCTCCCTACCACGAAATTGAATCCCCGCAAACATTTCTGCATTTACTTTAGGTTTCTTACACGGCAATATACTGTTATTCACTTTAAGTTCACGGTAGCAAAATTTCACGTAAGGAAAATTTACACTTTCACTGAACTTTAACTTCACGGTGGCAGCAAGTCATTTGCTGAAAGGATGTGTGGAGGAATCATAAATAGGTTTTTCACGGTGATGATAAGTTCACGGTCCAGAGGTGACAGTGAAAACAGTGAACATTAAGTTACAGTAAAAGAAACAAGAATTACAGTACGTCTGCTACAAACAAAATCTAGTTGTGCCATGATGCCATTGCTCAAAGAAGTTGGACAGCGTTCAATTAAAACACGAGGAAAGGCTCACCTCTTCTGCCGACAGTCGGAGGCGATGTGGCCTGCGCCGCCACACATGGTACACACCACGTTATTGGTGATGTTCCGCTGTTCGGGGCACTGCCAGGTGCGATGCTCCGCGGAACCGCAGTTCGTGCACCTAGAATCACACGGTTAGCACAACATAACAAGTAGTATAGGACCTATTGAAACAATACCGTCGTCTACTTTACCTTGATAAACTCTCTTGTAACTTTCACAGTATGCATGGATCTCAACTGCATAGTTAGTAAACTGCAACATGACATAAGACTTGAAAGAAACTTACAGCATAGAGCCACAGCACAAAACAACATGTCTATACGTCAGGGCTCTAGCCAGTCTGCAATTTACTACCGTAAGCCCCAAATTTTGGTCAAAACCAAACATATCGAGCGCCGAAGGCGCGAGGCGTCGCGCCATAGGCGCGACAATTTTAGGGGGGTTCGGGGGTATTCCCCCCCGGGAAATTTTGAAATCTAGACCCTCTGAAACGCTATCTCCAGCATTTTGAGGGGCAAGTTTTGCTTATTTACTGGACAAATATACACGTGAATTAAGTCGGCAGAAATAAAACATTTTCAACACCGGTCCCGGTTGCACCCTGTACTAAATATAGTAGGAAATGAGACACCCTACTTTGGACAGAACGCCCTAAAGACGTTCAATATTTTCCTTCCATGTTTTCCATGGACGATTTCTCCGGTAACTTCCACTTGATTTGATCAAAATTCGTCAATTTAAGCCTTCAAACAGCCCCATCGTCGCACCAAATATCAATTTCCGATAAAAACTTGCGGATTCGCGCTTCAACATCTCGTGAACCACGAGACTTGTATGTCATTGGTCCATTTTCCGTGACGCGGCGTGAACGAACGCTGTTATTGGTAGATAATATCTGATTCTGTGGTTTCAAACTCTCAACACCAGTTTTCGCGGGAAGAAAGTGTGTGTAACTCGGCGTAAAACTTTAACAATGTTTAGCAGAAAATACGGAAAGCCTGGTAACTACCGGAGTATTTTTTTGTGTGGCTATAATTGGCGGTGAACCGGCGAAAACAGCAGAAAAAACGTCAGCCCGATGCGACCGGGCACTTCTAGCGGGGAGGGGGGCGCACGACGCTGATTTTCTCTTAGCCCAAGAACCACTGGCAACCTCCGCGCCTCCGTTTGTCTGCTATAAAGCCACCTTGGGGTTGTCATCTGTCGCCGGCGGAAGATAAAAATGGTCTGAATCGACTTCGCTTCAAACTTCCGCTTCTTTTCTGGAGATCATTGCAAAAGTTTTAGCCCTATCTATATCTTTTCTCCCGATTTTTGTCCGTCAAGGTTTACGGATTGGTTTTGATTTTTTTCCGTAACACGCAGCAAAGTGCCGTAAATTTACGGCAAAACTGGCGCTGGCTAGAGCCCTGCTCTACGTGCTCTTTTCATGAAGTGTAGCAAGTTCTTTACAACACTACATAAATAGGGTAGGTGACAACCATGTGACGTGGTCACATTTAAATTGAAAAGACAAAAGAAACTGTAAACCACTGACAAAACATCTAACTGTACTACATTGTGACGTCTCAAAGTCCGTACAGTATATGTTAACCTTAAAATCATGATGACCGTTTCAAATTTCAGAGTTCGTTCTACTCTGCAGGTCATCCAAAATGTATTTATACAGAAGTTCACCTTCACTGCAAAAATTCCAAGTTTCTGCATTTGCTAAACATCCTGCATTTGCTAAAATCTTGTATTCAGGTGTGTATAATCTCATTCCAGTACGGTTAGGCTGGGATATCTAAATAATTTCCCCATAATAATTGCTGCCTAACAAGTGACCCCATCTCAACCTGTTTTACAATCCTTAGATATATTCCTGGATTAACATCTAGCCTAACTGTCACTAAAGAAATTATTTCACCGACATACCCTTGTGAAAACATGACCTTGTCTCCCTGGTGGCGATAAGGAAAGCAACGGAGAAGACTTACCGGTGAGCATCGTCCTCTCTCAGCGTCCCGTTCAGGCGCGCGAGTTCCCGCAGCTGCATACGCCGCAGATCATTCTGCCCCTCCGGCGTTTCAATCCCTTGTTTCAGAATGGCTTTAATCTACAAATAAAAACGTGTGGGGGAAAAGACAGCAATAAGTATGAAGGTGGGCGGGTACCTGGCTATTTCACCATCCCGTAGCGTCCCGTTGAGCGCCGCGAGCTCGCGAAGCTGCATTCTCTTCAAATCATTTTGCCCCTCCGGAGTCTCGATTCCCATCCGCAGAATCTTTTTGATCTAAAACAGAGATTGGAGATGGAACGTCCGTGATTGGTTAGTACAGGGTGGGCGCGGCACGGGGATGTCACGCCCGAGCGGCACGAAACACAAAGCACGAAAACTGGCCACGACACGCAACGCCACAACGACAGTAGCAGCACAGGAAGGTGGGTGGGTAGGCTAGGCCCTAGCTTGAGAAATGCCTGGCATAAGTACATCTTAAAATGCAAGCGTAATGAAACAAGCAAAAATAATTAGATGCTATTTTACAGTAGAACGATTATTCTTACAGGGCAGACACTAGCACAGAGCTTGACGTAAAATCTCACATTCACAGTAAAAATCCTTCTTCGCAATCATATGATCAATAAGTTCATATAAAACATTGAAAGCATCACAGAAACTGAAACCTAGGTGCATGCAGGTCAAAGATTTGAGCCCTAAATGTTCTCTTTTTAAAACTGATCAATTTGAAATTTGTCAAAAAGGTCTGAGAATGAATGTTTTTCACAATAAAACAAATGGTAGCAAAGGAAGAACCAGTTACATGTAATCTCACAAGAACATAGGAACATTTTGGATGCAACAATAAACTTTAACCTATCAATAAGAATCACAAATTAACAGGAAAATCTAAGAATGAGAAACTCACAAAAGTCAGTTAAGTATTACTGTAATATCTCAAAATGAAACAAAAGTTAGTTTTAGATAATTGCTATATCGTAAAATCAATGTTTTCCAGAGTATACGATTACTTAAGCAACGGAAAACAAACTTTCCACTAATGTCTGCCTGGTAAGATCTAATAGATGATAGGGTGATGACACAACGGCATGCAGCTTACTTTCCGATCTTACAAGCACATCGAAGGGTGTCAATATCGCCGTAGAAGAAGAGCGTTAGTATCTCATTACTTTTCTCAACACCCTGGTGACATTAAAACATAAATTAGTACGGCAAGAGGGCAGATACAGAGTGCCTTTATATATACGTAAAGTCAGAGGTGGTTTTGAAAAAAATAACGTACAACAAAAGTCCCTTATGAAAAGATCTGTAAAAATTTCCAGAATGGTTCATTAGTACAGAATGCTATTTCGGTTTTCCGGCAAGGTGTCAAAATCTGGGAAAGAAATAAAGCCACGTGAGAACAAGAAGGGAAAGTAAAATTATGACAAAACTACAAGGGTGGTAGACGTGGTTACAAAAATGTTGCCGATATTAAAACTACGTACAGAAAATGCAGAGGTCCTAGTATACGTTTATGGAGGCAAGCAAGCTGAAAATAATCAGTGGTTGAACTAAAGATGCGGCATAATGAATGGCATTCATATTGTTCATACAGTCATGTCCAAATATCATAAGATCATATTCTAGATTAGAAATTTCACATTAAAAAATTCCAGCAATCGAACTTTTTCTCTGTTTTAGCAACTTAGCTATTATTCTCACAATAGCAGTAACAGAAGCTTTTCAAAATGCTTTATACTTGAGAGTGGTGGAAAATTGTACATTCCGTTTGATGACAAGTCATGACTGTATGAACGCTTCTTTCTACAAAGTAAAGGTATTAAAGCAATACTAAATAAAGTCAACACAGGCGAAAGTCAATCCTACATGTAACGTATTGGGGCAAAGCATGTAAGTAAGGTTATAACAAATTAGAATCAATTATGAAAATGACATGCTGAAAACTACAAAGATCATTGGAAAAGCAAGTTGATAATGATTAAAATCATGACAAGCATAATCAATATATATTAGAAATGATTATGATATAATCTAAATCAAAGTAAGTAAGCAGTCTTGGTGGCTACGATTGGGCGAAAAAAGAGGTGCTAGTAGTACGGTCAAATATAAAGTAGTCGGACGTAAAGCGGCTCAAGTCGGAAGTTTCGTGGGGTGGAAAACGACGAGAAGCAAAAGCATGCGGAACAGAAGTGCTAGCGATTTTTTTTACAACATCCTGGTCACGTGGTTATACCACAAACCTCGTCAACAGCCTTTCGGACTGATTCGGCGTTGTTGGCGGTGACGAGAGCGTGGAGTGGTTCGTCCTCGCCAGGGAGCGGTTGTCCGTCCTTCCGACCGATCTTTCCCTCCTTCACGGATCCCTTCCCGCGAATCATGATCTTCGCCCCAGTCTTAATTAAAAAACGAAAGAGTGCTTTAACAATACATAAACTCTTTGTCGGTTTCCATTGGATACGGCAACCTTTCACAAGAATTAGCCCATTTACGATGAGTATATCATATCAGTATGAGCAAACCAAAATCTTTTTTTTTCCGGAACTCTAGGTCTACAAGTTTCTTTGCATGCATCAATTTTACCAATAGACACCCTTTTATTATATATATATATGTTATAAGATATGTTATACTTATGTAATGAAAAGTAAGAAGATATCAGCCAGAACGTAAAAAACAGTTACAGATACTCACATCTTTCTCTATCTTCTTCAAAGTGTTTCCACTGTAAAGTAGAAAAGCACACATATACGTTTAGACCAATGATCTATACATTGCAAAACTTATTATGCAATATTCGCAGTGTCCTGATTTCGTGGTAAGATGTCACTGCGAAAATGAAACTATTGCAAAGATTTACAATACTTCAATATCTTGTACAACTCCATTTGTGTAATTCCTGATTTGTCGTCTCTCAAATTCGGACTACTGTGCCACAACCCCAAACAGTTTGAATGTACACATTGCATACTGAAGGATTATTGTTTACAATAGTTAAGATCTCAAAAACATGATGTATAAGAAATTACAAAAAAATATTAGGGGAATTACCGTGGGCCAATCAGCAGGCCGACAAAGTTGATGTCTGGATGTTCTTCTTGAGGGATCATCACTCGATCACTCACTCTGGTCACTGGAGGCCTAGAGAGAGAGAGAAAGAAGAAATAAATGGTGTACTAAACAACAGGAACTATTTTTTCAGAAACACATCACTTCAGTCAGTCTATACAATGCCCTATTGTCTATACAATGTGTTGCCACTTGTGACGTTTACAATTTATTTCAGATAAAATTTGCAGAGTTATGCTCATTCAACTGTGACTTATATTATTGCAAGAGTTCAAGAATTTTGGTAAACTTCTAGCAGTTGTATTCAACACAATTCCGACATTCTAACACATGGCTTTCTCCGCATTAAATTTCTTCTCTGTTCCACTCATTGTTTAAAGGACTCCATGCTGTTAATCTTTTATTATTAAAGCTGTCATTTCAAACTTACGAAACTACATTTTCATCAATTTCATGTCCTGAAGTTCAGATTTTTTGGAGGGTGAAATTTTTATCCAATCAAACAAGCAAATTTCTGTTCCTAGGTCCTTGAGACAGCCGTTTTCTAACCTCAGCTCTGATTCCTAAATGTACAATGAAAAACTTCTAAAACATACTTATAGTCCGCAGGAGGCTTGAAGTCTGTGTTCAGCCGCAGCGCCTCTTGTATGAGGTTGTGGCGCTGCTCCTCGAGTTTCTTCCGCGTGCGATATTCGCGTGTGTTCAGACGCTTTCCCTCGCTGTTGTAGATGGGTTCCGGGGACGGGGACCTGTCGTGTGCACAAATCGTATCATGTTTGTAATCATTCCAAAACAACGTCTGATTAAGGGTGGCAAACAATATACCAGTAGTTTCTCCAAAACAAATATGCTGTTTTTGTATAAATTTTTGAGAAATCTTTCAATTCGTTGTCAAAAATTTTGTTTCGTCATTATTTAAACATCGTGTCAAGTAAAAGATATTCGTTTGTCCGCTTCTTTCATAGATTTACAGGTATAGAATAAAGGGTTAGTATTGTACATGTTTGATATACAAGTTGGACGTATTTTGCCTAAATTCTAAAGCTCTCAGAAAGGGTGTTTTGGTATACAAGGAACCTTCAATAACTTGAGGTAAAGTGGTACTATAGCATTGAATTTCAGCTACTTTTTAGATAACACAGAGTCTGACTGTACAAAATAAAATGCACATCCTAGGAGAATTTTTTCCAATGAACTTGTGTACAGAGTGCATTTCAC
This sequence comes from Branchiostoma lanceolatum, assembly GCA_035149815.1. Classification (NCBI taxonomy): domain Eukaryota; kingdom Metazoa; phylum Chordata; class Leptocardii; order Amphioxiformes; family Branchiostomatidae; genus Branchiostoma; species Branchiostoma lanceolatum. The sequence goes on along the minus strand of CM068883.1, from coordinate 12,168,514 downwards.
TGTACTGTTATGGTAAAACAACTGTTTGCCACCCTTAGTGTATGCACACACACACACACCCCTTAACCTTAACACATTAAGATATATCTTCACAGCAATTCTCAAGCCTTAGATTACTGGTAAAAAAAATAATAATCTGTCATAATAACTGTAGATTCTTCGTAAAAATGTAACTTTTCAGCTGTCATTTCAAAGTAATCAACATGCAAAAATTCTAAAAATTGGGCAATTTTACTCCAAGGAGGTCCTTTTATTTCGAGAATTTCTAAAGAAGAGAGGACACACTTGAAGACACATGTTAAAGGGCCCATTTGCTGTAAGAGAGCTTCTTTCTTTCCAAAACGTCTAGAAGACATTGGCAAGAGGTCTAGTGGTAGGAAACATGTTAGTCTGACCAGTGATATAGAAATGCTTATTCAAAATGGAATGACCTCTGTCTTGTATATTCCTGTCCCGTCATACCGCTGTACGAAAGACCACTGAGTTAGAGAAACATGGGGGAAAAGATTATGTGCATTCAACCGTTAAAACGTCAATCTTGTCCGCGTAAGAACGGTACTTCCAAAAAAACAAAAACACTGCACACATGCTTTTTGGTCAACATAAAAAGTCATTTTCAAAGCGAGCCACAGAGCTAAATTAACTATGAGAAAGTAATGAATGCATCACTAGTAGGAAAATTCACGAATCTGCACGGCTGATAAAAAGAAAGCTCTTTTCTTTCTTTCAAAGGAATGAATGAATGAACATATTTGGGACAAAGAGTCATCTGTAGAAACTAGCTGTTTCATTACGAATATGGACAGAAAGTGGTGAGAATACAAGCATTTTTCCATCAATATTACTGACAATGAAAAACAGTAGTTTTGAGAATGTTCAATGCATGTTTTCATAGAATTTTGGAACATTTTTTTTCTTTCGTCAGCAAATAACTGTTAACAATCCCTCTTTAGAAATGGTGCAGCCCAAGTTTCCTTCAATGCTGTCTGATTTCGGAGCTATCCATTTTGAAATACGGGGGGGTTGGAGAGGTTGTTTGGCACAGCCCGAAGAGGATCTGCCCTGGGAAACAAAGTGGTTTGAGCACCTGTTTAGGGATGAAGGATTGTGAAATTTGCGAGCTGCCAAGATGGCACCCTGTGAAATAATGTGGTTACTGCCATGCTGTGGGGGGAGGACCAATCGTAAAAGGCCCTACCTGAATATAAAAGCACCAGTGACGGGGGTAATCATAATAGGCTGGTCATATAAAAATTAAGTGGCATGGCTAAAACCTTCTTCGTGGGTGGATGCACTTCAATCCACACAATCTACATGTGGTGGAGAGAACCTTGTTAGCTACTAGTACTAGCACAAAGCTTTCAGGCCCGCACTGTAATAAGAGTATGTAGCAATCATTCATTATACACGAGGCATCCAACAAGACCTGTCCAACATCATTCCACGGGGACTTTCAAGGACGGCTTTTTCTAGGTGAACAGTGGAAGGTTTTCATTATGAAATTGTTTCAAATAAGAATTGAGAATATCACTTAACTACGTTAAACTGCATTTCTAACATGAACAAACGTTACAATGGACAAGCCATATTTTGAGCTTGTGCTACAATTTTTGGTAGAAATCGATTTCCTTTACATGGGGTACAAGTTACACTTGTATGGCTTTTGAGTCATATGCATAACAGAGAATGCTTCAATGTTCAATTTTGATGAACAAATATAAATTTTACGTGTTGAAATCTGCATTGAATTCGTGAACTGCAAAGGATTCAAATTTGAAACAAAGGGACCTTGTTTTGAAAAACAATTCCAATCTCTTCCAATTTCTATGAGGCAAGCGTACTGGCAGCTCACAATACATCTTTGGCTTGAAAAGAAAGATTTCAGACTTTCTATCCGCTTGTTGGATGCCTCACCCCTGCGTGGAAGGCATGGTGATGGCACAATATTTAATTAAAAATGATTACTGCCTTCCAGAACGTTCGTTCGTTCGACCACTTCTTGCCTGGCCAACAGAGTAATCATTAGCAGGGAAAATAAACGGGAGTAAATAGATACAAAAGGAAAAAGACACTTGGTTAAGCCCTGTTCCAAACCTGTCTTCGGGGTTGGGGGGGATGCCCAGATCTCCTGTGCGAAGGCGCCGGGAAATTTCCTCAATTTGCAGATGAACTGTAATAGAGTAGGTTAAGAGAGAACAGGGAGCACATATTATAAAACCAGCAAGGACAATCACACACAATATAATGTGTAGAAATGGCAACACATCATTAATATTAGAAACATAGGTCCAAAAGGTTTGTCAGTGCAGATATTCTCATTTTTCAGAGGAGTTTCGTTAATGATTATTGTAGTATTACACTGTGCCATTCTCTGCGCAAAGCAAGTTGATGTTTCTTGTCTTTGCTTAAGACTCCTATTAATCATCAGATTTCCAAACCAACACAATCACTTAGTCTTTAGTCATATTTTAACCAAACTGAAATCTATGTCTGGGTTCATATCATCTATAAATATTCTACATATTCTGTTAAAGAAAGCACACTACTCTTGCCAAAGTGGTAAAAATTCAGCCATAACCGCATTAGTAACAACAAGACTGCATGAAGCTAAGAAATTGAAGTCTAATGCTTCGAGTTAATCAAATTATGATTTCCCAAAATAAGACAAGTGAAGATTATTGCACATGAGATCATGTCATATTCTAGAGAGGTGTAATTTTAAGGAATATTTAGTAATCAATTTACAGACAGAAAAAAGGGGTGTACACACATAAACTGAAAAAAAAGAGCTAGCTCACTCCAGAATACATATTGTGGAGCAATGATATAACAACGTGTAATGTGCAAACCAACCCTATATAGGAAAAACCTAACAGGGTAAGACTGAGAGTGGTACATTCAGTGCACAGCACAATATAACATTAATAATCTATCAATAATCAATGATAACCAATCACGGAATTTTGGGGAAGAAGAAGATTTTTTCATTGAAGTGCTTTAGTATTCAGCATGCGATAGTGAAAAGACGTAAGTAGGAAAATGGAGAACATTTCTTACCTAAATACTGTCTTTCTTGGTCTTTGGGAAGGTTCGGAGGAATGACAGTTGGCATTCCAGGGATGATCGTCTTTTTGTCGACATCTTGTTGCCAACGACTACGCCGCTTCTTTGACCTGCTTTCCCTATCATTCCAATTTCCACCAGAACCTGAATTCAAACAATGGGACAAGAAAGCAGATTTCATTATTCATACAGAAGTAATGCAACATATCATCTTATCCTGGAAGTTTGTTTGTTCATTCAGACCCTTACACAAGTGCCTAGTGGCACATAAGGCATTACTAGTAAGTTTCCTTGCTGTTTCATACCACTCGTCCAGGGTATATTTTCCCAGGAAGTGGTTGCTAGACAGCCCCCCCCCCTTCAACTTGCTCAAGACGTCTCTTCGAACATGGGACCCTTATCCTGGAAGAGCAAGGATATTAAGTAACACATCTGGTATATGAAACCATAGCCGTTCTACTGACATAGAAATAGAAAAGATGTTATTTTTCTGCAAGGACAAATTCTGCATGCCCTGACAATTTTGACATGTAATGTAAAATCTCCTCTGTCTTGTTCTAAACGTGGATATCTTACATTGGGTATAACTGTGGTTCTTCTTGTTTGTTGATTTGTATTGCATACATGGTAAACCACCTTTTGGCATAACACACCAGGTTTGTACAAATTGTATTGGATCCACTCACACCGGAATGGACCCCTACTCTTACATGAATGTACATGTAGTTCCATGCGTTCCCAAAGTTCCTCCTAAAACAGTAGAAAATTTTTCTCATATGTTTCTCCATCCTGCACTTTTCCCATCAGAACATTTCTCCGTCGGTGTGTACGTTTACCCATCATGTATGTGTTGTAGAAAATGTACAGAAATGTTTATGTTTCTTGTTCTAAACTGGTATATGAGCAGTCTATAGTGAGAGTCACTGAGACTGTGAGTGAAGTCAAGATAAGGAAGATACACTTTGAATGGGATGTAGATGCAGTTTTGTTGCCATTTTAATCAAAAGAATGGATCAGAAGTCCACGTAAGAGTGTCATGACATGACATGTCGCTAAATATACACGAACTAACCATGTATTGAGCTTACATAAGGCTATGGCAAGGCTAAAACGGTTATATTGAAGCAAGCAGCACTGGTCGTAATCACCAATCTTGACAACATATCCAACAGTCCTTGATACGACAGAGAAGCTTCCCATGCCATAATGATATTGTTGGTTGAAAATCAGTAAAACTTGTCAATTAAAAAAATCCTGCTATAGAAGACTGGACTACCATTGAATAAAATAATACACCAACAGTAACATGTAGTCACTGGTAGCAAAATCATAGGTTGTGCACACGACAAGGAAACATTCTACATTGATGGGGAAACGTCCCAAAAATTATGTGGAAAGTGCACGACGTGGAAACCTCTGAATACCCCTGGCTAAGTACATTTTTGTAGTTCAGACTTGAACATATTTTTCTTCCAGTTGTGGCACAATGCACAATTTCTACATTAAAATTTGGCTTCTAGGACAGTGCACGCTTGGTACAGGTTGAACATTAAAATTCATAATCTTTATAACCCGAATCTAACAAATCTATTTGATACTACTGTAAAAAAAGTGTAAATGCAATTAAGTTCGTGTGGTATTTATTTCACGGTAGGGAGAAAATGGAGTGTTCGCGCCTTGCGGTGGTTTTAAGTTCGCGTCTGAAACAATAGTAGCACTAGTCATAGGTGGGCAAAAAGTTTTGCTGTGGTTTTACGTTCGCGTTGAAAATTCACAGCAGAAACTGCGAACATAAAACCACCGCGAACATTTTCTGCATTTACAGTAATCTGTACAGAATCCAACAAATTATACGTTGCATATATCGTACAACTTAAATCACACTTACACTCACAAAACTTGTGCCTATCTCTATAATATTTCGCCCTATAATTTTTGGAATAAAGGGAGGGGTGGGAACGACCCTACCTGAATGAAATGCATGATTTATCTGGAAATAATCCATATGAAATTTATGATTTATCTGGAAATAATCCATGTCCTTGACTACACAAAAATGCAGCGAACGCGGAGGTTACAGATTATTGCAGTCAAATACCTCCTGAACTCCTAACATAGTTATCATCAATATGGCTCACTGAATATTATCGTTAATCCTCAAATCAAACCGATGGCATAAAACCAAACACTAACCCAGTAACCCCACATATCTATGGTTCCAGAAACACCCACGAGGGCAGATAAATTTATTTTTGCCGAGGTCATATCTCATATTCATATAACGTTTGCCAACTCTTTACAAAACAAGCTGCGTCAGAAATATATTTCTAAACAATTGTGACTCAGAAACAGCAATTATCGCGACTAATTATGACATAATTAAAGCAAGAAGCCGTACAAAAGTGACGACACCCAAAATCAGACGACTTTTTCCTCAGAGAAAACAACGGAGGGAAGGAACATAAATTTTTCTACTTACTCTCTTCTTCAGCCGATCGCTTGGTCCCACCACTCGATAGAAGAGGGTGAAGCCGTCCTAGAGGAGTAGCATTGGCACCTGTGGCCATTGTGGCACCTAAAAATGTCTGAAATGTCGACTTTGAAGCTGGAAAATGTGTAGAAAAGGAACCCAAAAGGAAAGACCGTCACCAAACTGTAGATAATGGCGGGCGGCGAAAAACCCAGGGGCTACGTCACAGCGTCACGTGATCCGCGCTGCATTGTGGGTACACGGTAACCTTCAAGCAGATGTGGGGTCAGTCTCGAGTGAAAATACTCTCCAAGCAGAGGTTCGAATCCGGCTTGTTTTTTTGACGTCTTTTTGGCTTGGCGACATAAAGAAAACGGGGGGAAGATTATTAGGCTAGACAAAAACACATAAAAGACGTCAAAAAAAAACGGAGCCGAACCTCTGCTTAGAGAGTACAGTAAAAACACACAAATATAAGTCTGCTTGGTAGATTAGGTATCTATTTATTTATTTAGGTATGGAAAAGTTCAATTATAAAGAGGGTACCTGGAAAATGGTATTGGAGTGATTCCGCCTTTAATGAATTTGGGCAAAGTGCCCTTAAATGAGGGTCTGCATGGGGGTTCCTGGCTAACTTCAGCAGGGCTGGCAACATTCAACGGTAAATTCAGGAGGTCGACAACGCTTAATAACGGTAAATTTTTTTAACACACTAACCCTAACCTTATCACAAAAGAAAGTTTCTTGGTCATAGAATTTGAAAACTTATGAACAAAAAGTTGGATCACATGTAGGCAACAACAAAAAAAACTACTAGCTTTGTGTTCTGAGGTTGCTATTAAAGTGTAAAGTTGTCAGAAAAGTAGTGTTTATTTTATGTATTGTCAATTTTTTCAATCAGAATGTATTTTACTGTGGGGTCTGTTCCAGTGTATATGTAGCATCGTGTTTACACAGTGATTTTTTAAAATCTACATACGTTTTAAAATCATGAACTCTGTGACATATGCTTATTATACTCCAAGACTACATCTACATGTTGGTACCCCCATATAGCCCCATCAAGTAGGGGGTTGAGGTCCCGGGCTAAGGCGGGCAGGCCTCCAGCCTGGCACGGAACGACAAGCTGACAAGACTGTATATACAGAAAGCCATCACACATTTTATTTCCACTATTCAAGTCTGATCCAAGTCATCTGTCTATAATTTGCATAATGTGATGTAAAAAAAAGCCAGCAGTTGCTTCACTTATACCTGGGCAAAGTCTAATCTCCAAGCAGATCTATAGGTTGCTAAAACGGTATCAAACTGGCAGAGGAAGTACGTTTTGCAACCTTGGATTGCTATACAAGGCGAAGCTCCTTCTTCCAGTTGGATACGGTCTTTGCAATCCATCGGGTCTGGTTGGAGACTAGGCAAAGTCTGAAACTGCACGGTCTTTAGTGTCATTTGTGTTCTCAGTTATTTGTGTTGGATTGACGTCAAGAATTTGTTTCAGAATATCAAAGATCCGGTGGCAACAAAGCTGCAGTTTTCATATAATCAGCAAGGCGTCGCTTCTATTCTATCACATGTACTTCAAAATCGTCAAGGCACTATAATTCATGGTCTAAATGATCTGCTCATTGCAATGCCTGTATTTAGTTATCATTTGGCATACATTTTTGTCAACTATCACTAGAAGTACAGGTTTTACCTCATCGAGGTTTTAAAAATTCTGCAAAGACCCTGGGTCTGGATTTTACATGGAATTGATATTTCACTAGATCTAGACTATTAGAGTCCATTCCAAGTCACCAAGAGGGTTTTATTATAGTATTTGTAAAAATTTAGACTTTGCTTTTGACTTCAGTTGGTCCTTTGTGGAAAGCATTCTTCCCTATACTTCGCAAGGATGTGTAAATCGCTTTCTTCCCAGCCCTCTGACCTATTTATAAAGATGTTACAAATAATGGTAAGAATGGTAAGAAATGGTAGAAAATGGTGAATAATGGTAAAATGCTGTTACCATTATTTAGAAACCATTGTAAATGTCATATTCTACATCATGAATATTTCTAAAGTTTTAGAAAACTTAAGAAATATTTCTTAAGTTGAAATCACATTCAAAATATTTCAAAAGTATCAATTCTCTTGCACAAATAATTACAATAATTGAATTTTTTCTAAGTTATGACAATAACAACCCTTGCGGTGACTTGGAATGGACTCTACTCATACAATGTTAAGCATTTGTCACACCACAGTAGATTTCTGCTGTCTTGGGTTTATATGTTGCAGCACTCATTTCTTTGTTGTTATACTTCTGTTACACTTCGATCACAGTAAGTGACAATTAAACAAATCTTCTCTGCTTTCTATGAGAATAAGATTAATTAGAACAAACAGGTGAATTTAATCAAACTGCACAATATTCACTGTCCCCAGACCCTAGATGTAAACATGAGAGATAATCGTCATTTCAAAACATCAAACTTAAAGGCATCCAGAGCATTTTATGAGGCTTCAAAGTTGAATAAAAAACTCAAATTTCTAGTCATTCCTACATATAGTAAGTTTCAGTAACACTATACCATTACATATCGACATTAAAGTAGCAAAGATACGATGTCGTTGTGTGGTGAGAACTGATAAAAAATCTAAGCCCTAAAAGACTGATCCTGACTGTCCAAAATTAGCGGTTCGACCAATGAGAGAGTGAATGCACGTCCGCCAAAAATTTGCATTCTTATGTTTTAATTTTGCATGTCTACGTTTTGACGGAGGTAGGCGGGGCTATGTTATCGGCCAATTTACACTAGACGCGTGAAAGTAAAAGATCACCATGTAGCTTATTTTTGTGCCGCTTTTGAGCACTTTTGATACGAAATCCGCACGCAAATGTGGTAAACAGTACGTGGCATTGAATGTCAATTTCATAAAGATTACAGCAACTAGAATATTTCCAGTTTTCAAGCCTTATAAAATGCCTTGGGTGCCTTTAAATAGGAAAATATGAGAAATGCGTTTAAAACTTATTCACAAGCTAAAGCGAGTAAGATTATACACCATATTAAAGATTCGCCAATTTCTTGTGGGTCTGAATAATCACATCCAACGAACTAGTAAAAAGAACCCTGCAAACAAACTGCTACGTTGGCACTTCACTTAAAACTTCAGTAGCTGCGTATTTCTGTTACATTTTCTGAGAGAAAAAAGGAGACGGTCTGAAAAGCGTCCAATAGTGGCGACACACGGTGGTCTGTCACTAGCCCGTTTTTTCAGGCACACATTGCAAAGGCCAGGCTACAAATATCAACGAATATCTCTTATTTTCATATTTTTCGTCGCCCAGGAGCAAAACGGAACTTTGTGTTTTTGGGATTTTTCAATTTCTGTCTCTAAGTATAGTTAATATCGACAAATCTGTTGAAAAATTGCATTTTTTTGACATTTTTCGCACTCAATTGCCCATAATTCAAAATCAAGGCCATTTTTTAAAAGTCCCAAAAACACAAACCTCGGGAAAACCGTTACGGTCATTTTGAGCCATAAATAAGGTAAGGTTGACGCTTTTTGAAGCTGATCCTTTACGATGTTTGAACGCATGTCATGCCCCACGGATAAGGAGAGGGGGTAATTGACACGGGCGTAAATAATCCTTCTAATATCCAAGGTCAGCAAAAACGACGCCAGCAGCCTCGTTACATATGTTAGGTATCCACAACAAAGTCCCCGCATAATATACTCTCCAGGAAACAGGTGAAAATCGTGAAAGAAGTAGTCTTTCTCCTGTTGCGGGAAAGGGGCCCGACCGTGCTGGTTTACACTTACAGCGAAGACATGCAATGACCGCAGGTGACCCCAGATCGAACGCGCGTTCGGATCGATTACGTCATTTCGAACATCATGGAACAGCGTTCGAATTCGGCTGGACATGGGAGTTTCTGAGCATGAATTTGACCACCGTGACAAAAGTTCGATCTGTCGTCTAGGTAAGTCCTGTAAAGGAATGAACGGAATATTGTCACCAGTAAAAGGAGGAACGGCATCGGGAAGCTTCGAAGGTTCAGAGCTATGGCAATAGAAATGTAATGTGGATATTTAGCAATATAATCATTTGCAATGATGTCAATAAGACCTCGTTCACACTCCAAAAAAATGGATCGGATTAAGCATTAATCGGGGCATTGTTGACGTTGGCAAAACCGTGAGACCAAGGAGGTTGGCAAGAAGGAGCGATCTGACGTGCGTGGCGTTTGTTTCCCCCGGGATGCGAACTATGAGCACACGTACCCGGATGCATGACCTCACACCCCCGGAAGCAACCGAAATCCCCGGCGACTCAATCGTGTTTTGCGTTCACACTCAATTTTCGACAGGATTGGACTGGATTAATCCTCCCCAAACTACCTCCGGAGGTGGATACGAATAATCCGATCCAGGAAAACTCAATTGCGATCGGGAGCGTTCACACTGCAAAAATCAATCGCGACCAGATCGTTTCTTTCGCGATAATACGTTTAATCCGATGAAATTTTTTGAGTGTGAACGGGGTGTTTTTGTTTGATGTACCTTGAGTGACCTGGCAGAAGAAGCGTACCAGGGTGTGGCATTGCCAGTCCCACCATTGGTGGCGGTGGTAAAGGACACAATCGTCATTCCCTTCAGCGTTATCTGGTTGCCCCGGAAACCACGAGCTGTACTGGCCAAGTGCAGACCCATCTATCCACTCAAACTTGCCTTCCTTACGCCGATCGTGCAGGCCGAACCAGAAATGGTGCACGTGCCACTGTTGTAAGGACACCAGGAAGTCGTTGTTCTCAGCGTCTCGGGGCATGGCGAGGGTGCCACCATCTTCACGACAGGTGGCGTCTGCTTCGCTGAAGGTCTTGAATATGTTGAACAGTTTGAAGCACGTTCCACGCCATTTCGTATAACCTCCGGGACAAGACACTAAACAAATGTTTACAATGGCATAGCAGTGTCAGGAATGGCCACGCCAATTTTTTTTGTTGCTTCTCGGAATAGCCTGTCCTGTTTTTCCCATTAAAAAAAAAAACAATTGGGTCGCTATTCCCATTCACAAATTCTAACTCCCAATTTTACTCTCTGTTCAGTTGTAAAACTCAATAACCATGCACCAAAATAGATTATAGAGGCCTGCACATACCTAAAAAGTGTGGTCACATGATTATAAGTTGTAATTTTTCATTTATTAAAACTATTTCTGAATATCAATCCATATATTACATGGCGAAAGGTAATTTTGTTACTGAAATTGTAGTACTAGAACAAAGATAGGGGTGCATTGCACTAAAGCAAGCTATTCAAAGCTGAAACTTGAATAATCCTCTTATCATCTATGTTATGTAAACCCTTATCTTCACCCCAGACTATTTGCACACAAAAAAATCGCCCTGTCGCTCCAATTTTTTTCTAAAAAAATCCGAGAATCAACAAATAAAATTGGTGAGGCCTACAAGAAAAGGATCGGACACCGATTCCAGCACAGCCTTTCATAAGGACACAGAATCACCTCTTAAGCTTTTATGAGGTAGCATTTCAACCAAACAAGGACAAAAAACTAACATGACGCTTCGTTTCAAATAGACGTTTAACAAGAAAAAAGGATTGATGGCTTACCTTTATTCGAATCGGGGCGTCCGAATGTTTGAGGATGTTTTTGTGGTCCATCAGGGCAGACTGAGCTTCCTGGCGGCCCTGGAGGGCCCATCAGCCCTTGGGTACCTTTCTTTCCAGGAGGACCGGGTAGGCCAAGGGACACAGGACCAGCTGGTCCCACCGGTCCCTTTTCTCCAGGAGGTCCAGGTGGCCCGACAGACACGGGTCCAGTCGGCCCCATGGGTCCCTTCTCTCCTGGAGGACCGTGTGGCCCCATGGGTCCCTTTTCTCCCGGGGGTCCATATGGCCCCATGGGTCCCTTTTCTCCCGGGGGTCCATATGGCCCCATGGGTCCCTTTTCTCCCGGGGGTCCAAGTGGCCCCAAGGGTCCCTTTTCTCCCGGGGGTCCATGTGGCCCCATGGCTCCCTTTTCTCCCGGGGGTCCATGTGGCCCCAAGGGTCCCTTTTCTCCCAGGGGTCCATGTGGCCCCATGGGTCCCTTTTCTCCTGGGCGTCCATGTGGCCCCATGGGTCCCTTTTCTCCTGAAGGTCCAGGAGGCCCGGCAGACCCAGGACCAGCCGGACCCAGGACTCCCTTTTTTCCTGGAGAAACAATAGACGGATTTCGCTAGATGTGGATTTGAAGAACAACAGAAAAACGTAATGGACTATTACAATTGGCAGTCATAATTCATGCTGTTTATGGTATGTCTTAATGACAAAGAAAGAACAAAATTGGCATTCCATTATACACATGTATTAGGACACCCTCCTAAAAGCAGGACCCCTATCGCTCGATTCTTTGGCTCGCTCGCGTAGGGGCCCTGCTCTTTAGCCCCGGTAGACACAGTTCTGGCGCCGTCGCCACCAAAACAGCTTCAGCCGATCAGAGGGTTTGCTAAACCTCATCTCTAGCAAAAGCGCAAAGGACGCTGGGAAGCTATGAACTAATCATGTTACGTCTCACATCGTTACTTGAGGTTCAGAACAAATTAACTTCCAAATTGTGCCAAATAAGGATAGCTCATTAATTACTCATGAGCAACTGTCAGTAACGTCGCCATAACCGTGTCTATCGGGGCTAAAGAGCAGGGCCCCTACGCGAGCGAGCCAACGAATTGAACGATAGGGGTCCTGCGTTTAGGAGGGTTGTATTAGGACAGTGTACTTACGTTCAAAATCAGTCATTCGAAGTTCAGTAGGGCGGTTTCGCTTGGCAATCTCCGCAGAAAGTTTGGCTACCTCCTCAGAAACACTGATGAGTTTAACTGCAGTATGAAAGCAGTTGAAGTGTACAAGGCACGCAATAATACCACTAAAATGAAAGCATGTTATCCAACTTAATTGAAGACATCATATCTAATTTAGAAAAACGTTAGACGACTTACCAGTCAAATACGACAGCATGGTGACTACAACCAAGACGAACACAAGGCCGGAGCCCAGCAACACCCTCTTGCAGACACTGCGACAGTTCACCTTGTTGTTGGCGTCCGCATCATAAGTTGTATCTGCAGTTTTAACACGAGACTACAGTTAAGTATTTCTGCTACATATACTGAAGTTTTGCTATGTTAGTTAAGCGATTACGAGGTCTTTTTATAAATATGAATTGGTATTGAATTTTTAGTTGAGTTGATGTGTGATAGTTGTGTGCCGATTTGTTGAAAATAGAGAGAACGCTAGCGACCAAAAAACACCCCTCCCAATAAAATGGTATGGCGACCCTGTAACGTCACAATTCAAGGTGGCGGCCACCACACATGCCAACGGATACAACAAAGGTTTTGCTAGGCAAACCTGTAATAAATTGAATCGTTTTATAACAGAGGCATGCGTATATATTTTGCGTATTGTCGAATATATATATTCGTCGTTACTTTGTCCTGAATCAGCATTGCAAATATCGCCGGGGTACTTGATTATCATTCTATTCAACAATATAGCATTTGTTACTTTCGCAAAGATTGTTATGTATGTGTGTGTGTGTGTGCGCGTGTGTATGTGTTTATTTGTGCGTGTGTGTGTTTGTGTGCGTGTGAGTGTTTGTGTGTGTATGTTTGTGTATGTGTATATGTGTTTATTTGTGTGTTTGTGTGTGCGTGTATGTGTATGTGTTTATTTGTGTGCGTGTGTGTGTGTTTGTGCTTGTGTGTGTTTGTGTGTGTGTGTATGTGTTTATTTGTGTGTTTGTGTGTGTGTGTGTGTTTGTGTATGTGTTTATTTGTGTGTGTTTATTTGTGTGATTGTGTGTGTGTGTTTATTTGTGTGTGTATATGTATTTATTTGTGTGTGTTTGTATGTGTTTATCTGTGTGTGTGTGTCTGTGTTTATGTGTGTGTGTGGCAATGTGGCATATTCCTAAATCGATGAGAGAATGGTACACAGATCGTACAGAAACAAACTAACAAGAACAGACCTAGGCCTGTACCACAGATCATTTAATGTGACGTCACATCGTATAGGATATAGTTATGATACTAAGAAAACCACTGGGCATGTAATCGATCACACGTAATACACAAAGGGAAAAAAAGCACTTCATAAAATTCTTATTTCATATTACCGAGATTGAAAAAGCAATCAAATTTTTTTTAGTGTTTTTGTAATTGTAATGGTTGAAAACTTGTAAACATGAGATTATATGTAAAGAAAACAAATGTCTTAAATTCAAACAACAGGGAAGGGAAACCCTGCACGGAAACCCAGGGAAGACAACTCTGCACAGTAGTCCTGAGGTGTGTTGCTCCCTATAGCACAGAAAATCTAGGGGGTAGGGAGTGGTGGTGATGAAACACCCCTGTTGACCCCTTAAAGACCCCAAATCTCCATGAAATTTGTTTTTATATCCCTTTGTGGTAGAGTCCATTCCAAGTCACCAAGAGGGTTTTATAATAATATTTGTAATAATTTAGAAAAAATGGACTCTATGACTACAACCTGTTGGGTCCCTAGGGAATTTATGACCCACTTTCGAAACTGACAGCGTACACCTGTCACAGCATGCCTATAATGGAAATATAGATAATCCTTATTACATATGCAAATTCAGCCCCAATTTGCATAGTTTGCAATTCATTGTGTACATCTCTGTCTAAGTTACATGCATAGTAAATAACATGAAAATCGGTTTCTCCTTTCTTCAGTTATTCTCCTTAGAAGATTTTGACAAATACGCCATTGCTGTTCCAGTGTCACATGCCAGGGGGGGGGGCAAAATCGACCTTGACCTTTCTCTTCCCAACACCTACCCACATACCAAATATCATTATAATCCATCTACACGTTCTTCAGTTATGCTGGCTTTAAGCACCCGGTGACACACACAAACACGCACGCAAACACACACGCAAACACACACAAAAAAACAATATCCCCATGAAAAAGTATTTTTTTCATGGAGATAAAAAAGCCAGTGGAAACGGCCCCTGTAAGAATAGACTCTATGTAACTTCGTCTATATGATTGTAAAATAAGTTTGACTAAAGATGTATTAAAAATAATATTTCCACATTCAAGATACATTGTTGAAAAACATTTTACCTGCTCTGGTGACGTACATAGGGTTGGGTATGTTCGCAGCGGCGTGCGCACGTGACGTCCAATCAGTCTGAGGCTGCTGCATGGGCGTGGTGCCTGGATATGAAACATTGTTATTCTTTCAATTCACAGGTAAAACAATGAGAGATCTGATTAATCTTAAGAAAACAAAATTTGAAAAATTTTCCGCCAATACTTCAAGAATCAACGAATCTGCAAATTAATGTTGGCAACATATGTATGTAGCATATCTATGACGAAATTATGGTACATATTAGTAGGCACCAATCTGGCCACGGGGTCTAGACATAACCTAGACCTGTTCTATTTGTTATACTGGTATACATTTTGTTATAGATCTTCGGATATTTTTACAAAAAGTTGGATGGCGAGAAAAATCTTTTAGAAACGTCAATATAAAACTTGGCCAGATTTAAATTTTCTCCTCTTTTTCCTGCTGTTCACATAAGAGCCGACGTCAGTCAGCCATTTTGTCATCACTACAGAATGAATCAAGAAATAACCATTTACACTAGTTCTAGTAGTCTGGGAACATTAGTGATGGAAATCATCGATGGAGATCAACCAATATAAAACAAACGAACATAAACATTTTCGTTTAAAAGTTACAGCTACCTACCTTGAAGGATGATAACGTATTCTATTCCGGGATAGATACATGCTTACCGAGTGAAAATCTCCATAAAAAAATTGATATACTGCAACTACAGTAAATATTTTCAGGGTAAAGTTTCTTTCTTTAAGAAAAGAATAGAGGGCGAAAAAAAAAGCAGAAACGTGTTACCTCCAGTGTTAGACTGCTGCTGCCCTCCCGGCATGATGCCACTTGTCAGGTTTCTGGACAACGAAAACACGTCTTACGCCAGGTAAGACGATCCTTGATCTAAGCGTAGCTGGAGACCGAAAAGCAATTTCTACTTTTGATTACCGAAACAAAAGATTAAAGCTTACCATGTTTGATTGGCTGCAATCGTCACACTTTGAAGAATCGAGACAAATTTTATAGAAACGTAATAACTTAGGTCATTTAGTACTGAATATTGCTTCAAAAGAAATATCGTTTCTGGCTGTCTCTGTAAGGCGTATTGTATGCATTATGCAGACATATGTTGGAGAAAACCAGCTTGTTGAAAATATCTGTATAGAGTAATCGGCTGACGTAAGAGATTTTAGTGCATCTTAGAAGAAGATAGTTCAGCACACTACGTTCTATGTGTAACAACAAACTGTTCCGAATGATATGATCAGTGACAGTCCTACATAGTACATGCAACTTTGATTGTCAACCTGATAGAGAATTGAGAAGCTGTGTAAAATTTACATCTTACCCAACCGAAGGAAACCTATGTATGTTCCAATTAAACATTATGTTTAATGGTCACCTGTACAAGGCATTCACTTCTGATTATTAGCCCATGTTTTGTTTTGATCTTGTTTTGATTTTAAATCCGCAATTTACAACTAGCTACCCCGGTTTGATTGATGTAGATTTTGATCGGAATTATTCTAGGACGACTAAACTTGAGTTGGAACTGCCTTCTGAATTTGTAACATTCGTGAACCAACGTAGAGGTTTACACAAAGGATCGGAAAAATATATTAATATTGCTGTGTAGATACACTCCGTTTACTTTGGCAGAGTTTGAACAAATGGATAATGCATATTAACCTACCCGCTTTGACATGTTCCAATCACGCCCGCCTTATGATACTATTCTATTGTTCTACTGTTTACTTGTAGGCATTTTGTTTATTAGTCTCTTCTTCGAAAGTTCGTTATTCCTTATTTAAAATCTCTATTCTATCTACATTATGTTCATGTTTTGCCTTTTAGCACATAAATGTATGTATTTTGGTTCAGTTAAGTGTACAGAGCATTGTGGGATAGATCTGAGCAAAGCATTATGAAATAAACCAAAGCGCAGGATGACTATAGTCTGACGAAAAAGGAAGAGGAACTGTCCAAGGTCAAGGCCAAGAATGGATTCGGGGGAGACGCAGCAAGAGCAGAAGCTAAAAAGTGTTAGAACCCTATACATTTGTACCTACAGAGCCTATAGATCACTAGAAAAGTTTTTAAGAGCCCCGAAAAGTTAACGAACTGTACCTATTTCACCCTCCGCAACCGACCCGATATCGCTCGGTATCTTACCTCCCATACCGGCCCTGCTGATTCAAGTCGGTAAAATAGCTTCTGGCAACGTCACCGACACTCGCTCATTAATGATTAATGAGCTTCCCTTATTTGGCACAAACAGACGTTATTTTGTCCTGAACCCAAAGTAACGATGTAAGACGTAACCTGATTGGTCGATAGCTTCCCAGCGTCCTTTGCGGTTTTGCTCTAGATGAGCTTGTGCTCTGATTGGCTGAAAGCTGTTTTGCAAATTTGATGGTGACGTCGCCAGAAGCGATTTTACCGGCTTGAATCAGCAGGGCCGGTATGGGAGGTAACGTACCGAGCGATATCGGGTCGGCTGAGGAGGGTGACCTATTTATACACATGACTCGCCAAGACTTAACACACTTTACACAAATAAAAGTTGCTTGGTCATAGAATTGGCAGCTTATGAACAAAGGTTAGATAATACTTGGGCAATCAAAAAGCTACAAGTCTTTTTGCCCTGAGGTTGCTACTAAAGTATAAAGTTGTCAGAAAACTGGTGTATATTCTAGTATTGTTTCTTTTTTTCACTCAAAATGTATTTTTGTGGTCAGTTTTCCAGTGTAGTGTCATGTTTATTCACTAATCTTCTTTAATCTACGTAGCTCTTTGAATGATATCTGTGACAAATGCTGCTGCTCCATGGACTGCATGTATAAAGCTATATCACACATTTTTATTTGAACAGATTGAAGTACGGTTACAGTATCAATGCACACTGTAATGTATTAAGTGTCCACATCAGCCAAAAATGCCCTACGCAACTTAATAACAAAAGTGGTAGTACAGTCATAGGAAAGAAAACATGATCTTGAACATTGTTTTTTTACATTCCTTAACTTAAGAAAAACACGGAAGGATACAAAGTATAAAGCAGATACTTGATAATTTTTTGTAGAATTCTTACAAGGAAACCGGTTGCATAGTTTTTTGTTGCCTTTAGTTCCAAGATGACAATGCTATCATTATGCCAGCGTAAAATTTTTGCAAGTTCATATGAGCTGGAAAAGTCATCATGTAAGAAATGTAATCTTACAAAAGAGAGCAGTATTGAAATTTTTCGACTGATCCATTATTCAAGTTATTTGTCTATAATTTGCATAATGTGATGTAAAAAAAGCCAGCAGTTGCTCCACTCATACCTTGGCAAAAGCTGAAGCTGCACGGTCTAACGTTTCATTTGTGTTTTAAGTAATTCGTGCTGGATGTTAACGTCAAGAATTTGTTTCAGAATAGCAAAGATCTGGTTGCAAAAAAGCCGCAGTCTTCATATAATCAGCAAGACGACGCTTCAATCACGTCACTTCTACACCTCAAAGCTAGGGCACCATTATTCAAGGTCTAAATGGTATTATCATTACAATGCCTTATTTAGTTATCATTTGGTATACATCTTTGTCAACTATCAAGTATAGGTTTTACCTCATTGAAGTTTTTAAATTCTGTACAAGTCTGGATTCTAAATGGAGTTGATATTTCACTAGACTGTTACTCATACAAAGTTACTCAATAAAATTTTACTGTCTTGGTTTTATAAGTTTCAGCACTCATTTCTTTGTTCTTCCCAGCTGTTTATACTTACATTGATTACAGCAAGTGACAAGTAACGGTTCTCTTTTTTTCTAGTATGTAACAATTATTGAAGATTGACTTTAGAAAACGTGGCCTTAATCAAACTACACAGTAGTAATATTCATTGTCTTGTTATTCAAGTGTAAATATGAGAACAAATCAACATTTCAAAGGATTAAACTGAAATAGGAAAACATGGGAAAAACTTTAAGAAACTTATTTACAAGCTAGAGCGAGTAGGATTGTACATATCAAATATTCGCCAATTGCTTGTGGCTTTGCTCTGAATCAGATTAATCTCTGCAACAAACTAGTAAGAAGAACCCTGCAAACAAACTGCTAAGTTGAAACCTGGCTTAAAACTTCAGTTGCTGCATATTTCTGTTACGTTTTCTGAGAAAAAAGGAGACGGATCTGAGAAGCACCTTATAGTGGAAACAAGAGTTCGCTCTGTTGTCTAGGTAAGTCCTGTAAAGGAATGAACGGAATTGTCGCCAGAAAAGGAGGAACGGCGTCGGTTTAAACAAATGGCAAAGAATTTGATATATAATATAGATATTCAACTATGTTTTCATTTGGAATGAATGGTGATTTTGTGTGAAATACCTTCTGGAGTTAACCGGTGCAATGGCCTAGTGGGTAGAGTTTTTGCCTGGCATGCGGTAGGTCGTGAGTTCGAACCCCGGCCGGGTCGTCATACCAAAGACTAAAAAAAGATGGTACATGCTGCTTTCTCTGCTTAGCACTCAGCATTTGGGAAAGAGTATGGTAGTTAAACACACGCCACTACCAGTGGACTAGCCCCCTTCTGTAGTGACTTTTTTTTGCACAAAGTGTGTGGCCCAGGGCTGCAGAAATTGAGATGAGGCGCCGTCTTATGCACCGTCGGTGCGGGGAGTACTTTAACTTTAACTTTAACCTTTGGGATTGACCTGGCAGAAGAAGTCCGCCAATTGGGAGCAGACCGTGTCCCACCATTCTCTTTTAAGTTGCCGGAGGTAGTACATGACGCAATCTTCATTACTATTCCTGTTATCCGGTTGTCCCGGACCCCACAAGCTGTACTTCCCAAGTGCAGACCCATCTATCCACTCAAACTTTCCTTCCTTATGCCGATCGTGCAGGCCGATCCAGTAATAGAACAGGCGCTGCTGCTGACGTAAAGACACCAGGAAATTGTTGGTCTCAGCGTCTCGAGGCATGGCGAGGGTGCCGCCATCTTTGCGACAGGTCTCGGCCGCATTCCTGAAGGTCTTCATTGTGTTGAACAATTTGAAGCAGGTCCCATCCCACTTCGTGTAACCTTCAGGACAAGACACTAAAGAAAAAAAAATGTCGATGTAGCATTGATATACTAGTAGCAGGGCCAGGTATAATAAGGTATACTAGTCGCTTCGATGAATGACTTCTGCGTGTTCCACGCTTTGAAGTAGGCTCCACGCCATGTCTTATATCCTTCAGGACATGTAGAAAAATATTGACATTAGTATAGCAGGGTCAGGGATGGTACAAGAAAAGGATCGTACACCAATTCCAGCACAGCCATTCATTAACAAAATCTCCCTTAATTTATGAAGTAGAATGTCAACCAAGTAAGGAAAAAAAAAACTACATGGCGCTTCGTTTCAAATAAAGGTTAGCAAAGAAACTAGGATTGATGTCTTACCTTTTTTCGAATCGGAGCGTGCGAACGTTTGAGGATGTTCAGGTGTTCCAGCAGGGCAGACTGAGGTTCCAGGCAGACCTATCGGGCCTGTAGGGCCCATCATCCCTTGGGCACCTTTCTTTCCAGGAGGTCCGGGTGCCCCAAAGGACACAGGACCAGCTGGCCCCATGGCTCCCTTTTCTCCAGGAGGGCCAGGCGGCCCCATGGCTCCCTTTTCTCCCGGGGGCCCGGTAAACCCGGGACCAGCCAGCCCCATGGCTCCTTTTTCTCCTGGAGGTCCAGGTGGCCCGGCAGACCCAAGACCTGTCGCGCCCATGGCCCCCTTTTCTCCAGGAGGTCCAGGAGGCCCGGCAGACCCAAGACCTGTCGCGCCCATGGCCCCCTTTTCTCCAGGAGGTCCAGGAGGCCCGGCAGACCCAAGACCTGTCGCGCCCATGGCCCCCTTTTCTCCAGGAGGTCCAGGAGGCCCGGCAGACCCAAGACCTGTCGCGCCCATGGCCCCCTTTTCTCCAGAAGGTCCAGGAGGCCCGGCAGACCCAAGACCTGTCGCGCCCATGGACCCCTTTTCTCCAGGAGGTCCAGGAGGCCCGGCAGACCCAAGACCTGTCGCGCCCATGGCCCCCTTTTTTCCAGGAGGTCCAGGAGGCCCGGCAGACCCAAGACTTGTCGCGCCCATGGCCCCCTTTTCTCCAGGTGGCCCGACAGAGCCAAGACCTGCAGGAACCATGGCTCCCTTTTCTCCTGGAGGTCCAGGTGACCCGTTTGCAACAGGACCGGCCGGCCCTATTGGTCCCCTTTCTCCAGGCGGTCCCATGGCTCCCGGAGACCCTAACGGAAACAAAAATCAGATTTTACCGGAATCCTAAACGTGGATTTTTACCAACAAAACGTGGCAATTATTTACTACCAAACTACTAAATATCATGAAGAGCTATTGAGAACGTATTGAGTTAAGCTGATAACATACAAACGCAAACATACATGACCCGCTGCCAAACCGTAGGAAGCTGCCAGGAGGCCTGTTATAGAACTCGACCTTCGTCTAATCGATACCTAGTACATGTGCACACCTACCAAATATCATGAAGATCCATCCACAGCTTCTCTAGTTATACTGTTCACATCAAACACACATACGACCACCGTGAGCCGCGCCACTATGCATGCCAACCCGAAAACATAACATTCTGGCTAAGGTTATTAATGTTACAGCAAAGTCTATTTGAGGTATATATCGATATCTATACCCACCATTTTCTATACCCACAATTTCATGGTGTCTGTATGCTAATGACAAACATTCCAGGACAGAATTGAGGACATTGTACTTACGTTCAAAATCAGTCATTCGGATGTTAAGCTTGGCCATCTCCTCAGAAACAATGTTGACTTTAACTGCGGTATGAAAACAGTTGAAGTGGTTTAGGGTACGGAAGAATACACCCATATGAAAACATTATTCAAACTAATTGAAGACGTCATATCTGATTTAGATAAATATAAGACGACTTACCAGTCAAATACGACAACATGGTGACTACAACCAAGCCGAACACAAGGCTGGAGCCCTGCAACAGCCTCTTGCAGACACTGCGACAGTTCACCTTGTTGTTGGCGTCCGCATCATAAGTTGCATCTGCGGTTTTAACACGAGACTAGAGTTAAGTATTTGTGCTGCATATACTTCAGGTTTGCTATGTTAGTTTAGCCATTACGGTGTTTTTTTAATGAATATGAATTGGTATTGAATGTTTATTTGAGTTGAATGTGTGATAGTTGCGTGCCGATTTGTTAAAAATAGAGAGAATGCTAGTGACACCAAAAAACACCCCTCCCATGTCAAGTAAAATGGTATGGCGACCCCTGTGACGTCTCAATTCAAAATGCCAACGGATCCGACAAAGGTTTTGCTACGCAAAGCTGTAAGAAATTGAATCGTTTTACAACAAAGGCATGCGTATATATTTTGCGTATTGTCGAATGTATATTCGTCGTTATAATTACTTTGTCCTGAATCAGCATTTCAAATATCGCCGGAATATTTGATTATCATTCTATTCAACAATATAGCATTTGTTACTTTCGCAAAGATTGTTATGTATGTGTGTGTGTGTGTGTGTTTATTTGTGTGTGTGTGCGTGTGTATGTGTTTATTTGTGTTTGTGTTTGAGTGTGTGTGTATGTATGTGTGTGTGTGTTTGTGTGTGTGTGTTCATTTGTGTGTGTGTTCGTGTGTTCATTTGTGTGTGTGTGTGTTTGTGTGTGTGTGTGTTCATTTGTTTGTGCGTGTGTGTGTGTGTGTGTGTGTGTGTGGACTGCAGGGCTCTAGCCAGCCTGAAATTTTATCCCGTAAGCCCTAAAATTTTGTACAAACCTAACATATCGAGCGCCGAAGGCGCGAGGCGTCGCGCCGTAGGCGCGACAATTCTAGGGGGGTCCGGGGGTATTCCCCCCCGGGAAATTTTTAAATCTAGACCCTCTGAAACGCTATCTCCAGCATTTTGAGGGGCAAGTTTGGGTGAAAAATTAATTGGGCCTTCGTTGTATACAATCGGCAAATAAATGAAATTTAGCACCACAAAACTTTCTTATTTATTTGACAAATACACACGTGAATTCAAGTCGGCAGAAATAAAACATTTTCAACACCGGTCGACGCGTCGTACCGGTCCCGTTTGCGCCCTGTACTAAATATAGTAGGAAATGAGACACCCTACTTTGGACAGAACGCCCTAAAGACGTTCAATATTTTCCTTCCGTGTTTTCCATGGTCGATTTCTCCGGTAACTTCCACTTGATTTGATCAAAATTCGTCGATTCAAGCCCTATCTTCGCACCAAATATCAATTTCTGATCAAACCTCGCGGATTCGCGCCTCTCGTGAACCGCGAGACTTGTATGTCATTGGTCGATTTTCCGTGACGCGGCGTGAACGAACGCTGTTATTGGTAGATGATATTGATTCTGAGGTTTAAAACTATCAACACCAGTTTTCGCGGGAAGAGTGCGTGTAACTCGGCGTAAAACTTTAACAATGTTTACCAAAAAAATACGGAAAGCATCATGATGGTAACTACCGGAGTATTTTTTGTGTGGCTATAACTAGCGGTGAACCGGGGGAAACAGCCGAAAAAACGTCAGCCCGATGCGACCGGCCCGGCACTAGTAGTGGGGAGGGGGGCACACGATGCTGATTTTCTCTCGGCCCACGAACCACTGGCAACCTCCGCGCCTCCGTTTGTCACCTAGCTATAAAGCCACCTTGGGGTTGTCACCTGCCGCCGGCGGAAGATAGAAATGGCCTGAATCGACCTCGCTTCAAACTTCCGCTTCTTTTCTGGAGATCTTTGCAAAAGTTCAAGCCCTGTCTATATCTTTTCTCCCGATTTTTTTCCGTCAAGGTTTACGGATTGGTCTTGAATTTTTTCCGTAACACGCAGCAAAGTGCCGTAAATTTACGGCAAAACTGGCGCTGGCTAGAGCCCTGGTGGACTGGCTAATGTGGCATATTCCTGTGCGCCATTTAATCAGAATTCGATGAGAGAATGGTACACAGATCGTACAAGAACAAACTAAACAAGAACAGAACTGTACCGCAGATCATTTAATGTGACGTCACATCGTATAAGATATAGTTATAATACTAAGAAAACCACTGGGCATGTAATCGATCACACGTAATACACAAAGGGAAAAAGCACTTCGTAAAATTCTCATATCATATTGCCGAGATTGAAAAAGCAATAAAAAAATTCAATGTATTTGTAAATTGTAATTGTTGAAAACTTGTAAACATGAGATTATATGTGAAGAAAACAAATGTCTTAATAATAAATTCAATCAACAGGGAAGGAAAACCCTGCACAGAAACCCAGGGAGGATAACTCTGTGCATGTAGTAGTCCTAGGGTGTGTTTGCTCCCTATAGCACACAAAAATATAGGGGGTAGGGGTGGTAGTAATGAAACACCCCTGTCAGAAAAGCACCACCTTGTAAAAAAACAGTGGAAACGGCCCCATGTCACTTCGTCTATGTAATAGTAAAATCGCAAATGTGTTGTTGTGCTATGTAATGGTGTACGTTTGACTAAAGATGTATCAAAGGCATCCAGAGTATATTATGAGGCTTGAAACTTGAATACAAAACTCCAATTATTAGTCATTCCTACACATAGTAAGTTTCAATAACACTATACCATTACATATCGACATTAAAGGAGCAAAGATACGATGTCGTTGTGTGGTCACTGTGGTGAGAACTGACAGAAAATCCAAGCCCTAATAGACTGATCCTGACTGTCCATCACAATTAGCGGTTTGACCAATGAGAGAGTGACTGCATGTCCGTCCAATATTTGCAATTTTATGTTTTGATTTTGCATTTCTACGTTTTGACGGAGGTGGGCGGGGTTGTGGTATGCGTCTATTTACACTAGGCGCGTGAAACTAAAAGATCACCACGTAGCTCATTTTTGTGCCGCTTTTGACCGCTTTTGATAAGAAATCCGCACGCAAATGTGGTCAATAGTGGCATTAAATGTCATTTTCATAAAGATTACAGCAACTAGAATATTTCCAAGCCTCATAAAATGCTTTGGTGCCTTTAAAAAGAATATTTCCAAATTCAAGATAGATCGTTGAAAAACGTTTTACCTGCTCTGGTGACGTACATAGGGTTGGGTGTGTTCGCAGCGGCGTCCGCACGTCGCATCCAATCAGTCTGGGGCTGCTTGGGCGTGGTGCCTGGGTGAAATATGAAACATTGATATTCTCTCACTTCACAGGTAAGACAATCAGAGATCTGATTAATCTTTTAAAAAAATTTGAAAATTTCCTGCAAATTAATATTGGTAACATATGTATGTAGGATATCTATGACGAAATTATGGTACATTTTAGCAGACACCAATCTTGCCACGGGGTCTAGCCATAGCCTATTCTATTTGTTGTATAGATTTTGTTGAAAATCTTCGGATATTTTCATAAAAGAATTTGGATGGCGATAAAAATCTTTTAGAAACTTCAGTATAAAACGTGGCCAGATTTAAATTTTCTCCTCTTCTTCCTGCTGTTTGCAGGAACATTTGATGCTCTTTAAAAAAAACAATTTGATAAGTTATGAAATTCACATAAGAGCCAAAGTCAGTCAGCCATTTTGTCGTCACTACAGAATGAACCAACAAACCGCCATTAACAGCGTTAGTAGTCTAGGAACATTACAGATGGAATGTTATCGATCGGGATAAACATATTTTTGTTTGTTTTAACGTTTAAACTACGTTTCAGCTACCTGCATTGAATGATTATTTGGTACTCTGACAGACACCGAAACGTCAGCAGGTGAGATTCCTGGTTGTGTAAAAATAAACTCCAAATATCCTATATGGTACCCTATTTGGGAAAAAATCGTGCTTACTGAGTGAATAATTCATTAGCTAGATATGAAAATATCCAAACAAGTGGCACAAAGTCTTTTCAATGACAGCAATCTGGTGAACTTTGTTTCTTTTTCGAAAAGATTAGAGGGCGAAAAAAACAGCGGAAACTTGTTACCTCCAGTGTTAGACTGGGACTGCTGCTGCCCTCCCGGCATGGTGCCACTTGTCAGGTTTCTGGACAGCAAAAACACGTCCTACACCGGGCAAGACGCTCGTCGATCCAAGCCTGGCTCGTGACTGAAAACAATTTCTACTTTTGATTGCCAAATAGCAACAGAAAACAAAAGATTAAAGCTTACCATAGTATTGTTGGATTGGCTACAAACGTCATACTTTGAACAATCCAGACATATTATGTAAAAACGTAATAACATGATTTGATACTGAAACATGCTTCAAAATAATGAATTCATGATAGACTGTTTCTTTACACAAAAGCTGTAAGGCTTACTGTGTACATTTATGCCCGCGACTCCTGGAGAAAAACAACTCATGAACCTCTTTCGAGATGCACAACTAAGTCATGGGTTATTTCAATATTTCTTTAATCTAATTTGATTTAATTTAATCTAATTTCTTTAATAGGTATTCTATATACCCATATATATTTATAGGTATAGGAAAAAAACAACACTGGAAGTCAAATTGGGCCAGTTTGGACTGACATCTGTCCAGTGGCTACAATTGTATATGATATATATAAACAACAAACAATATAGATAAAAGGCAAAGCAGCACAACCTCGAAGCGCAATGGTTCAGACAAACGTGGCACTTTTTTGACAGCTTGTGGGGCAATGGGGCTTCGCCACGGCTCACTTATTTTAGCTTAACAGACCAGGTTACTGGCTACACCATTCCATAAATACAATAGCCTTGCCACTAGTTACCAGAGGGGCAGGCAACTGAAAGATTAGGGGCCCTCGACGCTCGTCGCAGAAAGGCTGCAGTTTTCATATGATCAGCTAGATGGCACGTCTAGTCTGTCACTTCCAAATCTCCAACGCAATCGATCCGTTAATGAATTATTCTGGCGGTAAATCGCCGGCTAACCATTCTTTGCACACAACCTTACTATGAGTTGTTGCCTATCTGCGACGTTCTGGTAGTCGTTTAGCGAAACGTCGTCTAGCTAGGTATTACTAATAACTCTTTTGTTGTGTACAAAGAACGGTTTATCCTCAAAGACAGTGTCAGAACAAGTTCTACAATTTAAACATTCGTTTCTGTGTTGTTATTTTTTTAGAGGAGTTTGTGCAGAACTTTGCGTTTGACCGTGTTTTAAGGTGAAATTTCCTGATAAGGCATACCAACTTAACATACCGTTTGTATGAATGATAGAACTTTATCGCTCGACAATCGTACATGGCAATGTAAGGCAATACATGAAAATACTACAAGGCTAATAGTGAAGCTCACGTATCTAGATTCAAAGGCGTAGGTCCATTACAACTGCGTGCGCCCTATCATCTTCATCACAGGAGCCGTCACGTTGTCAAAAGGTGTGACAATCAAAATAAACCCTGTCAATGAAGCTTATCCTCCTACTATCCAAAATTTCATTATTGCTTTGTGCAGATTTCTTGTACATGTAAATGCTAAAGAGATAAGATCAAAGAATCTTCTCATCTTTGATGCGTGTTCTTGAGCATCATCCTGTTACGACTTCTCCACAGCAGGCCTTGTCACCTGCAGCTATATCACTAGGCAACATGGATGGAACCACGGAGAATGGTGGTGTCGCTTAGCGTAACGGCAGGCCCAAAACCCAGAGGTCCCGGGTTCAAACCCGGTCGGGTCACCTATCTTGTGCCCTTGGGAAAGGCCCTTTACACGACTTTCCTCACTTCACTCAGGTTAGGGACGTCTCTCGGATAGGACGTTAAATCAAGGACGGAGGTCCCGTGTTTGGGGAAAGCCACACCCCACTCAAGTTAAAGAACCCACCACACCTTTCGAAAAAGAGTAGGGGCATACCCCGGTGTGCGATGGTCCAAACCTTAAAGTCGGTATATAGGCTTCCACAAGTTGAAGTTGGTAGCCTCAAATTGAAAGAAGAGAAGAAGAAGAATGCCATCGGAATATCCAGTAGCAGATTTTCGTAGCCTCATAAACGAGATCTTCTTTCGATTCAGTTTCCCAAATGGTTCTCCTATTTTGACATTCCTGGCCGTTACTGTTTTCTGACACTGAGTGCATTGAATTAGTTTACTTAGGAATAACAGAGAAACTATTCACAAATACTTAGTAAGGCCTTGTAGATATATCGTGTCATTTCATTTCTTTTCAGACAACAAAAAATTTAAGGATAAAAGGTCGCATTGAGCACAATACATTGAGCAAATACATCTCAATGTTATATAAGGTTCCTTCGTAACTGAACAATGTAACGTTATCTATAAATGTATCTGAAAAAGGGTGTATCTGAAAATTGTATATCTATCTTATTTTTTCTCTTTGAGGCACGCGCTCGATGAACGGTCTGACAGCTCTCAGGTCGCCCCAGGGTGGGCTCTTTTGTCCCCCCGTCTGTCTTGTCCGGACTAGTTTTTGTAATGTCCTTGTTTACAAAGTGGTGGACATCCAAACTACAGGGCAGGCGGTGTGTCACAATTATCATGGTCACGAGGGAGAACAGTTCATCATGTCAGAACCAGAGACTCGAAGATGAACTTGGTCGCAGGTTCCACATTAGGTTATTTATATCATTGAAAATCATTTCCGAGAACATCATGGTTTCACGCACCGAAGAAGAATGTGAAAGAAACGTCGTAATGATTTTACAACCTGCTACACAAGAAGCAAAACCATCATGCCATCTGTCACAAGATCCGGGAAAAAATACAACATCTTTCCGCGCCGTGAAGAATTAAAGTCCGTAACATGAAGATCTTATTTTCAAAAGAAAGTTTAAACTTTGTCATCGTGTTGTTGTTTTTACTTATCTATCTTAACCGATGGTGTTGGTCTTGATCAAAGTCTGAGGATGGTTATTTTGAAATGCTGTCTTTCAGTGCAATCCACTGGCCAAGACACCTCGCTTGAGCTTCCTATGAAAGAACAATATAAAACAGACTTTTATTATCAGACCCACTTGAGCAGAACTTAAGCAAAAACGGGGCACATGATAAAAAGGTCACAAGCTTCCCCACCAGCCTCTGCTTGGAGAGTACGGGAAACTAACACATCTTTCCGTACTGTGAGGAATTAAACTACGTAACATGCAGCTTTTACTATCAAAAGAAAGCTTGTCATCGTGTTGTTGTTTTACTAATCTATCTAAACCAATCACAGCACGAAATCGAATATTTAAGCAAACTTTCCGAATGACGTAAACAAGAATTAAAGGTCGGAAAATATTTCAGCAGAGTTTACGGGGCCGTTAATGCCGCTGAAAGTAAGATTTGAGCTTTCCGCAACCTTTCCGCGTTCGTTAACATGAATTAAATGCATACTATATCTTTCCATTGACTTTAAGCATCCTTATATACATCGTATAGATGAAACATTATGGTACATCAGTAACCAATATATTCTCCAAGCAGATATATTCTCTCCTGGGGACTAATAGTGCCTCAATTTTCAAAATCTTGGAGAATAGCTGATATACCCGAAACGGTCTTCGATCTTTACGATACACCCATTTGCAGTAAACACCGATCCCGCTTAAGTCATTTCTGTTACAGTTTTTTTAAACAACGCACCATGCATGTGCACGCACAGTTTACGTCTACTTTGTAGCAAAATTAGACATACAGTCCATACCTATCTTCGTCGGAGTTGATCTTCTTTTATCCGTGTTTATGCTACAGCTTACAAAAAACAGCAGTTATATTGTTAAGTATTTCCCCCCTTTTATGTTTAGGTAGAGAAAAGCTGTCGGAAAGCGGGCGTTTTCCCTCGCAGTTATTTCTACCTTTCCGATATCCTTCCGTTACATATAGGCTCGGTTTACATAGAAGGGGGGAGACCTCCCCCCTTTTATGTTTAGGTAGAGTAAAGCTGTCGGAAAGCGGGCGTTTTACCTCGCAGTTATTTCTACCTTTCCGATATTCTTCCGTTACATATAGGTTCGGTTTACATAGAAGGGGCGAGACCTCCCCCCTTTTATGTTTAGGTAGAGAAAAGCTGCCGGAAAGCAGACGTTTTCCCTCGCAGTTATTTCTACCTTTCCGATATCATTCCGTTACATATAGGTTCGGTTTACATAGAAGGGGGGAGACCTCCCCCCTTTTATGTTTAGGTAGAGAAAAGCTGTCGGAAAGCGGGCGTTTTCCCTCGCAGTTATTTCTACCTTTCCGATATTCTTCCGTTACATATACGTTCGGTTTACATAGAAGGGGGGAGACCTCCCCCCTTTTATGCTTAGGTAGAGAAAAGCTGTCGGAAAGCGAGCGTTTTCCCTCGCAGTTATTTCTACCTTTCCGATATTCTTCCGTTACATATAGGTTCGGTTTACATAGAAGGGGCGAGACCTCCCCCCTTTTATGTTTAGGTAGAGAAAAGCTGCCGGAAAGCAGACGTTTTCCCTCGCAGTTATTTCTACCTTTCCGATATCATTCCGTTACATATAGGTTCGGTTTACATAGAAGGGGGGAGACCTCCCCCCTTTTATGTTTAGGTAGAGAAAAGCTGTCGGAAAGCGGGCGTTTTCCCTCGCAGTTATTTCTACCTTTCCGATATTCTTCCGTTACATATAGGTTCGGTTTACATAGAAGGGGGGAGACCTCCCCCCTTTTATGTTTAGGTAGAGAAAAGCTGCGGAAAGCGAGCGTTTTCCCTCGCAGTTATTTTTACCTTTCCGATATTCTTCCGTTACATATAGGCTCGGTTTGCGTAACCCCCTTTTATGTTTAGGTAGAGAAAAGCTGTCGGAAAGCGGACGTTTTCCCTCGCAGTTATTTTTACCTTTCCGATATCCTTCCTTTACATATAGGCTCAGTTTACATAACCCACTCTTATGTTTAGGTAGAGAAAAGCTGTCGGAAAGCGGGCGTTTTCCCTCGCAGTTATTTTTTACCTTTCCAATATCCTTCAGTTACCTTAAGGCTCGGTTTACATAGAAGGGGGGAGACCTCCCCCCTTTTATGTTTAGGTAGAGAAAAGCTGCCGGAAAGCGGGCGTTTTCCCTCGCAGTTTTTTCTACCTTTCCGATATCCTTCCGTTACATATAGGTTCAGTTTGCATAGAAGGGGGGAGACCTCCCCCCTCTTATGTTTAGGTAGAGTAAAGCTGTCGGAAAGCGGGCGTTTTCCCTCGCAGTTATTTCTACCTTTCCAAAATCCTTCCGTTACATAATGGTTCAGTTTGCATAGAAGGGGGGAGACCTCCCCCCTTTTATGTTTAGGTAGAGAAAAGCTGTCGGAAAGCGGGCGTTTTCCCTCGCAGTTATTTTTACCTTTCTGATATCCTTCCGTTACATATAGGTTCGGTTTACATAGAAGGGGGGAGACCTCCCCCCTTTTATGTTTAGGTAGAGAAAAGCTGTCGGAAAGCGGGCGTTTTCCCTCGCAGTTATTTCTACCTTTCCAAAATCCTTCCGTTACATATAGGTTCAGTTTGCATAGAAGGGGGGGAGACCTCCCCCCTTTTATGTTTAGGTAGAGAAAAGCTGACGGAAAGCGGGCGTTTATCCTCGCAGTAATTTCTACCTTTCCGATATCATTCCGTTACCTTTAGGCTCGGTTTACATAGAAGGGGGGAGACCTCCCCCCTCTTATGTTTAGGTAGAGAAAAGCTGCGGAAAGCGAGCGTTTTCCCTCGCAGTTATTTCTACCTTTCCGATATTCTTCCGTTACATATAGGTTCGGTTTACATATTTATGTTTAGGTAGAGAAATGCTGTCGGGAAGCGGGCGTTTTCCCTCGCAGTTATTTCTACCTTTCCGATATTCCTCCGTTACATATAGGCTCGGTTTGCGTAACCCCCTTTTATGTTTAGGTAGAGAAAAGCTGTCGGAAAGTGGGCGTTTTCCCTCGCAGTTATTTCTACCTTTCCGATATCCTTCCGTTACATATAGGCTCAGTTTACATAACCCACTCTGATCTTTAGTTAGAGAAAAGCTGTCGGAAAGCGAGCGTTTATCCTCGCCGTTATTTTAACCTTTCCGATATCCTTCTGTAACCTTTAGGCTGGGTTGACGGTGTTTTCAGTTTTAGAAAACAACGCGGAACATTGAGCTAACAACTCCCCCGGATTGCAAATAGGTCGGCGGGCATACTGTCTTTGGCCGCCGCACAAATTGGCTCAGTCCGCGGATCGAGACCGCGCCGCCGGCAAGTTTTGGCAGCTTTGTGTATTTGTTCCTTTGTTTGTATCAAAAATCATCAAATAACGCGTGTTCTCACGCAGTTTTCCTTTTTATAATCTACAAGTAACTTCTAGAAAGATCGCCGCTAACAGTATTTTCTATTGTCGCTCGCGTCAGTTGTTGTGTTCGGGGCAAAAGCGAAACGCAAGGACGTTTGCTTTTCAACTGCAAATTTATACAGTGTGAAGTCGTAAACAAGCTGGGGCGGTACGTTGAGATGGTAATGCAACATCTCCATATTTACTAGTGGAATGCCATGTGACAGGGCATTACCCAATCAGAGAAAAGGGTGGCTTTTTCAAATTAACCGTATATCCCAGAGACAGTTATTTTTTCACAGCGAAGACAGCTCATGAAGGAAGTTTGAACTCAGTCGTTTCAACCTACAAGTTATGGCCACAACGTTGTTCTTACCACCCGGAACCCGGACGGAAAAACGTAAAGCTGGGACAAGGACACCAGTCTGTACAACTTGGTGAAACCAAGGAGGTTTCATAGGATTATACTTCCTGGGTGAAACCAAGGAGGGTGGAGATGCTGAACGGAGCTTGCGGGCACGCGATTCGGGACTTCAAATCCACCCGGTACCAGTGGAGACAACGGTTAAAGAACGGCGTGAATTAGCCTCCAACCAGGCCCAATGGATTGCAAAGACCGTATCCAACTGGAAGAAGGAGCTTGTATGTATAGCAATCCAAGTACTTTCTCTGCCTGTTTGATACGGTCTTGATGCAACCTATAGATCTGCTTGGAGATTAGCGTGAGTGAAATCGGAACCTGTCTACCTGTCTTGATAGGAACTATCCCTGTCGTCTCGCCCAACACTGGGACCGGAATCGTGGACTTGGAAATGTCGCAAAATGGTGAAGGGAGAATCTACCGACAATGTGAGATTGATCCCTCGTTGACCGCGTCAAGTACAAGTTAGAATATGACGACCGATGACGTAACCGCAAGTACCTTAGTAAGTGTTATTCAACCCAGAATGATTGTACTGTTACAATTCACTCTATTTGGCCAATTTCTACTATTTTCCTAGCGATCCGCGGAGCCTGGTAAAGGCTAATAAGACACGGGAGGGAAGAAAAGTTCGACGTAGGGTTAGTTAGTGTTAGGGGTTACGTTTTGGTGTCGATGTAATAGTTAGCTAGGGTTAAAACTTGGAAGCACATTGTAATAGTTAGTACTAGTAGTTGGGGTAAGGAATAGCCTGAATAGTTTATTAATGATAAGGTGACATTTTTTTAATGAAACTAGCTGTCCATGTAAGAAATCATTTATTCCATTTTGTATGTGTATATTCGTTAAGGTGGGGAGGGGTCTCGCTATAATGGCGTAACACGTTTTTGTGCAGTGTTATTATCTTTCAAATAAATTGTTCTAAACTTTAACCGGCCCTGTTGCCTGTCATATTCATATTTACCTGTCTATGTAAGGGTTCGGAATGGTTAAGCCATCCGTAGCAAGTTAAGTAAAG
Organism: Branchiostoma lanceolatum; assembly: GCA_035149815.1. NCBI lineage: Eukaryota > Metazoa > Chordata > Leptocardii > Amphioxiformes > Branchiostomatidae > Branchiostoma > Branchiostoma lanceolatum. The sequence goes on along the minus strand of CM068883.1, from coordinate 12,135,191 downwards.
GATCAAATTAGATACTGTATAATGAAAAGGAAACTTATTGTAGAGACTACGTTTTAGCACGTTAAGCTCGTGTTTTTAGCACGTTTAGCTCGTGTTTTTAGCACGTTAAGCTCATAAAAAGGTTACGGAAAACACTAGGAAAGGTATAGCTTTAGGTAGTTATTCAGGCTGCGTGAACGGCACATAAACGTAGGGAAATCGTGACGGAAATAGATTATAAAGATGGACGAAAGATTACGGAAATGTCTCAAGAAATTTACACTTTCCGTGTTGGATCTTCCGTAAAGGTACGGAAAGATTGTCCATAACGACGCCTTAACGCCTTGCAGATACCACGTTTGTAGCACGTTAAGGTCGTTAAGAGGTCACGGAAATACCGAGGAAAGGTATGATTTTAAGTTGCCTTTCATGCTGCGTGAACGGCACATAAACGTAGAGAAAATCGTGACGAAAACGGATTATAAACATGGACGAAAGGTTACGGAAAGATCTCAAGAAACGCATACTTTTCGTGTTAGATCTTCCGTAAAGGTACGGAAAGATTATCCATAACGACGCCTTTACGCATTCTAGAGACCACGTTTGTAGCGCGTTAAGGTCGTAAAAAGATCACGGAAAGCCCGAGGAAAGGTATGATTTTAGGTTGCCTTTCAGGCTGCGTGAACGGCACATAAACGTAGAGAAAATTGTGACGAAAACGGATTATAAACATGGACGAAAGGTTACGGAAAGGTCTCAAGAGACGCATACTTTTCGTGTTGGATCTTCCGTAAAGGTACGAAAAGATTGTCCATAACGACGCCTTTACGCGTCAAATAGTTACGTAAATACACGTGAATGAGTGCCAATACGTACATTAACGCACTTCCGGAAAGGACACCTTAAATGCAATCTTTAAGCAGACGTATAGGGGTCGTTAAGTTGCGGAAATAGTGAATAAACGTCAGGTTTACGCTGCGTTTAAGCATGCTTAAATACCGGATTTCGTGCCGTGAATGGTGTCGGTCTTGATCAGAGTCTGTGGATGGTTATGCTGTCTTTCAATGCGGTCCACTGGCCAAGACACCTCGCTTGAGCGCCCTGTATAAGAACAATACAAAACAGACTTTTATTATCCGATGACCCACTTGAGCAGAACTGGTAGCTAATGAAGTCAGGTCTCCATAAAATGAGTCTATCAAAAATGATTGCCTAGCTTTACAGCTTTTCTAACCACTAAACTATATGATCTAACTCCGATATGGACTGTAACTGTCGTGGCATTTCATCTATTCCGTCGCTTTACTTTAATCTCCAAGCAGATCTCCACGGTGCTAAAATCGTACAAGCTAGCCAGAGAAGCTCCAGCCAGCCAGAGAAGTTGTCAGGCACCGTCGGGATTGCAAAAAAATTTTATTTCTGCCAGTTGGATACGGCCTTTGCAACCGTCGTTGGGTCTACTTGGAGACTAGCTTTACTTACCGTATGCCGAGTATGATTACACTATACAACCAGTGCTGCAATGAGGTAATTTTGTTGACCACATGAAATACATGTGCGCTCTCTAGTAGAGTGGCTATCTCCATCCCAGATGTTCTCACGTTTCTTCGATATAAACACCACAACTTGGAAATAGGCACACCAATTTTGAATGGACCAGAAAGGCGTCGCTTTTAACACTATGTTTCCCCCCTGACCCCACGTGACCTTTTTTATGTGAAAAATACCAAATTAGAATCAACTCACCCGAGCAAAATTGAGAAACGTTCTATTGCTTGGTATGAAGTATTTCTCAATAAATGTTGTCCTTCAAAATCCTCGATGGTTATCATTTAGCAGTCAATGAAGCTAATCCTCCTACAACGAGTTCGCAAACAAATGTTTCCAGGATAGTGTTTAAAAGGGCCTTTGATCTTTGGTGTGTGATGTGAAACTTCGTCTTGTGGAGACGTCACAGCTCTCAACCACAGCAGGCCTTGTCACCTGTGTCACCAGGCAACTCCATCAAACCGCACAGAATGACATTTAAAGTTCCATGAATAAATGATACTTAATGAGCTACCTATTTCAAATCTCAGCTTCGAACAACTGCCTGACGGAAACTACAAGAAAAACAGGGGCTTCGTCAGAGAATTGAAAATAAGGAAACTTCTATAAACTGAAGGTCACTGTGGGTACAAGATGAATTTTAGGATCGTGACGACGAAATATAAAAGATGAATGGTTTCTTCAGAATATTGAAGAGTTCAATAGAATTTTGTACCTTTTGTAATATGTGGTTGTTATTTTGAGTAGATATATCATTCAATGTGATGTTTTCCCACATGTTATAGGCACGCGCTAGATGAACGTCCTGCGTCTATGGTCTGACAGCTCTCAGGTCGCTCCAGGGTGGGCCCTTTTGTCCTCACGTCCGTCTTGCCCGGGTTAGGCTTTGTGATGTCCATGTTTACAAAGTTGTGGACATCCAAACTACAGGGCAGGCGGTGGGTCACAATTATCATGGTCACGAGAGAGAACAGTTCATCATGTCAGAACCAGAGACTCGAAGATGAACTTGGTAGCGGGTTCCACATTAGGTTATTGTTATCAATGAAAATCATTTCTGAGGACATCACGTTTCACGCACGGAAGGAGAATATGAAAGACGTGTCGTAATGATTTTACAACCTGCTAGCTATTTAAGAAGCAAATGTCTCGTGCCATCTGTCACAAGATCTGGGAAATGCATCTTTAGATAACTCTGCTGTGAGGAAAGTATGAAAGTAAAACTATATACAATACAACCTTTCTAGGGAAAAGGAAATTGTCATGGTTTTGTGACTGCAAATCGCGTTGAACTTATCAAAATTAAACGTAACGTTATAAGTGTTCTCAGCTAGGAGACATCTGCAATGTAATGTGCCTCTTTATAATCTCCTGGTGATCCAAAGACATGGAAGAGGCTGTAAACAAAGAACAATGACACAGACTTTTACAACAAGACCTAAAGACTCGTATCTGCTCGCCTCACTAATGATATGAACTACCAGTCTCCATAAAACAAGTCTGTTTGAGATTCATTTGCATGGCCTTTTACAGCTTTTCTAACACCTTGAAATATGTTAGATTGACTCAATATACTACATGTGCATAGACTAGCTGGGATATGGACCCCTAAGATACTAAAACAACGGGGAAGGAGTTCTAAGTGTTTCATGGTTTTACCTCCAGCGTAAAACACTTATAATGTACAGGGTTGATCACCTGGTCAGAGGTTTTATAATCATAAATAAGGGTAAAGTTCAAGGCAAAACGTTGTATCTTTCAATACAGCTTGCTCATCGGAAAAATTACCACACAGAACGTTGTGCACTACTGAGTCTAGACTAGACTGGTTGTCTCCACCGCAGATGTTTTCATGGCTATCTGTGAACACCACAGTTGTAAGAAATAGCCGCACGAAGTTTTAAAGGTCCAGAAAGGCGACGATTCCAACACTTTGATGTTCTCTGTCCCTCTCTGACCCGGCAGGGAAAAACAACGAATTGAAACTTTGGCGAATCATTGTCCAATGGTTACACAAAAGTAATACCAGCAATTATTTGTATCTTGATAATGATGATAGCCGCTGACATGTCATTTGTTAGTGTCCTGTTATTGCATTTTTCGACCTCAGGAGTTCAGTATCTTTTGTCCATGTTTCTTTAGTTGAAGCTGACCATCGATCCTAAGCGCGTGCGCCTGGTCAGTTATCTTTTCTTATCTCATAAACAATTTGTCTGCCAGGACTGTTCATGATAACTCAGTAACAAGCATCGTTAGTTCATAGATACCAAAGTATCAAAAATGCCACAAGCAACTGTACGGTCCTTTACAGGTACGCCCAGAAACTTATAACTAATGCCTTTTCCCTAACACTAAATATGACAATAGCAACTTCAAAGCATTGTTGGCACCTTCTGGAATCCTTTTATTACGTATTGTTTGAGTACATTGCATCCGCATGAAAGTGCAGATTCCAAACGTATCGTTCAAGACGATGGTTGTCTTATCAATATACTTTGCGGGCTGAGCACTAAACTCGATATCCTCAAGAGAGTCTATGAACAGGTTAGACTCAATAAACTTACAGATGACTTGTGTTTGTGACACTGCTAACACGAAAGGTGTTTTATAGACCTCGAATTACTTTATGTACTTTAAACCCTTTCACACTATAGCCGAACCTTTCTAGGACTTGAGTAAAAACCGACGATTCCTCGCAAAAAGATAAGATGTCCCTTTCTATTCGTCCAACGTCATTATCAAACGATATCTGGGTTGTGAACAATCATTGTACGAAGTCATTCAATATTTTGATGTCCTGCATTACTCTCCTAGCAGAGGAGGGGTTCCGGCAGGTTTTTGACGTGTTTTTAGGCGTTTTTGTCGCCCTTTCTACTTTGTCATTTTTTGTTGTTGTATAGCCAACCCACACGTCAAAAACCTGCTGGAACCCCGTGCCTCCTCTGCTTGGGGAGTAGTCCTGCATGGCATTGTACAGGTCCTCGCAGTTTTTGCAGGGACACTGCTTTGTCAAATTTGATTAGGTGTAAATCTAGACAGTCCTTTCGTCTTTAATCAGCAGCCATACAGGTACGCCCAGAAACATATAACTTTCCCTGGGTGTCTTTCCCTAACAATACATTTGACAATGGCACCTTCAAAGCATCCTTTACACCTTCCAGAATGGTTAGCGCCGTTTTATAACGTGTGAGACTTGTGCTGAGACCCCTTTCATAGCGTATTGTTTGAGTACATTGCAACCTCAGGAAGGCACAGGTTCCAAAACGTAACCCTAACCTTCAAGACGATGGTGGTTTGTATGACAGTGTCTTATCAATGTGGTCTAAACTAGATATCCTCAAGAGAGTCATACCAATCCAGGGTTTGAACCTGCTAGACTCAATAAACTTACAAATGACTTGAGTTTACGACACTTCTCACACGAGATGTGTTTTATAGACTTCAAATCACTCTATGCACTTTGAACCTATCACGGTTGAGCCGAATCTTTCTTGGTTCGAATACTTGAGTAAAAACCGACCGGATTCCTCGCAAAGAAAAATAACATGTCCCTTTCTCTTCGTCCAACGTCATTATCAAATGATATTTGGGAAGTGAGCAATCATCGTGCAATTGTATTCCACATTCTGCTGAACCAGCATAGCATTGTCCATGTCGTCACATTCTACGAGACACTGCTTTGTCAATTTGGATTAGGTGTAAATCTAGACAGTCCTTTCGTCTTTAATGAAGCCCATCCTCCTACACTGAATGTACGAAATTTCATTATCCCTTGCCACATTGTCATTAAGATGTTTTATGGATAGAGTTTCTAGGATGTGGGTCTTTAATCTTTGAAGCGTGGCCTCGGGTTATGTACTATTAAAACTTTACGGATCTTATAATCAGCATGTCTTGTCACTTTCGTTACCAGGCAACTCCATCAAACCACACAGAATCTTCGTCTGGTTTACTTTCTCCTACGGGACCGTCATGCACAAATGGCCTCTAGCTCTGGCAGCGACTGTTTTCCGGGCAGTAGCTGAATGCCTGAGAAAGAACCAAGCAGGAAACGATTTTACCTTGTGGAATCCAATATAAACGACAAAACATACAGGCAAATTAATGGTTGCTTACTAATACACAAATGTAGTAAAAAGGGAAACGCAACTTCAGTATCTACGCATATATGGCCTCCGTCGGTCAGTATTGACCATGGTAAAATCCTAATTCACAACAGCCCTACAGCATCGACTATGGCTAAACAGCCCTATACGAGAATGGCAGTCTCTGCCACAAAAATCACATCTGTAAGCTGACTCAGTTCTGTTGCAAAGCTCTTTTCTGCGGATCCGCTTTTCTTCTGCGCTGTGCATCAGTCTGGCTTCTCCTGATTTGAGCTGTCTGAACAGTGTGCATCTCCACCCGGAACGGTCACTTGCAAGGTCCTCCCAGTGCTCCGTATCTACGCATGGAGTGGGAGATATTGACTGTGTCTTTGTAACTTATTTTTGGGAAATATTTTGCACTAGTTGGTTGTCATTTTCAGTAGAGTCTGTCGATCTATCCTTAATGTGATGTTTTACTTTTGCCCATATCTTATAGGCACGTGCTGGATGAATGCCTGCCGTCTCTCGCCTGACAGCTCTCAGGTCGCTCCAGGGTGGGCTCTTTTGTCCTCACGTCTGTCTTGTCCGGGTTTGGCTTTGTGATGTCCATGTTACAAAAGTGGTGGACATCCAAACTACATGGACGGCGGTGTGCACAATTATCATGGTCACGAGGGAGAACATTTTATCTTGTCAAACCCAAAGATTCCAAGATGGACTTGGTCTTGGATTCAACATTTCATTAGATTATTTGAACCACGGAATACACATCAGGTTATTTGGTCAATGAAAACCATTTGCAAGGACACCGAATGACAAAAAATGAAAGACGTGTCGTAATGATTTTACAACCTGCTATTGAAGAAAAAAAACTACCGCGCCATCTGTCACAAGTTCCGGGAATACATGTGCATCTTTATTTAACTCTGTTGTGAGGAAAGTATCAAAGTATATGTGATACAACCTTTCTACTAGGGACAATGTAATTGTCATGGTATTGTGACTGCAAATAGTTTTGATCTTATCAGAATTACACGTAACGTTATAAGTGTTGTCAGGACTCAGCTAGGGGACAGTTGTAATGGAATGTTGCCTCTTGATGACCCTTAAGATGCTCCTGGGGATCCAAAGACATTGAAGAGGCTGTAAACAAAGAACAATAGCACAGACTTTTACAACAAGACCTAAAGACGCGTATCTGCTCGCCTCACTAATGATATGAACTCCCAGTCTCCATAAAACAAGTCTATTAGAGATTATTGCATGGCCTTTATAGCTTTTCTAACGCCTAGAAATATGTTAGATTGACTCAATGTACTACACGTGCATAGACTAGCTGGGATATGGACTCCTAAGATACTAAAACAACGGGGATGGAGTTCTAAGTGTTTCATGGTTTTACCTCCAGCGTAAAACACTTATAATGTGCAGGGTTGATCACCTGGTCAGAGGTTTCATAATCATAAATAAGGGTAAAGTGCAAGGCAAAACGTTATATCTTTCAATACAGCTTGCTTATCGGAAAAATGACCGCACAGAATGTTGTGCACTATAGTCTAGACTAGACTGGTTGTCTCCACCACAGATGCTCTCATATCTATGCACTGTAACATCACAGTTGTAAGAGATAGCCGCACGAAGTTTTAATGGTCCAGAAAGGCGACGATTACAACACTTTGGTGCTTTCTGTCCCTCTTTGACCCGGTAGTGAAAGACAACAAATTGAAACTTTGGCAAATTATTGTCCATCGCGGTTAGACAAATGTCACTTCTAATACAAGCGACCTCTTTGTTTCGTGATGATAATGATAGCCACTGACATGTCATTTGTTATTGTCCTGTTATTAAATTTGTCCTCCTCAGGAGGTCAGTATCTTTTGTCAATGTTTCTTTAGTTGAAGCTGCCCATCGATCCTGAGCGCGTGTGTCTCGTCAGTTATCATATCTCAGACACAATTTGTCTGTCAGGACTGTTCATAAGAACTCAGTAACAAGAATCATTAGTTGATACGTATCAAAGTATAGAAAAATGCCACCAGCAGCCATACAGGTACGCCCAGAAACATATAACTTTCCCTGGGTGTCTTTCCCTAACAATACATATGACAATGGCACCTTCAAAGCATCCTTTACACCTTCCAGAATGGTTAGCGCCGTTTTATAACGTGTGAGACTTGTGCTGAGACCCCTTTCATAGCGTATTGTTTGAGTACATTGCAACCTCAGGAAGGCACAGGTTCCAAAACGTAACCCTAACCTTCAAGACGATGGTGGTTTGTATGACAGTGTCTTATCAATGTGGTCTAAACTAGATATCCTCAAGAGAGTCATACCAATCCAGGGTTTGAACCTGCTAGACTCAATAAACTTACAAATGACTTGAGTTTACGACACTTCTCACACGAGATGTGTTTTATAGACTTCAAATCACTCTATGCACTTTGAACCTATCACGGTTGAGCCGAATCTTTCTTGGTTCGAATACTTGAGTAAAAACCGACCGGATTCCTCGCAAAGAAAAATAACATGTCCCTTTCTCTTCGTCCAACGTCATTATCAAATGATATTTGGGAAGTGAGCAATCATCGTGCAATTGTATTCCACATTCTGCTGAACCAGCATAGCATTGTCCATGTCGTCACATTCTACGAGACACTGCTTTGTCAATTTGGATTAGGTGTAAATCTAGACAGTCCTTTCGTCTTTAATGAAGCCCATCCTCCTACACTGAATGTACGGAATTTCATTATGCCTTTTCACATTGTCATTTAGATGTTTTATGGATAGAGTTTATAGGATGTGGGTCTTTAATCTTTGAAGCGTGACCTCGGGTTATGTATTAAGACTTCACGGATCTTCTAACCAGCGTGTCTTGTCACTCTGTTACCAGGCAACTCCATCAAACCACACAGAATGACATCTTCGTATGGTTTTATTTTCTGAGAACCGTCCTTTTCGGACAGCCACTTTACAAAAGGCCGCTGGCAACGACTGTTTCTGACGGGCCTGAGAAAGCGCCAGCTGAGGGATCTATTGTTGTGAAATCTAATCATTAAACGACAAAACATACAAGCGAATGGCTTCTTCCTAATACTGAAAAGGGAAACACAATTTCAGTATCTACTAATGCTGCATATACTAGGACTAGGAGAATGTATCTTTGTAACTTCTTTTATTTTTTTTAAATATCTTCGAGGCACGCGCGGTGTATCTTGTACTAGTAGCTTGTCTTTTTGTAAAGAATTTGTCGATCTATCTTTCAAAGTGATGTTTTCCCTATATCTTTCATACACGTGTTAGATGAACGTCCTGCGTCTATGGTCTGACAGCTCTCAGGTCGCCCCAGGGTGGGCTCTTTTGTCCTCCCGTCTGTCTTGTCCTGATAAGCTTTTGTAATGTCCGTGTTTACAAAGTGGTGAACATCCGAACTACAGGGCAGGCGGTGGGTCACAATTATCATGGTCACGAGAGAGAACAGTTCATCTTGTCAGAACCAGAGACTCGTAGATGGACTTGGTCGTGGATTCAACATTTCATTAGGTTATTTGAACCGCGTGATACACATAAGGTTATTTGTTCAATGAAAACCATTTGCAAGGACACCGAATGACAAAAAAATGAAAGACACATCGTACGTAATGATTTTACAACCTGCTATTGAAGAAAAAAACTACGGCGCCATCTGTCACAAGTTCCGGGAATACATGTGCATCTTTATATAACTCTGTTGTGAGGAAAGTGTGAAAGTATATGTAATACAACCTTTCTACTAGGGAAGATGTAATTGTCATGGTATTGTGACTTCAAATCGTTTTGATCTTATCAGAATTACACGTAACGTTATAAGTGTTGGCAGGACTCAGCTAGGACACAGTGGCAATGGAATATTGCCTCTTGATATGCTCCTGGGGATCCAAAGATAGAAGAAGCTGTAAACAAAGAACAATAGCACAGACTTTTACAGCAATACCTAAAGGCGCGTATCTGCTCGCCTCACTAATGATATGAACTACAAGTCTCCATAAAACAAGTCTATTAGAGATCATTGCATGGCCTTTTACAGCTTTTCTAGCGCCTGGAAATATGTTAGATTGACTCAATATACTGCATGTATATGGACTAGCTGGGATATGGACTCCGAATATACTAAAACAACAGGAAATTCTATGTGTTTCATGGCTTTACGTACATCGTGAAACAGAAACATTCAGGTAAGTTCATCTAGGCAAGGTATATATAATCATGAAGATAAACTTCTGAGGCAATAGCTACGGCCGCGTGGCGCGTTGGATACACCCGATCCCTCGATCTCGGAAGTTAAGCAACGCGCGGTCCGGACAGTGCTTGGATGGGGGACCAACCAAGGACGTCCGGATTGCTGTAGCGAAGCTTTCCACGAAATCGTCTTCCGGGAGGGACGTAAAACGGGGGTCCCGTGCTCGAGGAGGTGCCTCGAACACGTTAAACAGCCTCATTACCCTACACATTGGGTACCTGCCTGTGGCACTGGCTGCAAATACACCTGATATTATTATTATTATTAAAACATTCTTTCTTTCAATAGCTTGCTTGAAAAATGACCACACAGAAGTTGTGCGCCTTTCTAGACTAGACTGCCTGTCTCCACCACAGATGTTTTCATGTATTTCATGGCTATCTGTTAACACCACAGTTCTAAGAGATAGCCGCACGAAGTTTTAATGGTCCAGAAAGGCGACGATTCCAACACTTTGATGCTCCTGGCCCCTCTATGACCCGGCAGTGAAAGACAACAAATTGAAACCTGTTCAGCGGTTAGACAAAAGTCACTTCTAATACCAGAGATCCCTTTGTATCTTGATAATGATGATAGCCACTGACATGTCATTTGTTATTGTCCTGTTATTGAATTTGTCCTCCTCAGGAGGTCAGTATCTTTTGTCAAAGTTTCTTTAGTTGAAGCTACCCATCGATCCTGAGCGCGTGTGTCTCGTCAGTTATCTTATTTCAGGCACAATTTGTCTGTCAGGACTTTTCATGAGAACTCAGTAACTAGAATTGTTACTGTAGTTGATACATATCATATCAAAAATACCACTAGTAGCCAAGCAGTTACGCCTAAGAACTTCCAATGAAAGCCATTTCACTAACAATAAATACTACAATAACAACTTGACACATTAAGCTTCTAGAATCGTTATCTTCGTTTTATAACGTGCGAGACTTGGTTTGAGACTCCTTTCAGTGTATTGTATGAGTACATTGACTTATGTCTTATCAATGTGGGCTAAACTTGATATCCTCAAGAGAGTCATACCAATCCGCTTATAAACAGGCTAGACTCAATAAACTTACAGATGACTTGCGTTTACGACATTGCTCACACAAGATGTGTTTTATAGACCCAAGTGACTTTATGTACTTCAAAGCATGTCGTACTTGAGACGAAGCTTTCTGGGTGCACTATACTTGAGAAAAAACCGATGATTCCTCTCAAAGAAAAATAACATGTCCCTAGCTTTCCATTCGACCAACGTCATCATCAAACGATATCTGGGTTGTGAACAATCATTGTACGATGTCATTCAACATTTTGCGGTCCTGCATGGCATTGTACAGGTTCACGCAGTCTTTGTAGAGACACTGCTTTGTCAAATTTGATTAGGTGTAAATCTAGACAGTCCTTTCATCTTTAATGAAGCTCATCCTCCTACACTGAATGTACGAAATTTCATAATCCCTTTCTACATTGTCATTTAGATGTTTTATTGATAGAGTTGAAAGGATGTGGGTCTTTAATCTTTGAAGCGTGATCTCGTGTTATGTACTATTAAAACTTCACGGATCTTATAGTCAGCATGTCTTGTCACTTTCGTTACCAGGCAACTCCATCAAACCGCACAGAATTACATTTTCGACTGGTATACTTTCTCTTAGGATCGTCCTTTTTGGACAGCCACTTTACAAAAGGCCTCTGACAACGACTGTTTCTGACGGGCCTGAGAAAGTGCCAGCTGAGGAATCTATTGTTGTGGAATCTAATTTAAACGACAAAACATACAAGCGAATGAACGCTTCCTTGTACTGAAAAGGGCACAATTTCAGTATCTACTAATATAATGTTGCATATACAACTAGGAGTAGGGAATGCATCTTTGTATTTTTCTGAAATATCTTCGAGGCACGTTCCATATATTTTGTACCAATAGGTTACCATTTTGTACAGAGTTTGTCGATATATATCTTTCAACGTGATGTTTTCCCTATATCTTTCATACACGTGTTAGATGAACGTCCTGCGTCTATGGTCTGACAGCTCTCAGGTCGCTCCAGGGTGGGCTCTTTTGTCCTCCCGTCTGTCTTGTCAGGACTAGCTTTTGTGATGTCCATGTTTACAAAGTGGTGGACATCCAAACTACAGGGCAGGCGGTGGGTCACAATTATCACGGTCAAAAGGCAAGAAATATCACTGTAACATCTAGATCTATAAACAGAAAATATGAAGTGCCTCACAAGTCTAAAATATACAGAGCTGAGCTTGGTATCAGCATTTTTTCGATTTGGTCATAATAGAGTGGGGACATTTTTACGCTCGCTGTAGGGCATCATAGTAATGGTTTTACAGCATCTCGTTGAAGAGGAGAAATTGCCTTGCCATCTGCCAAGAGTGGCCACCTACTAGTGATATTTACGGAATTCGACCAAATAAACTACTGTATGAAACCACTTTATGGCACTTCCAACGCCTGGGAATATGTTAGATAGACTCAAAAAGTTATATGGACTTGGGCAGCAAGTTTGACAAGTGTGGGAAGTTACAGTTTATCACGTTACTTTACTGTCTTTAGATTAATGTAAATGTTCAGATTTGTGTTAGTATCACTGACCACCACTGGTGTTATGCGACACTGTCCACAAGTTTCCTTACTTTCAAATTTCATAGAACGATTGACAAGTGCCTTTCTTTGAATATCAGGCTTTGAAAACATCTTCAAAGACTTGACCAGACACGCCTGAGAGGGCCTTTGCCACCTTCTCAGCTCATTAGTTTTTACAGTGAAGCCGTTTCTGCCAAAGGTAGTTACGGGAATGACTTTATAGGTCCTCATGTCGATTATATCCATCTGTCACTCAGACTTTTCTGCAGTCCTGGGACTCCAGAACTGCCGTAGTCCATTTCTAAATGGCTTGGTTTGACGTGGTTGCTGGTAACTACATATGTAGAAGACCCCATCGTGCAAGCAATGTTTAGCTGCGAGTGTGTTCTATATACAGCAGTCGACGGCAGTGTTCCGCTGGGCAATATATGAATTTTAATGATTCTCTTTGTTCTGGCAATAGTCGTTAGCCATATTAACTCCCCTGACCACAATCACCCGCTGGACTATGTAGTTTTACAGCTTTTCCATCGCCTGGAAATCTGTCAGATGGACCCGTCGTGTTATATGGACTAGTTTTATAAACTGTTACAGCTCACCACCGTACCAGTCGATGGTTTGCTAGGTAGAGGAAAACCAGTTGTCTCCAGATACAGTTTCCCTCTAGTCTCTACTCTCCTGCTGGTTTTTGACATGTTTTAGGCGTTTTTGCCGGTCTTTATATTTTGTCCCATTAGTTATGTCGCTAAGCCAGCAGAAGCCGAACATCTGCTTGGAGAGTACTAGCCTCCATCAAGACTTCCTTAGGGGTTATAGACAGTAAACTTCGACAAAAATCGGTTGAATATTGGGTAGGAGAGTGAGTGTAACATTTCCCCTCGCAAATGAAACCCTGTGGTGGCCTAACTCTCCTGGCAAATTATTCTCTCTATAGCCAGCTTAGTTACGTTTCTAACGGTCTTTGAATGGAACGTTTCAGGATTGGAGGTCCCATACAGTCTGTGTCTCCTGGAAAGACAGCAAAGATCATCATTTAAAGCTTAATACATCATTTTGAAGACGTAAGATTGGTAAAAAGTGGTACATCTACATAGTACGTTTGTGATGAATTTATTGATTTCCAAGAAGATATGTTGGAAGGCAAAATCGTAACGGCCTTTCTAAAAAAAACGGGGAGCTAGCGAAACGTTACGATTTAGTCTTCCAACATCTGCTTGGAGATAAAACGTATGTAGTAGTACTAGTAGTATATATGATAGCATGTATAGACGTTATAGGAGCGTTATAAGAGAATTCAACCAAGAGTAATCAACTGTGCATTGACTTGGATCTTTTCCGTCTTTGGTGTTATCATGCGCCGATTTTATTTTCAGTTGCAAAATGACCTTTAGAGCGAGCGGCCTCTTGTGTGAATGGCTAGAACTGCAGCCTAAATATGTTGCCAACTTGCACTTGCAGAATTCAACCTGAAATCATATTTAGAGTTTGCAATTTTCTATTTCATCAAAAGCAACATTTTTGTGTTATGATATTCTAGGTCTCCCCATTGATTTCTGAACTCTTTTGTCCCGAAATCGACTGAAGACATCACGACTGAAAAGACTCAGTGGGAGGGTAGATCTGAAAGGGACGCGAAGACACCGTTTACAAAAGGTTTTCACTTTCTTTTTCAGCGCCTGAGCAACGAGCCAGGGCAACCTAGGGTATTTATATTTGAAAGAGTTTTCTTGATCCAGCTTCAGAGCTAGCCAGCGACGAAAGAATTTCTTGACTTCCCTTCTAAAGTCTTGGAAAGCTAAATGTAAAAGCGTCCAAATGCATAAGATTGCAGCGGCACCTAGCGTCAACGTGGAGAAACTGCACGCTTAAAGGATGCGATCGGGGAAACCACCTGTTTGAATTGGCGCAAAGTGAACTTTTTCAAGGACTGTTTCCAGACTAAATGAAAATGTAGCAACAAAAATCGACACGGTAAATGTATGATATGGCCTAGCGCCTGGGATCGTAGCCTGAAACCCAGCCGTATTAGCGTTAGCTTGGTGCTCTCGCCGAGCCATCACCCGACCTTCACTTGGCAGCCAGCGACACGGCTGGATTCAGACTATCTGAATTGATTACAATACGCCAAACCACGAAACCAAAATAAACTTCATTATTGTAAACGCGCTAAGGGGAAAATGGAGTGTTCGCGGTGGTTTTAAGTTTGCTGCAGCGCTATAGTCACATACTGTTACAGTTTTGGACAAAGCTGTTCGCAGTGAAACGGTCGCCGCGAAAACCGCGAACATAAAACCACCGCGAACATTTCTGCATTTACAGTATCTAGTAGGAGATGTTGAGAGAATTATCTGTGATTATTCCAATCGAAAAATTTCTTGCTATGAATACAATTACAAATATACGTTACGACAAGTGAATGCCTTGAATATTGAGTTAACTAACATGAAAACAGTGGATTTTCTACTGTACTCTTGTGCAACGTAGGAGTACTAAGACGATTCTTTTATTCAGTGTCTATGTATACGTGTAAACCGTTGAGGACAGCTTTTTGTAATATTCATTTTGTAACAAGTATCAACCCAGGTAGTTCGGTGTAATGTAACCAGCTGCTGTCGCGTCGCGTGCTTGCGAAGCTGGTGTGTTACGCCGAAGGGCGGTTATCCGGCTTTATGATACAGATACAGGTATAGAACCAAGCCCTCAGAACGTAGTCCAGTGTAGAGTGGGTAGTCCAGTTGTTAGCGATCTCCAATCTGGAACTAGAAGCCGCGAGTTCGATCCCGGCTGTGTACATGCACACTACTGGAAAGGGTCGCAGTCCTTAGGACGGGACGTTAAGCCGTGGTCCACTGTTCATTGTGCTTGTCGAAAAGATCTAGGGGAATTTCCCCGGTACAATGAACCTGTAAATACTGTATATAGCGTCTGTCTTCTCTGTCACGACCAGTGGAAGATTAGCTCTTCAGTGAGCTAAACTGGATCGAGATCACTTTCCTTTCCACAAACGTCATTTTGTAACGGACGCCTTTTTAATGAATTGGCGTGCAATGCTGTTCTGACAGAGCAATATGGGCCAACACGTTAATGTCAGGTTCAAGCCACGCTACATTTATCTCCGTTTTTCTCAAGCGTAATTTCTTTTCAGACATTTTGAACTAAAAGAACAATCACCCTGCCATTGTGTACTTCACAGACATCCACATAAACACAGGCGGTTGTTCAAATGAAATTTTACGCACAGGATAATGATACCATTTTTAAGCCTGTTCCCTTTAACTCAAAATACAGCACACAAAATGCGTCAGAATCGCGTCATACAATAATGTTTTAGTATGTTTTAAACCCTCACTTTATAGATATATTTAAAATGTGTACAAAACCTTGACATTTAACCAACAGATCAACTCTCGTAGTAGCCGTTCGGCAGTTTGTTCGAGCGTCTATTATATGTTGTATCCTTTCTGTCTACCTCTTTGAAAGCGTCCCGTGGCGCTATTTTACCACTGACACGTGCTAAAGCAGAAAAGATTGCTTCATCAAGAGTGACCTCTATTCACCCTATCCTGACCTTGTCCGAGACACGACAAAGGTTTGAGAGTGTAGACACATCTATCTTTACCTGTCTCAAACCTGGTTTTATTATTCGGGCTTGCAAGAGGATTATTTTGTTTTCTTTCAAATTCTAATTCTAAGTAACTCCTGGTGACTTGACAGCAGACGTGAACTGTTATAGGTGGATGTTACCCAAGCTTAATCTCCAAGCAGATGTCGGAAGGCAAAATCGTAACGTCTTGAGGGGATTATCCCGGCTACTCACACTACTGTCCTTCATTGAATTTTCAACAAGTCTGTGTTTGCCTCTGGTATCCTTTACAGCACATTTATCCATTCTTGTGGGTCATACGTAAAAAAAATAGAACTTCGAAATCTAGCGTTCCTGTGGAAAATTGTACTCTCCAATCGGAGGTTAGGTTCCAACTTGTTTTGGACGTCTTTTTAGCCGTTTTTATGGTGCTTTCTATTTGTCACCTTTCGTCACGTCTGCCGTGTGTTCTTTTCTTTGGCTGGCGGACGAAAATAAAACCTGACAAAATAGGAAGCCCGATAAAAACGCCCATAAAGAAGACGTCCAAAACAAACCTAACCTCTGCTTGAAGAGTAGAAAAATTGTACAGTAATGATGCTGATTTCTTTCCTTTGACATGTAGATAGTATACTTGACCACAACGCCACAGACACGCATTGTGTTATACTATAGTATTTCTTGCTAAGTTAAACCAAATAATTACAATCTTTTTCTGTGTCCCTGACCGGTGCTTGTGTCAGGTCAATCAGGTTTACATAAAGACTACGCCAAAAGGTCATCCTCTATTGAGTTTACGGCACGGATACATGTTTCTAGTGGCTAATGACAGTACATCGAGGCTCATGTTTTCAGCTCATAAGAACCCCCCACTTACCTTTAACCTCCTCCCTGCTGCCTAACGCATTAACCAATAGAGAATTGGTAACCAAACGGCTACTAGTACTTCAGTGTGCTAAAGGCAAATTGTTATCAACTTAACCGCTCTTCGTTAGTTAGTATCAACCAATGCTACACATACTTTAGGATTGCTATTTTAGTTTAGCGATTACGGGGTCTTTTTATCAATTGGTATTGAATTCTTATCATTGTGTGCCGATTTGTTAGAAATAGAGAGAACGCTAGCGACCCCAAAAAAAACACCCCTCCCAAAAATGGTATGGCGACCCTGTTACGTCACAATTCAAGATGGCGGCCACCACACATGACAACGGATCCAACAAAGGTTTTGCTACGCAAACCTGTAACAACGCAATCCTGTAATGAAGGTTATTTTTATGTATACGTGTGTCTGTTTGCTACCAAGATAACTCAAGAACGGCATGATGGATCGGTTTTATATTTGTTGTTTTGGTACGTCGTAGGTTGTGACAAAAACTAGAAGTGATTTATTATTGCATCAGTGACTACTCCCTACACATAGAATCTGGCAGGCATAACTGTACTCCTCCTAATCATAGAACATGCGAATTCTGTAACCATTTATATGTTGAAGATGAAACCCACTTTTTACTCGATTGTTCCTTATATGAAGATGAGCGGCAATCGCTGTTTCAGACAATAGAATTAGACAAGAAATGTACAAAAATGTCAAAGCAGGACACTTTTATATGCATGATGTCATGTAAGAACGAACATATAATGGACAAAGTATGTAGCCATGTTTCCAAATGTTTCAAAAAGAGAGAAGAAAACTACTAGGTGATCAACATTAGTTTAGCAATAGTCCGCAGTTCTTCTGTTTTTCAGTTTTCAATGTTAGAATGTAGCATTTTATCAATTCATGTTTTGCATTATGCTTCTTATAGACCATATGTGGTCATCTGTACATTTAGCCTTTTGGGTAGGAATATTCAATAAAGACTATTATTATTATTATCACCTGTTCTGTCCCCTCTCCATTCTATAATGGAGAACTAGAAGGTTGATAAATATATGAATAAATAGATTACATTTTAGCCCCCTGGCCGCTCTCCCGGGTACTGTAGCGGAACTTCCGGCTTTGATATCTCGTTATACTATTGTAAACCACAGCGGTGATTTTGCACGGTTCTGTGGTAATGTAAGTGACAAGTGAGGACAGGCATGATGGATGAAGGGTTTCAGTGGTCAAAGCAAAAACACAAACACAAAACAAACACTGAATATGGCGGCGAGGTCACGGCACACACAATCACTGTCACGTCTGGGTGGGCAGAAAGTAGAGGAACTGAAAGGACCGAAAGTATAGCCTCCATAGCAGGCTCTAACTGGCATTTTTGGGGACTAAATAATACACTTTTTTGCAGCCAGCCCGTAACCATCAGCCACCCTAGAGCCACCCTGTAACTCTAACCTGCCTTTTTGGGGGACTAAATAATACACCTTTTGCAGCCAGCCCGGCCCCGTTTCCATCCTGTATACGTAACTATCTTGCCGGCAAAAAGCGAAAAAGGCCGGTCAGAGCCTGCTATGGAGGCTACAAAAGTAAAGGTAAAGCGGTCGAAACTCAGACTGAGGACGAAGCATGACGCTTTTTCGTTAGCTAGTAGTGCAATGCGGCTTCGCTACGGCTCGCGTGTTTTTTGCCAAGTACATCAGGTCACGAAGTGGGTTCGTTACGTTAAGGTTTGACGCCCTGAAGCTCCCTCATACACTGGGCCGACGGATTTACGCCCCGATCCGATATATAGGACGATGCTCAGTGGTGTCCCGGGCCGCAACAGAGGCCGTAGTGCGTTAGCTCCAATACACGAGCTCAAACATTCACCAAGGCAGCCGCGTTGATATCAATGCTTCCATACTCTGTAAAGCGACAAGTGATGGTGACAGTGTTCTTGGTCTTGATTTGATACTAGGCAACACTCCTCAGTTGAGGTCGCCTTGCGTCGTCTACGGACGCCTAGAATCATAGTAGACTTTAAGTAGGTTTAATCCACTCACGCAGGGAAGGACCCCCTACTATTTCAATACTATAGTGTGGTGGTTTCTTTAATGTGTGGCTGTCCTCAAACACTGTACGTCCCTAACCAAAGCTAAGCACTCGTTTTCACCTTACTGCAATGAGAAAAGTTGACTTTACTAAGGGCACAACGTCGTGGCATGTTATATTCGCCTCTTCAATGATTCTGGGCCAAACACAGCCAACCCTCAAACATTTGGATTCTTTCTACTTTGTCAAAAGCCCGACAAAGTAGAAAGCCCGACAAAAACGCATAAAAACAGGTCAAAAAACAGCCCAAACCCATGCTCTGCTTGGAGAGTAGATTTTTCCCACGTTGCAGAAAAATTCGACGCGCTTTTGGGTCGTCTAAAGAATTGAGCTTGTTACAGTCGAATATCACATTCTCTAGGTGTGTAACGCAATTCAAAATAGAAAGTTTGAAATAAAGCAAAATGCGAATTCACCAGCAACTAATAGACAAGGCTTTATAGTAACACATGATGATGATGATAGTAGCAAATACAATTGTGGATTTTTGAAGGCTGCACCAGTATGGATGTTCCTCACAAACTGACGGCACCGTTCCCGTATTACCTGTATAGTTTATTCAGTTTCTTGATTTATTTTGGTTTACGTAATGTTCTACCTGGAAATCTAACCTTCATCGATGTCGTATGCAACCTTATCATTCTGTGGTTAGTGTGGTAACGCCGTGTCCATTGGATACCTTGGCCCGTATTTCACCCAATCTGTCCGCCGACCTTGGCGAAAGGATCACAACTTTGAATCTCCGACCAGGTGTTTGACTCTGGCTTGTTTTGTGCATATCGCAGCTCATTTTACACACCTTTTTTTCAGTAGACGCCTGGACTTAGTATTCTCCAGGCAGAGGTTTTGATCGAGGGGCTTGTACTAATAGTAGTGGCCGATCTTTTTAACGGGAGGGCGGTATTAAATTTACGGCCACTACTAGCCCCCTCGATCGAAACCTCTGCTTGGAGGATATGGACTTATCATAAATCGAACGAAATGACGTGCTTGACTTAAATCAAAGCCACATATCTGCTAGAACCATTACACAGCTGCATTTCTCGGTGTTAGTCTTGCCGATTCAAGTTGCCAGTAAGTTGATGTTTTCCTCATGCATTTTAGTAGCTCCTTCATATAAAAGACGAGTGATATTTAGTTTTCAGTCCTCACAAGCTATGATTCAAAGCTCCTTGGGTTTTCCTATCAATTAGTTTGTTTACTTTCCACCTGTCTTACCTTTACTTTATTTTCCACACCTGTGATACATATATGTGTTGACTATTTTGTGACCAACTTAGTTTTGCGGATGAAAAAAGAAAGAGATAAATGAAAGTAAGGTGTAGCAAACACACACCTACCTGTTTTGAGTGTTTCTGTCGAAAACTACGTTTTCTCTCGTTCCCTTTTGGTCTATTGACGCCGATACAACAGTCAGTACAACTTTCAGTTTCAAAAATGGATGATAGAAGACTAAGTCTTTTAGATATGACTTGTTCTATTTGATTCATTTTTTTCTGCCCTGAATATTCAAGTGATCCGGCTTCGCATGAAAGCCTGTACGCACGAGTCTGTGAAAACAGGGTTTTGACGTTTAAAAAAGATTCGTTATGAAAAAAAAAATCAAGCTTTCGTACCTTTTAGACTTGTTTTAATAGTTATATCTGTACAGGTCATTCTAATACACCCGCACTTCCAAAATACAATTTTAAGTTAAAATGTACCTGTCCGTTTTAGATACCAAGGCCCCATAGGTCTCTACAACAGGTGGATATCATGACATTAAACGCAGGCATCTCGTAATAGGAATCAAACTCTTTGCGTATTTTCCCACGTGTCTTCCTGTCCGTTGATATCAAGATCTCCTTCGATCAATCACGACTCTTTTTCCGTCCCATCAATTTTCTTCTCGCCTTTCCCCGAATCCCATTAGGGCTCATGAGCACGGGTATCGCCTTCTACCCCACCCGCGATTCAAACAAAACGGCCGCCGGGATAAAAACAACAGAGCGGGTATCCCCTAACCGGGCTTGGATAAGCTCATGGCGCTACACCCAACGTTTTGACGCCTACTTCGGTGTTAGCAAATAAAGTGTCGACGGTAGGTTCTTAAGGGGGGCATTAAAGACGACGCGAGGAGGTCGCTGTGTCTTTCTTATGCTCCGGTGGGGGTCGTAACGACGATATCGTCTTGTGAAAGAAAAGGCACTTAAGAATACTTAACCCGGACAAAGTGATTCCTTAGAGGGCCACGGGAAAAGGTGTCAAGAGCCGGTCCGGATAAAGCCTGGCGCCCCCGACTGGATAAATAACTGTTAATTTGTTTGTTGACTTACCTTCTGTGGGCAACTGTTTGTCAGTGTGAGGTCTCGAACCCGCGACCTCTGGTAAACCATCCGACGATAATGGTAGTGGTGACGCATATGGAAAATTTTTGTTTCATAAAAATTGACCATCGGTACCATATAAGGCATCGAGTCCGGCAAGTGGTCAAACCTTTCTGTTATCAATTGCAGTTGGTCAAATCCTAATCAGTAATGAAAACGAGTAAGTCTGAATGTATAAACTTGAACAAAGTGCCGACGTCTATTGCAAAATTACGTTGATCATAACACACCGTTACTTGTGATTAGGTTGTAATAGCAGAGAGCGTTAGCAATCAGGTATACATCCTTGATAGAACGGATACAAAAAAAGATACGAGAGACTAATGCTCCAAGAGTTTGTTAGACGTTGTGTACAATGCATAATTGTTATGCCTATTGTAAAACGTATCTTTATTGTATGTACATTATACATATCAAACACGTTATGTCTAGTATATCTCTTTGAATTATCACTTACTTTTAAAAGAACCCGATACAGTAAACCGCTACATCATGTGATTGAAGATTAGGCGAGGACTCTTAACAGTAGGTCCTAACTTTGCTCAAATTGTGGTGGATGACAATTGACACATTTCATTCTCCCTGTAAAATCTCCTTACTCCTCCGAACTACTAGTACTAATCTAGAAGTACAAACCAACTGATTGGGTCATCTATAGTGCGTCGTGTGGTGTATTTTCACGTTAGAATCTTGCCTGTGTTTGACTATGAATAGGCTAACAGGTATAACCTGCTCTCTGTTCATTTTAGATATAAAGTTCCTGAAAAATGACAAACAAACAAAAGTAATAAATAAACAAATAGACAAAGGGAATAGAGAAATGTAAGAGTCTTCAGTCCTTTAGAATACCCATTGAAGAAATACTAGTCGTCAAAGTGTCACATTACACTAAAGTCTACGATTTTGTTGAATTGTTTTCTTTAGAGTAGGATCAGAGTAAACTCCGGACGACGATACCCCATCAGGACGCCGTCCTTTCTTGACACAAGGTCTTACCGCCACGGCGTGTCCTCACCGCCGGTGTGCAAATGCTTGATTTCCGTCTCACCTGTGCTCAGGTGTTTTCTCGGGGATTTACCCTTTGTACTGAGATGGCGGTGTTTTGGTCCGGTGTCGTGCATCGACTACAGGATAAAGAGAAGCGGATTAGGCAGTTCCGTTCGGTATTTGGTAGTCATCTCCAAGCAGATGTTGGGATGAAAATTCGTGATAGTTTTCCGGATAAACCGTTTTCCTGAGAACCATATGGTAAAACGGGGTAACTAGACAACCCGTCTTACATCTGCTTGGAAATTATATATTCCGAGCCAGGTAGTCATCTTACCGGATACTTTTAAGTGTCACGGTTTCCCCTTCTAATATCTGCTTGGAAATTACATATTCCGAACTAAGTAGCCAACTTAACAGCTACTTTTAAACTTGAAAGTTCAACCGTAAATTCTAAATTTCAAATTTCATAATGGATACCATGACACCATGTTGAAAGCTATTGTTTAAAATTTCATTTTGTTTCGACATGCGAATTATTATGACATGTCCTTCTTTTTCCTGCATGGACGTATGTTTTAGTGGGTATTTATTGACAATGAAGACGAGGTCATTACACTGGGTCAGTCTAGGCAGCTATCACTGGTAATATGTTTATATTTCTAGTTGAAGAAATACAGTATATCTATAGGTGAAGGTATACAGTACTAGAATACTCAAATAAACGTAATCTAACTTGATAATGGTCCCTGTAGCTCAACTGGTAGCAGTCTTACGGTGGAGCTCCTGGTTCACATTAGCTGGTTTGAACCTGGTGAAGGGCATCCTGGTTGGAGCTGCAATCGTAATTCGGAAGGGACGTAACTTGATGAGGTCCCGTTATCAAGGAGGTGCCTCGAACATGTCAAAAGACACTACAACAGCCTCATTACTCAGATGGGTACCTACTGGCTGTATTTCAGATGAACATAGCTATATGCCAACGTGATCCTTTATCATTTTATGTCCATTCCCAACGCTCATGTGTAAAACGCTATCCTTTATGTCCATTTCCAACGCTCATGTGTAAAAACAAAGGGACAACATGTACCTGCTGGTTCACAGCAGGTCACCATGTTCATGCACATTCACACCTCCAACGGGCCCACTATCGCCCTGGTTTCTGTTATTCTTCCATTATAGATCGATTGAATCAGTAAATCATTTTAGCAGTGATTTCACAGCCGTTTTTGATGTTAATGTGACAACCATATGCCATCTCCAAGGGGGTGCTGGGAGGGGGGGGGGGCGATTTCCTGGCTACCCCGCGTCATATACTTTCTCTCTATCTATGGAAGGGTTTAACATGATATCTTTGTTTCAAATGTCTGCTTCCACGCGATAAGACGTTACATGTTCTACACCATCCTTTCACCTTCTTTAATATACCGCCATCATATGGGCTAAGGCCGTTCATTTTCTTTCAAGTTTACTGCTATCTACCAAACACCCACAGAGCCTCAACTGAAGAAGATGTAAGGATCCCCCCCCCCCCCCCCCGGTCTCAGTGAAGCTAGCTAGGAGGCGAAGAGTTGTATAAAGGAGCACTACTAGAGAGATGTACTACATTTTGCAGAAACGCGTAAAATGCTGAAAAGTACTGAGCCGGATCCTTTCATCTTCTTGGAGATTAACCAGTAGTGCTACACTAGCTTTCAGGCTAGCCAATTCCCGTTGGAAAGTTACTCATACTGCATCACTCCGTGGTCTCGGCCAACCTTTACCATTTCAATATTCAACCCTGAGAAGAGTCCGGTAGAGTCTAATTGGATCTCTTCCCTGTACTTTCATGATAAAAAAGTAATTCTAGGCCCATCTATTTCCAAATGGAAAAGCCCCATGCTTACAGCGCCAAGCAAATACATGTAACAAAACTATGACAACATATTAAGATACAATACATTGTAGATCATTGTATACGAAACTTGGGAGAAAACAGAGAGAGGGCACTGCACGAAATGGCCTCGTTTCCCGGCGTATACGTACAGGGATTCCTCCGGAAATATTCCATATCCCGGTGCGGATTTAGCGTATCCGTTATAACTATCGGATACGCTAAATCCGCACCGGGATATGGAATATTTCCGGAGGAATCCCTGTACGTATACGCCGGGAAACGAGGCCATTTCGGGCAGTGGGGGCAAATCAAATTCTAACATCTTCTACTCTTTCGACGGCTAGGGATAGGGGGTACGTATCAATTCCAACTTTTTAAAATACGCTTTTGAAAATATGGAGATGGTCTATCTAAGCACAGAAATCACAAAATTTGGGCAATCATTGGAGTCTACCCCCCCCCCCTATACATACCCCTTGAAGTTTGTACATGTTCTAATGGGACTAGTCCATTTTTGCAATGGGGGTGATTTAGGAATAGCCTATATCTGCGTGGAGAATAGATTTGGGTTTCAGATATTCACTTTAATGTCTTCTTACCTCAAAATACTAATACTTTAAGACATCCATTATCTTTGCTGGCATATCTTTATGCCAGTTTAATACAAAGTCCTGGTACAAACTTCAGGGGGTATGTACAGGGGGGTTAGTATTTAAAAAAAACACAAAATGTTTACATTTTCATATTCCGATAGACCGTCCCCATATTTCTAGGTGCGTATTTCAGCATAAACTGCAATTTTGCAAAATAGTACCGCCCCCTAGGGAGGCTTTTTTTCATGAATAGAGAATTGAAACAACATAAGAGGGAAAGTGTCAAACACACCTGCGTGTTTTAAATAAAACTCGAGCCATACATACTGCACATACCATTGAGTTGTAAGCCAGGCTGTTGTTGTTGTAACGTCTGCCATACTTTCTTTGTTAACTTTGTAAGGTGTTGTTGACCGCGGCTCATTCAAACTCCGTGTTGGTAAGACGGTTGAGCGCAGCAGAAGACTATTACATGCTACTGCACATAAATGCACGACATTCTCTGACCACAAGGTGTATTGACATTGGCTGCCCTTTCTCGCTATTATGTTCTTACTAATCCTGTTTGTTTCACCTAGGATTAGATAGATTAGCGGATTTTTCTGACCAAGAGATATATTTTGGCTGCCAGTGTCATGTGTCAAAATGATTTATAAACTAAACTTTTTAAAAATCAAGAACGTTATCATTGATTCAATGTACCTAGTCACTAAGGGCTGCTTAAGTTTTATTTTTCTATTTACAAAGAAACAATGCGACGCCGCTGTTCCACTTGACAACGAAGGTTCTGCACTTTATCAATGTACCTATTTAAAAGTGCATGCAGCCATTGTACTTTCAACCTGTATATGTTGCATGTACATCTACAAGTTGGCTGTGCTCTATTATGTTTGTTGTAGTAGATACTCCCAATGCGACCGTGCCAGATGGGCGTAATGATCATCGCAGGACGTTTTTTTTGGGTTTCTATGATGTGCTGTTTTCTGATTGTATGTGAGTTGTCTTGCTACATTGTGTCCAGCCCACAATCAGAATTTGAGAAAACTAGACGGTACACGATAGGCCGAAGAAATCAGAAAACGACCAATAAAAGTCCAGCAATACAAACAAGGTATAGAGTGACAATTCTGGGAATTCTTGCCGGAATGCCAGACCTTACTAACAAGGTATAGAGTGACAGGCGGCGTCTACGGACGGATTCCTGTAAAATTCTAGGAATTCTTGTGAAACGTGCCTAATATATACTATCAAGCTCGCTCCTGAAGCTTCGCTAAAATATTGTAAGTGCAAATTGTAGTTTCCAAGGCTAGTCTAGCGAAGGTGTCACCTCCAAAGCGTCAGTGGCATATGGGTCTTCTGTCTATGAATCAAAATATAACGTATGCTCTTTTCTTTTGTTGTTAAAGTTCACGTATGAAATTTGATACGGCACGCTTCCCTCTATAGTTTATGGTGATCTAATTTCTTTTATGTTGCATTGGAGATAAAATAACAATACAGATATTTGACTTAGATGATCCCTGGGATTCACAATTTCAAATCTAAAGTTACAGATATCATTTTGATTCAAAAGAAACATTAACTTTTAAACTCGTACTTTTAAAGGAAAAATGCAGAAGTTTGTATTTTTGAGCTGAGTCAGTTTTATCATTAAAACGTGAAAAAGACATGAAGATAATAATTATATAGATTATTGTAAGAGCCGGACAACTATGTGCTATGTACTTTTCATTCATGTGTACCATGTACTAAGTATATGAAGCAAAAAGAGACGACCTTGCGGCTACAGGTTGGATCTGCGGCGGTATCAGTTTGATTTCTCATAGATAAACCGCCCTATAGACAGTATTGTAGCTCATCTCCAAAGTACTGACATATGGGCTCTCTTTGGCAATAACGACGTAAATATCTTCTCTTTTGTTTGCTCGCATGTCATTTGAAGTTGCATGCATTTCTACCGTTTTCCCCTTCATAAGAAAACGTCATTATACAAGTATTTGACGTATACATTTCATTGCTCTAAATTACATGTTACATGCGTTGATGATTTTGATACTATAATCATGAAACAAAACACATGATAAACCTTCACCGACACCTTGCTATATATTGCATATTAAGTAATTTATTGCTTTAAGTGGTGTAGCGAATTTAAAAGGCGTCAGTGACATATGGGCCAATTATAAGATAACTCATTATCTATTTTGTATGTTTGTTTAAGGACGTATGTCGTTTGCCGGTAGCATGCGTCCCTGTATATCATGTCTTTGTCTGTTTGCTTTACTGCGTATATCATTATGGAGAAATTTCATAAAACTTGATGTCTACTGTAAATGCATTTAAGTTTGCGTGGTTTTTGTTTTGCGCTAAAGGGAAAATGGAGTGTTCGCGGTGGTTTTGAGTTCGCTGCAGTGCTGTAGTCACATACTGCTACAGTATTGGACAGAAATATTCGCGGTGGCTTTAACTTTAAGTTCGCGGTGAAAAGTCGCCGCGAAAACCGCGACCATAAAACCACCGCGGACATTTCTGCATTTACAGTATCTACTGTGGTCCAGAATTATAGTTACATCAAGGAGGTTAACCTCCTTGGTTACATGTACGTGAACTGGCTGATACTCGTATTATACTGTGGGTCACCCATATAATCTTCTCAAACAACTGTGTCGGATCCGCGGCCGTTTACGTGCAGAGCCAGAAATTTGACGCTTGACGCTCTCTCGATCTCATACCGAGGAGGTTATACCTCCTTGCTCGTATACACGGGGCCGCCAGTTTTAGAATCTTTCTCCGAAAGGACGATGCGCCCTTTTCTAATCGTGTATGACCAGTAGAAATCTGACTGTCGCTAATCTGACATACATATATGCACTTTGATGATAGAGTACGTTTCGCATAGTAAGACTAAGAACGATATGTTACAAATTGTGTGGCCGGTATATTAAAGGCAACCAAAGCAATAATAGAGCCCAAAAAATGGAAATTAAAAAAAATGCTGAAATCTTTGTGGCAGTGACTTTTACTATCACTGTCTAGTACATTTCCGTAATAACTTCACCCTTTGAGCATTTTAAAACCGCGCAAAAACGAGCCGTAAAATGATCCCCTTTAATAGTTTTGCGAGCCTACAAGAATCCCCGCGACGATTTTCAGTGAGTTCTCACATCACAACGTCGTGCATTGTGATGGTGTTGTTTCAACTAATCATGTGTAGAAATGACTAAATGAATTGACTTTTAAGATCCTTTTTTCAGGCTATGATATTGCTGGGCTTTCCCCTCCCTCATTTTTTTCCCTAAATATCAAGTCTACAGGTGTTGATTCGGTCACTGCAAATGCAACTTGTAGATCCTGCATGCACCCCTGTGTGCTTTTTAGATTGTGTTTGTTGAAAGAGGAGTTTTATGTAAACCTCCATCGTTGAAAGATACTCCCATAGCGTCCGTGGCATATGGGTCCTCAGTACCAATTAAAAGATAACTTATCTGTCCTATTGTTTCTGGTGCTAATCTGACGGGTGTCATCCAGGAGTGTCATCCGTACGTGAGCAGCTGTCTGGACGTCGCTGAGCGAGTGGAAACGCTCTTCGCACCTCCTGTCTCACAAACTTGTTATCTCCAAGCAGATGTTGGAATGGAAAATACCAATAACGTTTTGTGCCAGTTTTTTTTTCTGACGTCTTGTTCTTTTAACTTTAACTGTAGTCCTTATCGGATCGGGATCGAAGTGTATTGCTTTTACAGTGCTCTTGTCTGGTAAAACGTTGCAATTAATTAGAATATAACAAGTATTAAAACGACAAAACATTGTTAAAGATTATTAAAATCTGACAATATCAACAATAGCAACGTAAAGATAGATTTTTGTGGGCATCACATGGACGACAGTGTTCGTGGGATAATTCTTGGAACTTTCTGTCGCATGATATTTGGATGGTTGTGCGTCAGATAAAAAGGGCGACCAGACAACGATCTGTCATCCTAACATCTGCTCGGTGGTTTAATAGCAAACTTGGCCTCATCCCTCCTCCATCATCACTCTGTCAGCAGGCTGCCGGCCGTGTGAGAAAATCTCCGTTCCCACGAGCACGGCAATCACCTCAATTGGCTTGTTTTGTTTACCCTTGGCAAGGGGCGCACATGTCCGTTAATTACGTGTCACGGAGTAGGGGTGGGAATGGCGAGCACACGGCGCGCGTTGTGCCGAGCCATGGGAAAGTACCGCGAACAATAGCCGCTACCCAAACACATAATGGTCCGGCGGAGAATGGGCTTTTGTCTGTAAATAAAGACAGACAGTCAAAGCCTTCAGGTATCCTTTGTTCGGGGCGCCTACCGCTCCTCCCTCCTTTGTTGGACCGTCGCACAGTTATGCTAGCGGGCGGAGGACGGGTCTTTATGGGCCGAAACACTGCCCACCTGTGGACCGCCGCTTCGGCATGCGCCGGGACTCGAGCTTCCTGAACCCGAACACCCCAGGGCCTTTCATCCACTCAACCCCGCGACGGGCTCCTGAATGGACGGGTCCTCTTGACAAGGCGCTACTGACAACAGGAAGGCCTTTGTTTTCGCGCCAAATCGTTGTCATTGCCAAACGCCGTCTGTCTAAGCGAATCAGGGCATGTGTGTGTCGGGGAAAAGAGTGTGGGAAACTTCGGGGGAAGCAGCTGCGTTCGTCAGCGGGGTTTTAATCATTGTTTACTGTGGCAGCAAGACGTGTTTTCGTTTCTACCTCTCACCGCGAGGGTGAGGGAGACTGCTCGCCGTATTTCTTGCCACCAGACGACACTAAACAGAGGTTCCCACGTGGCTGTTTGAAGATGGGGAGGCGGAGGGGGTAAAAAACGAGGGTAGGGGTCAGAGTTCTCCGCCCCCACGGGGGTCTGACACCCGCCAGGTTGGGTAAATCACACCCAGTGGCAACTGTCGTGACATGCCGGCACGCGCACGCACTCTAATCTATTTAGCACCTTTTCTCATATGCCACTCGCACAATGCGCCAAGGCGACCCACAAACACGCGACAAAACAACAACGCGGCTTTGAAGACTTTTGCCACGTCTGTTTTTCTCCTCCACTTTTGTACTTTCCAGCAGACGCCTTTGAGTCTTGACAAAGTAGACATCTATTTGAGTTGTCCATCCGTTTGTCGAGGATTACAACGTAGTAACTACTTGTGAGGCTGAAGGAAGCCAGTGTAGGACAAGTTTGCCTAGACGTAACTCCTTCTATATAGTGAATCATCCTTCCTGTTCGGCCGATTTCTAAAATTTTACTCAGCTGTAACTTCAACCAAAGCCCTAAAAGGTGCCTGGCGGAGACTTCTTATGCTTTGCGTCATCTGCCAAAAGACAAGTTGTCAGACACGCCGCGAGGTGCCGTCTGTGTGATCCAACATACGGAATCACTTTGGCACTTTGAAAACAAAATTCTTCAGCGCTATCTCCCAGCTTCTCCGGTTTCTGGGACGCATTAACGCCTAAGTGATAATCTTCTTCAAAAATCTTGTACCAGCTCGCCATACATGACAACGCGCGTCACCTGACCATTAGAGTTTTACAACTTTCCAAACGCCCCATTTTGTTCTAAGAAGCCGTTGGGAAGTTTATAACAGGTTGTGTAGCAGCTATTGTGGTAGGATGAAGGTTTGGAGAGGTTGTACAAATAGTGGTCGAAAGTGGTAGGGAATGGTTGGCTGGCCCCAGGGGGAGTCGACGCGCCAGTGGGAAGAGCGCGTCTGCCCGAACGCATGTCGGTCGCACGGCGATACGATTACAGGCGGCCGCCGGGGCTGTGGGAAAATACCTGCGCTGTCACCGCCGATACCCGGCCGGGCGCGCTGATTGGCTGCCACCCCCGGGGATCAGACATTCCTAATTGCCGACCGGCGGCCGAGCAGCCCCGACCGCCGTCCGGGGGAACGCTGGGAGCGACGCGGGGCAAGGCGACAACCCCGGCCGCCATGACATTTCAATTACGTACGCCCGTCAGGCTGATGAACGATAAACGTCTTGGAAAAATGGGAAGAGAAAAAAAAGCAAAAAATAGCTCGATATACCTAGAAAAATTATCATGGAATAATTTTTACTAGTGCAATTTCTGAGAGTTCGTTTAGGTCATTGACCTAGCTTAGCGGGAAAATCCTACAGTCCATTTCAGGAATATATACTCATATATCGGATAAATGTATTAATCCAAGGTTTAGACTGCATTATCAATCAATTTTCCCAATTTCTGTTACTTAAATCTCTAGTTAGTTTGTTGGTACAATGTTACGACTAAGTTGTGTTATTAGGGTCAAGTATTAGCATAAAAGATTAGCTCTTTGTGGCATTTGTGTATCAAGAAGTTTGACAAAATACTTGATGTGTCTGAGCTTTACTGTAATCCCTCTAATTAATGCAGCATGCCACAAAACCCTACCGACAGACAAGTTTCCCGTTTGAAGCACCACAGATGTGGTGTTTTGACGTTTCGAGATGTTCCGTTTGACTTTCTTCACACTCCGGTGAACTTTTTAACTTGTTTACAGTAAACGAGGCTTCTCTAACGCACAAAGAAGGTCGTCCGTGGAACATAATTAACTCCAAAGCTTGCTGATAGAGTCCTGGGTGATTAGCGGAGTTGTAAAACTATCATCCTATTGTTGGCTGCAGTTTCCCATACCGGCGCGAAGCCTAGTCCTATTCATCCCATCTGTTGGACCTGACACCTCTCTAAAGATAATAAACCCCGCTGTCTCTCCGTAAAGTGTCTAACTCCTCCCGGGGGATGGGTAGGGCTTCACCGGAGGAATTTTTCCCGGCCGTCCGATCGACCCCGTGGGGGTAGAGCCCGTTTGATGGACGGTCTGAGAACTGGAGGCGGGTGTTTACGTTGCAACGCATGCACAACCCGCGAACTGTTGCGTTAAATAAACTTTCCGACCCGAACCAACCCCGCGCTTTCCCTTCCACTCTCTCTCTCCGTGAATGGCAGCATTCATCGGTCGCGTCCTCTTACTATCAATTATGAGGAGACAATTACAAGTTCCACAACTGAAAGGAAGCCATGAAGCGTAGACTCTCACCGGCCCACCCCAAACAATGACTTCCCATTGTGGCTGCCCGCCTCCTATTGTCCGCCCGGGTAATCTGTGAATTTTTAAGCATGGGAAAAACTTACACGGAGTGGTGCGATGTTAGGGACGGTTGACATAAGGGTAAGAAAGGCTAGGGATGGTGGTTTGGAGGGGAGGGAGATGGTGGCAAGGGAGCTTGTGAGATTTTGAGTGAAAGGTGTTAGATACGGGTGCGTGCAGTGCGTGCTTTTGAGGCATTTGGCAAGCCCCAAAGCCGGCCTACAGTCGTGCCCTACAGACATCGAGCACCAACGTCTTGATAACTCCTGTCAACGACCGGCTGTTACTAATTAGACTTAATTTGATCACGTGCGCTCTTTGCATGTGAAAGCTAAAAATAAATAAACAGTGGTTGGACCGTGGGAAAGGCTCTTTTCGGACGAAAAAGTGCGAGTTTTTCGCGAGGTCTCGTTAATATTTTGTTGAATTTGCCCGAGTCGAGTTTCTAGTGAGTCGGCCCGTCGACGTATCATGGCGACGGGTAACAAACAGCCGTGGTGTGGCTGTAAAGACAACATTTGTCTTCGATTCCGCGCATTCTTGACAATAAATCGAAAATAGCCGAGGTACAAAAATATTTCGGGACAAGAAACTTGTCCGTTACCACGGCAATGACACGAACAACTGAAACGCGAACAAATGACCTGAATTTTCGGGATTTTCGTGGAGAAACTGCGGGCTATAATTGAGGAGAGTAGGTTCACACGGTATATTTAGTGAACTGTTCAGTGAAGCGAGAAAGGCCTGTCAGCCCGCAGAAACAGGGAAAGAGTGCTGATTGGCCCGCGCGGTCGGCCGGGAGCGTTCCCACGGCCCGCGTGTGCAAGTCGCGCGTCGCACCGCCGCGAGCGATCAGCTGGGATCACCGCAACCAATCAGAGCACAGCATCGCACCAACGGGGCATGTTGAACAGCTGATCGCCTGTCAATCACTGCGCCATGCCCGCTGGGAGGGGTGGATTTCACACACTCGAAATTTTTTTATTGAGCCCAACCGTGGGAACGGAGCGGCATTTCGAGTTCAGACTCAGTAGAGTGAGGACGTGTCTGCCAATCGTTCCGCGCCAAGTACAAACCCACACCCAGTCCAATATGAAGAGGAGCTTTTCCGATGACATTGAGAGTGAGGACGACAGCGTTTTCGAAGAAGCAAAGGGGTACGTTTCTCATCAGCGGTTTATTTTATATTTTTTGTATGATTTTTCGGTAATATTTTGGCTTTGATCCTCTGTGACACGTGCCGTTGGGACGTTGAGGGGTTAGAGATATTTAGTGCCGCTCGTCTAACGCGTGTCATTCTGTTGTTCCCTTTACAGGTCTCCCAGCCAAAGCTGCCAAATGAGTTCAAGAAAGAAGCGACGAGGCGTAAGTGTCCCTAAAATGATGTTCCTGTGCTCGATTTTTCCTACTTTTGTTCCCTTTTGCTGATGTTTATTGAATGTGCAACAATTGGTGTGTATTCTAACCGCGGTAATCCTTTATCGCTGCAGATTATCGAGAAGAGACGCCGCGATCGTATCAACAATTGTCTTGCCGAACTCCGACGACTTGTCCCGACCGCTTTCGAAAAACAGGTACGGTATATTTTTGATAACGGTATAATTAACTGTGCTCTCTCTCTAGTTCTCACGGTCTGGAGTTACGTCCCCACTTCCGCTTCTGTTTTCACGATTGGGACCGCAAGAATCCGGCGGCTTTACCGGTCTTGTGTCCTCGTCACACCGCACTAGTTGTCTGACCTGCACCATTGTTTTTCTCACGTTGTCGTAAAATCGTTTTGCTAGAGGGTATAACACGGCGAGAAGGGTCTGTACTAATCGCCTCCATGGAGCCAGCTCCATGGAGCTAGCTCTATGGAGGCGATTAGTACAGCCCTGCGGCAATTTTTTTTCCAACTCCATGGAGCCAGCTCTACGCACTATGAATGTCACCATCAAGAAAAATACATATGCATGGTTCACGTCACCTTGAAGAAAAAAAATCTAACTAAAAAAATCAAGCTTCATAGAGCTGGCTCTAGCACAATGAATGCAGACACATGGGTCACGTCACCCTAAAGAGAATTTACATAGTAGTACATTTTAGCTCCATAGAGCTAGCTCCATGGAGCTAAAAGTACAACCCCACGGCAGCTTTTTCCAGCTTCGTAGAGCTGGCTCTTTTTCCAGCTTTGTAGAGCTGGCTCTACGCACTTTGAATGCATACTTATGGTTTGCGTCACCCCCCATTTTTTTAATACTCCACCATGGAGTATTGCCAGTGATAGCTCTGGTTAATGTTAAACAAGCTTTATAGAGCTGGCTCCACGCACAGTGAATGCAGACTTATGGTTCACGTCACCCTCAAGAAAGTTTGTACCCCTTTTAACTCCATAGAGCTAGCTCCATGGAGCTATTGATACAACCCTTCGGCATTTTTCCAGCACCGTAGAGCTGGCTCTACGCAAAATGAATGCAGACTCATGGTTAACATCACACTCAAGAAAATAAAAAATACTCCGCATGTATATACGCTCTGGTTAACGATAGCGGGATTCATAGAGCTGGCTCCACGTACAATGAATGCAGACTCATGGTTTTCGTCACTCTCAAGAAAATCTGTATATATGGTTCACGTCACCTTTACAAAAATAGAAATTACTCCTCCATGGAGGGATTTTACATAACGTAACTTGGCGGCTCCACGCACAATGAATGCGATACATGGTTCACGTCACCTTTACGAAATTAGAGATTACTCCTCCAAGGCGCCCGGCCTTACAGAACGATAAATATAACTTGGCGGCTCCACGCACAATTAATGCAATACATCATGGTTCACGTCACCTTGACAAAAATTACTCCTCCATGGAGGGGCTTTACCGAACGATAAACATAACTTGGCGGCTCCATGCACAATGAATACAATACATGGTTCACGTCTCCTTAGTCCATAATCCATATAGGCTATGAAGGAACTCCATAGAGCTCTTCTGCGACCCTTCCTTGGAGGTCAGTGCTCGTAGAGTCCTGCTGCAGTCCCGTTAGAGACTACAGAAGACTAAGAAGGGACTACCGTGGCTGGTGTCACCATTTTTATGCGGTGCTCATGGTGTTCGTAAGACCTTGGCGACCAGAACAAATACGTGTAGGAAAATGTATTCATTTGTTTGTACACAGAATATATATTTATTTGGTTGTGCCTTGGTAGAAGGAAGGTAGATTGAGCATTCGTGTCACCGCACGTTTGGTCGACGGGAGACTAAAGTTGCTGAAATCAAAGGGACAAGAGGATAGACCTGCACGAACATGCCTGTCGTGAACGTGCAAAAGAAAGGGTTGTGTTGTGTTGCATTGTATCCAGGGCTATTGTATTGCATTGTAACGGAGCCTGCAAGTGAAACCCTGGCGTAGTTAGTCTGGTAGAGACTACCCGCCGGGCCGGAAATGCAGTCCTGTAACTAATTACAGTTGCTAACCCCCTGGTGAATGAGGATTGCCCGTTACTCTGCAAACAAGTCAAATTTATGGTTGGCGTCACGAAATCAGCTATTAGTAATCCCTTATAGTTGAATGTGCATTTCAGACTAAAGCACTAGTATATAAACCACAGATGTAGAATATCTCCACAGTAGTAGCCTCTACCAGGCTCCGTCCTATCGTTGGGAAAATAGTAGAAATCAGCCGAGGTACTCCGCTATACAGGGTAGGTCCGCTATACGTAAGGTTCCATTTCGATCTAAACTAAAATTGTTGTTAATGCTGTACGTGTGCGTTGATAAACGAACATTAGGGATATATGTAGTTTGTTATAGTTTGATTGTTTAACTGACAGAAAGCAACAACTTCACTGCCCTTTGTCATTGAATAAAAATGAACCCTGTGGTTTACCAAGGACATTAGATTCCGCATTTACAGGGCCCGGGGGCGGAACGCGGCGGGCGTGAAAAAGAAACGTTCACACCATGAAACTTGTGGTCCGCTGTAAGACACGCCCACGATACTCTCTGCCAGTGAAAAAATGTGTCACCCGGCTGTTGCTATGGTAACGGCCCCCGAAAGTCTCTACGGGATGTAATAATGTAAACAAAATGCGGCCGTGCATACACGGGACCGCCACGCGAGTTCATTGTTCTTATTTGGAGGCGCGGAAGGCGGTTAGATCAGAGGCACTTGTCGGCTCCTTGCAAACCCTGATTTTGCATTGAAAGTGCGTAGAGGCATAGGAATACACGTTATAGCAGCTATCGAGCATGGTGGCGGTAGAGCGGCGTTTCCGAATAGAGATTTTTACACTTTTCTTAGGGGTGACGTTAACCCTGATTTTGCATTGAAAGTGCGTAGAGGCATAGGAACACACGTTATAGCAGCTATCGAGCATGGTGGCGGTAGAGCGGCGTTTCCGAATAGAGATTTTTACACTTTTCTTAGGGGTGACGTTAACCCTGATTTTGCATTGAAAGTGCGTAGAGACATAGGAACACACGTTATAGCAGCTATCGAGCATGGTGGCGGTAGAGCGGCGTTTCCGAATAGAGATTTTTACACTTTTCTTAGAGGTGACGTTAACCCTGATTTTGCATTGAAAGTGCGTAGAGGCATTGGAATACACGTTATAGCAGCTATCGAGTATGGTGGCGGTAGAGTGGCGTTTCCGAATAGAGATTTTTACACTTTTCTTAGGGGTGACGTTAACCCTGATTTTGCATTGAAAGTGCGTAGAGGCATTGGAATACACGTTATAGCAGCTATCGAGCATGGTGGCGGTAGAGTGGCGTTCCCGAATAGAGATTTTTACACTTTTCTTAGGGGTGACGTTAACCCTGATTTTGCATTGAAAGTGCGTAGAGGCATAGGAACACACGTTATAGCAGCTATCGAGCATGGTGGCGGTAGAGTGGCGTTCCCGAATAGAGATTTTTACACTTTTCTTAGGGGTGACGTTAACCCTGATTTTGCATTGAAAGTGCGTAGAGGCATTGGAATACACGTTATAGCAGCTATCGAGCATGGTGGCGGTAGAGTGGCGTTTCCGAATAGAGATTTTTACACTTTTCTTAGGGGTGACGTTAACCCTGATTTTGCATTGAAAGTGCGTAGAGGCATTGGAATACACGTTATAGCAGCTATCGAGCATGGTGGCGGTAGAGTGGCGTTTCCGAATAGAGATTTTTACACTTTTCTTAGGGGTGACGTTAACCCTGATTTTGCATTGAAAGTGCGTAGAGGCATTGGAATACACGTTATAGCAGCTATCGAGCATGGTGGCGGTAGAGTGGCGTTTCCGAATAGAGATTTTTACACTTTTCTTAGGGGTGACGTTAACCCTGATTTTGCATTGAAAGTGCGTAGAGGCATTGGAATACACGTTATAGCAGCTATCGAGTATGGTGGCGGTAGAGTGGCGTTTCCGAATAGAGATTTTTACACTTTTCTTAGGGGTGACGTTAACCCTGATTTTGCATTGAAAGTGCGTAGAGGCATTGGAATACACGTTATAGCAGCTATCGAGCATGGTGGCGGTAGAGTGGCGTTCCCGAATAGAGATTTTTACACTTTTCTTAGGCGTGACGTTAATCATGATTTTGCATTGAAAGTGCGTAGAGGCATTGGAATACACGTTATAGCAGCTATCGAGCATGGTGGCGGTAGAGTGGCGTTTCCGAATAGAGATTTTTACACTTTTCTTAGGGGTGACGTTAACCCTGATTTTGCATTGAAAGTGCGTAGAGGCATTGGAATACACGTTATAGCAGCTATCGAGCATGGTGGCGGTAGAGTGGCGTTTCCGAATAGAGATTTTTACACTTTTCTTAGGGGTGACGTTAACCCTGATTTTGCATTGAAAGTGCGTAGAGGCATTGGAATACACGTTATAGCAGCTATCGAGCATGGTGGCGGTAGAGCGGCGTTTCCGAATAGAGATTTTTACACTTTTCTTAGGGGTGACGTTAACCCTGATTTTGCATTGAAAGTGCGTAGAGCCAGCCAGCTCCATGGAGGTAGAAAAACTTTGCCACAAGGCTGCACTAATCTGCTCCATGGAGCTAGCTCCATGGAGCCAGCTCCATGGAGCTATTAGTGCAGCTACTATTGAACACGGCACGACACCTGCCTTCCGCATTGTGTGGCTTGTCCTCGACCGACGTTCTGTGCTTGTTTTTATCATCCAGGGGTCAGCCAAGTTAGAGAAGGCGGAAATCCTGCAAATGACTGTGGACTATCTGAAAATGCTGGCCGCGAAAGGTAAGGATCGTCCTTCTTTGTCTTCTAAGAACAGTTAAGTTTTAAATGCTGGACGGATATCATGGTATTGGTTGAGAGCTAAGACGTAATGCATGTTTGTCAAGACAAGCAGACTCGTGTAAGCGATACCGTGGGATAGCGGCCTCTATTTTCTTACGTTAAGTGGCCGGGTTGTGTCCTAAAGGCCCGGCCGTGTAAGTGTACGCCCGCCGGTATTGTGGCGACTGTTGAGATTTCGGCAAAACCCTTTCAGGCCGCAGAAAGGGCCGCGGGTGCCTGTAGTATTCTCAGGCGGCTTTTCACTGGGCTATCGAACCTCTGACGTCCGTCAAGGGCTTTTCTCTCCCATTCAAAAGCGGAAGACTTGAATGCACAATAGTCAAGACTACAGTAGCTTAGTATGTTAAAAGTTGAAAGGCTAGAATATTGCTGACGAGTTTTTTTATCGGAATTAATCATGGGGACTGTAGTTTTGCTGTCATAGAGCTTCTCCGAGGGAGAGCCAACTGAAAATTAGTTTTGCAAAGTTTAACAGTGGAAGTATAGTCAAATCAAACCCGGTATTAAGTCTTTTATTAATGGAAGGGGCAGTATTGAAAAGTCAGTGTTAGCAGATATCTATTCCAGACGTTTTTAGATCTTATTATCCGTTAAAAAAAAGGTTGTCTCTTCGGTTTTATACCTGTTTTATGCATGGTTTTGATTTGTATAGCTAAGACCACAGAGAAAGGACTATTACTCCACTGGTCTCTGTGTTGCATTGTAATGTATTGGGATTGGAGGAAAACCACATGTTGTGTTGTAACTCGGTTATCGCATCAATATCGTTTCGATTAATTTCAGACACTAGTAGAGTTGTGGTGTGGTGGAATTTGTCCACCACGCTCTCATGTTAGAGATGCAGCTTGTGTTTGTTAGAACCGAATTTTTGTTACGATATCACAGTGATATGAATTAGTCGCAGCTGATATGTATCTTTTTGGCAAGGTCTCTAACCAAGTTTTCCCTTGTGTATCACAGGTTACCATGCCTACGACGATCACTTTATCGACTACCGCGGGATCGGGTTCAGGGAGTGCGCCAACGAGGTGGCCAGATACATGGTGACAATAGAGGGCCTCGACATCCAAGACCCCCTACGCATCCGCCTGATGAACCACCTCCAGTGCATCGCGGCCCAGCGGGAGGCTCAAGTCGTGGCGGCGGCGGGCATGCGGCACACGTCCCCGTGGAACGTCAACGGCGTGTCGGCGCCGCACCCGCAGTTCGCGTCGGTCCAGGCGGCGCCGGACGCTCAGGGCCTTCTCCACGCCACCACCCTACACGAACCGCCGCGCCAGCCGGCTGCCATCGCCTGCTCCACCCCGAACACCTATCTGAAGACCTCCGCGCACCTGCCCGTGGCTGCTTCCGTCCCGGCATCATCCATGGCCACGGCGCAAATCTCGCCAACTCTCATCTCGTCCACGCAGTTTCCCGTGGCCTTCAACACCCTCCACCTGTCCCCAACCGGCTACGGCACCACGAGCACCACGCAATCTCAGATCATCACCAAACCGTACAGGCCATGGGGGTCAGAAGTTAACGCGTACTAAATGAACTCTGTTGGGACTTTGTCAATAGACTGTAAATATTTAAAATATTACTAACAGACCAAATGTGAAAGAATTGAATGTAGCGTCTTCTTGTATTTCGTCCGGTTCCAAGACCATTTGACAAGCTGGTCTTGTGTGTCCAGACGTTTTAGCGAATTCTTTGTATCGTTAAGCTAAGCATTAAGTCGTTTATCGTTTATGAAGGTTATAGCCACGTGAATTTACTAGGAACCAATCATGAGTCCAAATCATGTGTATCAATCAGTGTAGTAGCCAATCATGTGTGAGCTTCTGCAATCAAACTTTTGACAATTTTGTAACCACATTGACCATAGGACAAATCGCTTGTTTCTTTGTCTGAGTGTAACGTTTTGTGTTTTGTGGTTCTTTTGTATTTTTCTATCAGAGGTAAAGAAATTTTATTTTGCCCTGTTGTAAAATTGTATATGACTGAGAACAGGAATCTGTGTGAATACAATGTCACCAACTTTGAATCATGCAAATGGCTCGTCTCAATTTTTTTATGTACCCGTTAATAATTGTGCTTAGTTAAGGTGCGTGCATACAGTGGAAACACCAACGACTATTAAAGTTTAAACGGTCGCAAGTATTAGATCTTCAGCAAAATATGATGTAAACGAGGGGTAACCCAGCCGCTGAAACACATTCGTCATGAAATTGGTCGTAGACACGCTGAAGTGACAGTTAACCCCCGTACAAGAACATGCATTTGAAGTATGCACGACCAAAAGCCCTTGTCTGATCAAATCTCAGGGGTTAGACTAGCTGACGACAGACAAAGTATCACCCCCAAATGGGGAACGACGAATGGTCGGGGGATTTGTCGCTCGAGTCTAGCCCTGAAACCATCCCATCGTGAGTTCCCCGATATCTCTACGGTGAAGGGAGTGTGCCCGCCCGCCTAGTTCATTAGCACGGCCCGGCAATAATTAGAAAGGCCGACTGGAAAGACAGGCTGTCAGAAAAAGGCCATTGCGTAGGCCATTGGTTAGGAAAGTACCCCTACTAAGCCGGCCCGTTGTCGTTGAGAACGGTTACCAGGCTATATTTTCATGTGACGAGTTGTCCAGATGAAATAACACAATGTGAAAGACGCACAGACACAAGAATATCTGCTTGAAAAGTAGTCGTCCCGAACAAGCAGTGTTAGCTAGACATTTTGAAATTGGGTGGCACCACCGGTACACTTTTAGACATGTCGAATGATTATGTAATCATTTTGGTTAGGCTTGCTTTCGTGGCGGGATCCTCCGAGTCTCCAGGCGTATGCAAACAGATAACTGGCAATAATCGATCTGATAACGTCCTCAAAATACAACAGAGGCACACGGAGATCCTTCCTTATCCCTGCCTTATCCGTTCTAAAGCCGGCGTGGCTAATCAGGGCACCGTGTCGCTTGTTAGAGGAAGCCGCAGGCCAACGCTCTGCCGCCCGCCCGCACGACACGGACGGCCGTCCCCCCGGTGGTCGGAATGTCGTCCAGGCACACCGCGCGATAACCGATAACCTGGGTCTCAGACATGCCGCGTCCATCTTGTTGGCTACCGTTAGCAAGGGGGAGGGTAAACTCGGGGAGGCGGGTATACAGACAGAGCCTATGGTAGCCAACAAGATCGACCAAAGCCTGGTACCCAGGTTTAGGGACGCGACAGGCTCTAGATCCGGACAGGAATGTGCCGATATCTGCTTGTGTGGGCTCGGCCGCCATTTCATGATCTTTAATTTTTACCGGTCCCTCCTGGTCCCTGCCTAGCTGGCCACACTAGGTCCAAGAGACACACTAGTCTCTGCACTAGTCCTCACAAATAAAAATAGAGATTATCTCCATCATTTACCGAAGAGTTGGCCATATAGAGAAGGACCTGTTGTTGAAATTCTAATTATATATGTATTCTTTAGTCGTCGAAAGGGGTCTGATGCGAGACCATCGAGGATTTAGGCCGTTGTCAGAAAATATCTCATATGACGAGTCCTTTTGGTGCGTCAATCCGCGATACATCTAGCATGTATATGTGGACTCGCTTCGACGACAGTAAAGTAATATGGCTATGGGTATGCTATATGATATAGCGTACCCATAGCCAGGGTTTTGTTTGAGGGGTTCTTTTTTAGATTTTTGGGACAAGCGAGCGAAACCTGTAGCCTCCACCAGGCTCCAGTCGTGGCTGGAAAGAGTAGCAAATTGTATCTATCGGCTGGCCAACTCTATTTGACCGATTTCTAATCTTGCCAGCCACGTCTGGAGCCTGGTCGAGGCTACAAAACCCAGTCTGTACTCTATGGTCGCATGCGAGGAAAAGGACAATACCAGCGCAGCCCATCCGATCCGGCGTCTTTGGCGGTGTCCTTTCTCATTCCACTCAAAACACCGTTTTTTTCCTAGGCTTAGAACAGCCTGCCACCAGGCTTCCTTTTGGGACTGAAGAATTTATCATAGCTAGTGGACTAGAAAGTCAACTAGTAAAATCTCCCGGCTAATGAGACACACACCACCAAGCGCCGCCTGGCCGTGCGGTTGTCATTACGGTAGGCCAGTGACACGCACCAGACCACTGCGGCCAGCCGTCTGACTAATGACCGATTTTGCGGGCCAGCTCCGGACAGCTAGCCTCTACCAGGCTCCGCGGATCGCTGGGAAAGTAGTAGAAATTAGCCAAATGGAATGGATAGTATGCCAAGGGTAGTCAGCTACGGAGAGAAGCTCAATGGTCCGTGGGTCGCCTATTGAGCTTCTCTTCGTAGCTGACAAGGCTCTACCAGCCTCGCTTGGAAAATAGTAGAAATTGGCCAAATAGAGTCAATTGTATGAAGGGAGTCGGCTATGGAGATTGGGTCAAATATTGCGATGGGAATGTTATCATCCATGGCCAAAGTCCCCCGGCAAATGTTCTCTCTATAGCCGACGCGGTTAGTCTGGTAGAGACTAGATTTTGCGGGCCAGCCGACACCGTCCGCCGACCGTGCCGTTCACTTCAGGTGCCACGGGGCTGACTGTGTCTAGCCTTCACCAGACTCCGTTGGGGTTTAAAAAATTCCCGTTAGAAATCGGTCAAAAAGGGGAGACCAACTTGTAAGACGAATCTGCGGGCCAAAGGGCAAGGTTGCCCTAACTAATTTTCAGGATTCTGACCAGGACCAGTGGAGACAACAGTACGGTACCGTCCACCGAGGTGCCGCGGGGCCTGCGTGTTGATGTAGGGAAGATAATGATCTCAATAATGCCTACATGTCGCCGAAAGGTCCTTGAAATGTAACAGGTCATTGAGACGGATTTTTATCGTGAGAACGAGTCAAATGTATTATGCAACAATAAATGGAAAGGCCACGTATATTCAATTTCCTTCGGACGTAAATTGAAACGCCTCACAAACAACACTCTGGGCCTGGCCACAAGAAACCAAGAAGGTTTACTGTACGCCCTAGACCCCAAGTAGCCTATTGTAGTCTCTGACAGACTCCTCTGGGGACGCAATAAATCGTTCGGACCAAACATGGACAAGGTGTAT
This sequence comes from Branchiostoma lanceolatum, assembly GCA_035149815.1. NCBI lineage: Eukaryota > Metazoa > Chordata > Leptocardii > Amphioxiformes > Branchiostomatidae > Branchiostoma > Branchiostoma lanceolatum. The sequence continues at coordinate 12,091,878 of CM068883.1, read as the reverse complement.
CATTTACCAGAAAGGTCATGATCTGTCCGAAGGAGCCAAAGCTGACCCCTATGTCAGCCCATTCACACTATTTTTTTTTAGGCCAATTCCACCATTTATCCAATCGCAAAAGAAGAATGGAGTAGAGGCCATGTCGGAAAGCCACTGCCACAAAATGTCCGAGGCTGATGACCACGGTCAGTGAGGTGACTGACCTATGACCTGACAATGTCTCCCAAGGGCAAGCATTTCTTCATTCGATTCTTCTGGATTCTCCTCAATTCGTTGCTGAAGTTGAGCTAGCGAGGCTCTAAAACGCACAACATTCAAATCCATCCTACACCCCCGGAAATGACGTTTTGACAACATGGCAATGGCTTTCGCCGGCCACCATGGTTGACCAAAAAGTTGTTGAGACTTGACACGAGGTCGACCTGATGTTGGCACTCTACTTCATCTTTACGTCACGCCATTTTCGTGGCTTTGTGAAGAGTCTGTAAAGCCCTTTACTTTGGCGGTGATTTCGGGGTCGCCGGGGTCGCGAGAGCGGCTCGTCGGACGCCGGTCCCGACGCCGCCTGAACGGACGCCCGGGTGACCTGGCCGGCTGACGCTCGTCAGCGCGAAGGTGATGACATGGCAGTATACGTAAGGCCACACAAAGTCATTTTTCGGATGACATCCCCCGCATGCTACAATCCCACAAAACATTTTGTTAAATTCCCAGGATCATGCTTGCAATGACTGCGTCAATCTCGTTACATAATGGTGGCTAAGAGCAAGGACATTATAATGTCCTTGCTAAGCTTATAAGAGCAAGGTCCTTGCTAATAGTTTGGCCACAGCAATTAGATTTTGTGGGTGACCTTGTTTTTGGCCTGTTTTCGAACACACACACACACACACACACACACACGCACACACGCACACACACACACACACACACACACACGCACATACACACACAAACACACACTTACGCACACGCACAAAGAAGATTCGTTATCCTATTCCTAGGACATGCAGAAAATGACAGAAACTTGTTAGGTTCAATCAAGGCGTCATTGGTTCAATAGTGTAAAGGTGACACTGGTGTGGTAGCCTTGAGCAGTTGGTAAGTGATACTTGTTCTGAAATACTTTTCTGCACGAAATGGAAAAGGACTCGTTTTGCAATATCAGAAGACAACATTTATACAGAGAAATCTATCTACGAATGGATGCTAGTATGAACCACAACCACTTGTTGATTTTTGTTCTTGTCACCGAGATTGAAGCATTTCCGCAGATAACTGTCGTAAACAGTGCATGTATATGCTAGTTCAGGCATGGCCAATTTCTACTCTTTTTCTAGCCACCGATTTCTATTCCTTTCAAGTTCAGTAGTTTCAGTCGCCACACCTTTTGAAATCCTGACCGAGAGTAACCTATTCCGCATGTGTCAATGGACAGTTTAGCGCACGTAGGCCCTCTTGTCTGCAAATATCTCTAAATAATATCATAATTGTTTAGCCCCAGAGGCGACTGATGTAGGCTAGCCCGGCCTTGCTCTCCGGGGTCCTGGGAAACTTGTCGTGGGAACTTTCAGCGGCGTGCCGGGGAACCAATTACGGGTGGATAATTGTTCCACCAAAGCTACCGGTGTGCGCGCGCTGAATGACAAGTCCACTTGTCTCCAAGCAGATGTATAGTTGTGTCGGTCTTTTCGCGTCGTTTTGTGCGTCATTTTAGTGGTATGGGCTGATCTCTGTTTGCGTCACCGCAAGAGACCATAAAATAAAACGACGTACGAAACGCTGCAAAAGGTTTTGCAAAAACAAACCAGAGTCATACATCTGTGAGGAATGGCAAGTACACTTGCACGAAGGGTTGTCGACACTCGCCCCGCCGCCGCATGCGACCGGAGCAGTCAGAAGGAAAAGTCAATACCCTCACAGACAATGACGCAATAGAATCTGTCAATCTCATTGCTTGCTACCATAGGCATACGTACACTTGGTTTAATGGGATCGGAAAAGTAAGGATATACTCGCGCGGTGTATTTTCGTTATTTGACCTGGTCTAGAAAGCTCATTACGGGTAAAAGTCGAAAAATAACCTGCCAGGTCTGATTGGAGATGGCAATTTTGACATGTTCGACCATGTTTGTATCGCTACCCTGGACGCCCGCCCGCGATCATGATGTCATGGTTACTCTCCAAGCAGAGGAGGGGTTCCGGCAGGTTTTTGACGTGTTTTTAGGCGTTCTTGTCGGGCTTTCTATTTTGTCTTTTTTTTCCTGCCAGAACCCCTCCTCTGCTTGGAGAAATGTCATGGTCACTCAGGCTGGAGGTCGTTGGCTTATTTTCATAATTTATCATGGATACTCTGTCAAGACACCGGCCCTGAAGGCAGGTAATTGTTTAAACGCCCATGCAGGATCCATGCTTGACTGCGTCAATCATGATACATAATGGTGGCTAACAGTTAGGCCACAGCAAATACATGTTGTGGATGACATTGTTTTTTGGCTGTAAACACACACACACACACACACACACACACACACACACACACACACACACACACACACACACACACACACACCTGTTTTCGAAAACACACCCACGCACACCCACAGTGACACACACACACGCGCGCGCGCGCGCGCACACACACACACATACACACACGCGCGCTCACACACACACACACACACACACATACACACACACGTACACACACGCACACACATACATACACACACACACACACACACACACACACACACACACACACACACACACACACACACACACTGTGATCACCATGATTTGTCGTTTCAAGGGCTGGGGATCACCAGAACCGACTGGAAGGTCTACGCCGAGAGTAGACAAACCTGGCGTGACCTAGCTACGCATGTTTGTAGCCGCTATGCACCAGTTCCTGATGCTCGCGAATGATTGTTTGATTGAATGGGTTACAACGTATATGGTTTATATTTGAAAGATTGAGGCATACTGTTCTTGCTCATCATTTTTTTTCGCGCTCCAGCATTAGATTTGGAGTCTGGAGAGAATGTGATACATAAAGTTTACTTGCTGTGACCTTAAGTCAACAAAGCATGCGGTGTAAATGTCGCATGATTCATCAAAGATTAGTGTGCTTCATTAGACGGAGTCTTACATAACTTCGATTTCACACTTCTTTGTTCACATGAATGGTTAACCGCCTTAGGATATTGCCTGTAAGCTTTGTATGCGTAAATCCAGACCGTACGTGATAGGTTTGATTTAATCACCGGCAAATTGATTGTATGAAGGACCCGTACTCTGAAATGTGGTGGGTTCTACTCTTGGCCAGTCGCCAAGCAGATCATAATAGTGAGCGCGACAGGATTCTTTTGCACGTCTATTTTTGCACGTTTTGTCAGTACAGTCTTCGCGTTTCCTCTCGTCATAGAAATAGTAAAAATCGGCCAAATAGAGTGAATAGTATGCCAAGGGTAGTCCGCTATATAGCATACTATTCACTCTGTTTGGCCGATTTCTACTATTTTCCCAGCGATCGCGCGGAGCCTGGTAGAGGCTAATGCAAACCGAAGTCATTGCTGCGCCTTTCTTTTTCCCAGCACCCTGGTTGCTAGAATCATTCTTCCCCACGACCAAGGCCAGGTTCATGGCCCCAGAATTCCCGAGGCGTGCGACGTCAAGACCCTGACGACAGCCGGGTGCGTGCGACCGCCGCCCGCCCCACACCCCTACCGTCGGTCGCGTCCTTGGTCTAATAACCAGACGTTGGTGGTGCAAGAGGTTTATGACAAGTGGTATTTACATGTACATGTACACGCTATTGTCTCCAAGTAGATGTTGGGAGGGAAGGTGGGAAGTCAGAAATCGTTACGATCTCTCCTCCCGACATCTGCTTGAAGATTGATACACACTACGTTGTTGGCAACATCAGACGCATATAGGGGATTGAACCCCTGTACTAGGGTACAGTAAAAAGGGGAAATATTCGCGGTGGTTCTATGTTCGCGTCTTTCACGGAGACCACTTCATCTCAAACATATCCTCTTTTACAGTAAAACCCTGCACGGTAGTCTTAAAACCGCGAACACTCCATTTCTCCCTACCGCGAAATGAAAATCCCCGCGAACATTTTCTCTTTTACAGTATTGCTTTATAATAGGATCGCTGGGATGGAAGTTGTTGAAGGGAAGCTCTTTATGGCTGCTCTCTAGCCTATACCAGGCTTCAGACGTGGCTGGAAAGAGTATAAATCGGCCAAATAGAGGAGTTGGTAATCCGATAGATACAATTTGCCACATGGTATCAATCGGCTGGCCAACTCAGCTCTATTTGGCCGATTTATACTCTTTCCAGCCACGTCTGAAGCCTGATAGAGGCTAACTGCTCTCTACGTAACTTCGTGTATCTCTAGTCCCCACGGCTGAATTTTCAGACTAGCTACTCCACTCATCTCGCGTTACACCGACACAGGTTCACGGTAATACCCTCTTTGCGCTTCCTTCTCACTGCCTGTCAGCGAGTGAAACGGTTTTCATCCATCACAGTTGAGTCCCTCTCCGGCGAAGGAGAAGGCGTCAGATTCATGGGAAAGTGGTGACCCCGGCGCTACCCACCCGGGCTGAGCGCAGAAAAGCACGGCCGGGGGTCCGGCGGTATGTGCGGCACCCTACGCATGGCATCCGGAGTAATGAAAATACGGCACGACCGACCGCTGTCCCGTATAACCATAGACAAACGTACGCGCGAGTATTCACAATCCAACGCAGTCCAAACACGATATTTATACACCGGCCCTCCCACTCAACTTAACCCAAACACAAGGGTCGACACGTTTCTACTGTTACAGAGATGAAAATGAGACCACTGCTTGACTTCAATTCTTTCCCCCTTTCTCAATCGCACAAGGGAACTAGTATCAATGAGTAACATTTATCAAAATGTTACTCCGCGACAAATGCGTAAATTCAGGGAGAAGCTAGCTAGCGGAAATTAAATCATAGGTGTCGTTGCTGTCACTTTCACTTACAGTACTAGTGCTACTGCAGAGAACACTTTCATTTTTGATTCGTGGTCAAATGGGTTTGATTCGAAAGTGTGTCACAGGCATAGATGAATGACGTTGTTTCAAACAACGTTTTGCAACAATCACAAAAGAGTGTTTTTCTGATTCTAAGCACTAACGTCGTAGTCCATCCCTTTAGCCCTGCCCTTCCTATACTGATGATTAGATCGTTTTCAAAAAGATCAAAAGGAACAATTTACAAGCTACAAAGACATAAGGGAAAGTGATTCAACCTGCCTTCGGTATTTGTTAACTTTTTGAGTGTCAAGAATAGAGATACCCCTGCCTGTAATACAACCCGCCCAGGGCTCGAAATACTGGGTGCATGTGCACCTGTGTGCACCCAAAATTGGAGCTGTGCACCTAATTTTTGACTGTGGGTGCACCAGTGCACCTAAATATTTTTGTATGCAATAGGGTAAAGGGACTATTGTGCACTAGTATACAGAATATTCTTGATATGTAAGTGTCAGAAAAAGCACTATAACCTTTTGTTGTACTTCAGCTGATGTACTACTTGTTTGAAATTAGCTGGCTTTAGAATGACAGATTGAAGTTCTCAAGAGCTTTAGATTTAAATATGTTTTGCTGACATTCAACTTTATTTTATGTGGTGCACCTAAATTTCTTACTGTGCACCTAATTTTTTGGGTTGGGTGCACCAGTGCACCTTTGTCCAAAAATGAATTTCGATCCCTGCCGCCGCATAATAAAAACATAATCCACGGAGGTTACGCAAAGTTCGCGGCTGTGCCCGACAAAGGCAGACATACCGTAAAACTGGCGCATGAAACGGTCACAGCGACACGCTCGCGAACGGGCAGGGAAAATATTAGTTTTAACCATCAAGGGTACCGGTGTCTACTGCAACATTTCGTCTGAACAAAACGCAGAAACCAGAGACTGGTGACTGTTTGGGTGAAAAAACGACAGAGCTTTATTTTTAATACGGGTAGGAAATGAGATGGGCAAAGGAGAGGGATAATAAAATACTATTTGCAAACATCAACTGTCAAAATTTTCATATTTCCAATGGAACGCAACATTGCGTGGTGTTATGGGGTTGTTCTACAAGAATAAAATTGGGGCAAGATAGCTAAAAATAATTATCATTACTGGGGCAAATATGTTACTGAAGAATGCAGTTGTATCTACCATTAATGCACATACGGACATACGCAACTGTGTTCAGCGTTAAGAGTTTCTATGTCATGCACAAAAAATCAGAAAAAATAAATCTTTCGACTTTTGACCTCCCGTCTTTTCACATATTCGAGATTCTAAATTCAAAAAACGCCTTTCCAAATCTAATTTTAAAATGACTAGCATTGCTTTACCGAAGCACGCAATGGACGGGGCAGGTTTGCGTTGCTGGTGTGTTCTTCAATGAATTGCAAGACATGAAAACTTTATCACTAGAGCGGAAAAATATAACCAATGCGACGTTTGAGATCCCTCCAAAAAGAGTGTCCTCCCAGCCCCGTGCCGGACAACCCGCCCCGCCCCTGCGTGCCGTCGGTATGCCGGGCGTTGCGCCCCGCAGCAGGGGTAAGGCAAGCCTGGCCCACCCAGGGCCCGCCCCTGTCACCCCGACACGACAGGTATGTCTGTAATGGGGACACTTTGCTGTTATTCTCGGAGAGGGTAGCCTCCAAAGCAGGCTTTGCATGCGGCGTTTGGAAACGAATTACAAATACTGCATGGGTTTTATTTTTTAGTACGTCGTTGCGTATTCGAAACGATCACGTATTTATCGGAGTGTTGCTATTTTTTGTTTCTGATTACGCAGTCTTTTTGGACTGCTATTATATTTTAATTGCTCCCGTTTCCGCGAACTTGACAGAACCTTTTATCAATTGAAATGATTTCCCTCCTTGAACGGCTACTCAAAGTTCGGTGAACAGGGAATTGCTATTTGCCGTTCGGTGAAAACGGCGGCCATCAACTGAACATGGAGGGAACAGTGCGTACAGAAATTAGTTTAGTACGTACTCTAAATCGGCAATCTGAAAGGGCCAACTGCAAAGCTATATCCTATGTACCATCCGTATGTCTGTTATAGGCTACTTTATCTAATTTCTTGGCGGATACGTCAGGTCGGCCTTGTACCTTCAACCCACGTAGTCTTCAGTTTGCTACATTCTACTAATCTACTTTTCTATTAGCAACCGAAGCATTCTAGGATGCTTGTACCTCAAGGCAAGAGTCTGATTTGCAGGCTAGTATACAGCGGACCGGGGTCTCGGTCAGGAATGCTCGAGCGTGCGTCCCTCAGCAGGGGATGGTCCGTTTGCCCCACCCCGGTATAACCCCATCAATTCCACCGGCATTCTCCGCACAGACAACCCGGCTTTACGTGTTACCGAGGCAGTTGGACATGTGTACCGTTATGTCGAACTACACACGTGCACATGTAACTGCGTCGGTTGTAAGACATCGCAGATGTATAACTGGGATTTCCCCCGAATTTCATCACATAATGATTTATCAAAAGCATTTGACCTGTTGCGGTATCTTGATTTCCTTCGTAACGAGTATAGATATTAGTTTCCACTACTCTGGACGTCCATTTGATGTTATCATGTGGCATGTTACACTAATTCAGCATCTGAAATAGCCCGGAGTCTGAACGAAGCAGCCTGATGGGACCTCGAGAGCACCCTCGGCAATATTTTCAAATTGCGAATTAGCAGTTTGGATATTTTGGTTGCAACACGAACCGGAGAAATGTGTGGTCATCAACACAGGACACAGCAGTAGTTGTTTTGGAACGTCCACGCATCTCAGCTTGAGATGACCGGTATGCAACCGCTGGACAAACCCGGTGGTGGTCAGTGAGTGAGAAAGTAGCACAGATGGTTCTCGGGAATATGCCTGGCTCACCTGTAGACTGGTCAATTAAACGCAAACTTTAGCAAAGTAGAGATCAAAACAGATTTTTTCTCACAAACGTTCTGATTGCTGCACTTCAAATCGTTCATAAAAGGACATCACGTTTTATTGAAATTACTTCAATTACACACGTATCTCATCAAAATAGCATACATAGTATTACTGATTAGTACATAACTTTTATCACAAGACTCCTCGTCCCACAAGATAACTGACACACAGCACCACCATGTAGAATAGAAGATCAAATCCTTATACAGTGGGCAATGAATATTTACAAACTCCACATCGGAGAGCCTGACACAAAATGTGTAAATTAGTCTTCTGTGATGAGCGTCACTGTACGTTACTTTAAAGGCGTACAGTGTGTATATACATTTGTACTTATTTCGTCAATTTACTGTATGCAATATGTAGGTGATGTGACATACTGTAAATCCATTTAATATTGCGGTTTGTAATTTTAGCGGTTGGGGGAAAGGGAGTACATGTAGTTCACTGCCTTTAATTTTAACGATGGGAAGAAACATTTACTGTCTTAAATATTAGTGATCAAATATTTGCGATAATGAAATTTTTGCGGTTGACCTTTAAATTAGCTAAAATTAAGTTACAGTTAACAAATCAAGAATCACAGTAGGTCCCTGAAGGCTGAACCGATCACTTGTTGCTGATAGCGGCCAAATGGTTCGTACACTTCACGCCGGTCAGCAAATCCCCCCGTCACATACCGATCACTCAAAACCAGGCGGCGGGCCAGTACAGAAATAGCGCCGCCACGCTTTCAGAGAGTGACACACTCTTGACAGGACCTCAGTCAGGTCCGCGTGGACTTAATCCTCCAAGCAGATATGTGTGGTTTCAGTTTGCTTTGTTTTATAGGATACTTTGTACATTCTTTTAGTGGTGCGTTAGGGCGTCACGAATAGAGAAGGAAACGTTATTACAAAAATGAAGACCATAAGAATATAACAACAAAACCACACATCTACTTGAAGATAAAGGTCATCAGTCGGGTACATGTCGACTTTATCTCCAAGCAGATGTGCTTTCAGTTCGTCAATTTTCCTGCTCGTTTTTTTAAGCAAGATTTTTTACGAGGTATAATGAGGAAAATAGTTAGCATGTGAATGACGAACCGACAGGCACGTAAATAAAGGGCAAAAACGAGTTTAAACCGCCCATCTGCTTGGAGATAAGAGAGGTCTGTGGTCATGGTCCGTGCTTGCTGCCCTTCCCACGACACGTGCGGCAAAAGTGCCCGCTAATCCCAACTTGCACCAGTCACTTCGGGCTGAAGAGGGTACATGCTCATCATGAATATGAAGACCACAGGCCTCAAAGAAACTTAAACTTATATCTAATAGTGATTGGGTGTGTCTTTCCCTTGCTGCGAGTAATATTATAATTGTAGTTGCCCCGAGAGACGTACATTTCCACCATTTGACGACGTTCTTGTTGCTTTTATCTGATTGCCTTTTCTTCCCATTTAAGATAATGAAAAAAGGGCTATTCTCTTTCTGCCTATCAAGTCATGATTAATATATCCGAGCAGATGTTGGGAAGAAAGGTTGCAACCAGGGCTGTCTCCAGCTTTGAATTTTTGTCCGTCCCAGTCATTGTTTGGGAGCCGACTTCTTTAATTTTCATTGTTGAATTTGTCATTTCAAGCTTAAAAAAAACATTTTCATCAGTATCATCTCATGAAATTGATATATTTGGGGACGGAAGGGGTTGAATTTCATTCAGACCGCCACGATCCTATTTTCAGGAACTGTACTGTTATAGCAACGCAGGAAAAAACGCGACCGTTTTAGAATGTCTCGATCTCTTCTTGAAGATTACATGAAAATATCTGTCCTGTCGACGTCACGGCATTGCTGTAGGTCCCAGTGAAACACACGTCCCAACCACACGACGTCGCCTTCACTCAAGTGCTGGCAATCAAAAAGCCATTAGGACTATTTATCCATCCATCTATACCAACAGCTGTGCAAGTCAGGCGATCAGAACAGACTTCAACGTGGTGGGCGCTACATGCCATCTTCTTTTTGTTTTTCCTATTTACGCTCATTATTTCAAGCCATGTGGCCGAACAAGCAGTTTGCAAATAAATAAGGGCTTTGACTTGACTAGACTTGGGCGGTGAGATGTGCAACCAAGCGTACCAGAAAAAAATAACAAATTGATAATTCGACGATACAAGATGCCGTGCCTGAAGCAGACGGCTGAACAGTGTGTGACTGTGTTAGGATCTTGGGGAGGAAGTACGAGGTAGCTTAAAAGGAGAGGGTAAAATCGTTCGTTTAATGCAGAAATGGACATTAAAAAAACTTGTCGGGAAAAAACTCCTTATGCCAGTTGGATACCACTGGTTGGATACGGTATTTGCAACCGTTGGGTCTGCTTGGAGACTATCATTTGGGGGCAACCCGAAAAAAAATTTGCAACCTCTCTGAGTATCTCCACAGTGTGAATTGAACTTCAGCTTTGAGTCTTCCTTTTGTTAGCTTGATTACTTGACCCTCGGTCGCCATGCCGATTTTTAAAAAGATGCTTCATTGAAATGCTCATGTTTAGACAGGTACGCGTCAATGCAAAATGACAGCTACAAGTGCAGTTGTACAATCAACAAACATACCGAATCAAATCTCCCTTTCTGAGTACTCCTCTTCAAAAATAACTTCTGCACCGTGAATGAACCAAGGAAACGGTCGAGGAATGCGGTATCATAAATTCAGACATTCAATGTCCACATTTCTATATTAAGTGAGGTTATTTACGAAGTATTAGTGTACATTTGGACGTGTCTCTTTTGCATAGCTTATTTTATGTGGCCATATAATGTTGGACTGTTCCATTCTGGGAAAATTCATGGGGTGGATGACGTGACCTTCCAGACTCTTTATACCATAAATGTAGAACTCCGATGGGCATTGCAAATATGGAAGGGCTCTCCTAATGTCAATTATTACCCTTTACCAAGGAAAACTTAAGGATGTAAGGAACTAATAGGGAGGGAGTAATTAACCAGACAAAATATAAGAGGAACGAAGAGAAGGAAACAAAGTCACACACTGACCTGTGGTGTTGACAAGGCCCTCTACATACATGTAGTCTCAAGTCTGCTGACTTTTGCCCAAGAAGGGCACTCTTATTAATACTTGATAGTCTCTATCAGACTCCTTTCAGGGCCAAATAAATTGCAGAATATGGCCCAAACCCATTGGAATTTCTTAGCGAAAGAAGCCAGCTGGTAGCATGGGTTCTAAGCAGATGTAGTGTAAAGCTTGTTTTACGAACATCTTTTCAGCATGTTCAATGATGTTGTATGTTTTTCGCTAGGCACCAAGATAAGAATGTGGACCACTAGAAAAATGTAAAAATGGCACAAAAACTGGAGCAATGCCAGCCGGATCCTTCTTAGCCAGGCTCTGCCTTCACAGAATAGTCTGAGATCACTGCCATTCAAGTCTGGAAAAAAAACTGGAAAAATGTAGTCGGATGACTACAGTTTTTCCAGATGACTTGAATGGCAGCAATCTCAGACCGTTCTGTGAAGGCAGAGCCTGGATCTAAACAGGATGACACTCCGGCTATCCAACATCTGCTTGGAGATTAAACTTGGGTACTATCTTGTGTATGTTTGCTAACATACGCCTTCACATCAGGGGTATGGAAGCAAACTAGACTGTAATGGTACACAGGCTAGCCGTCAACTTTGCTGTCAACTTTACAATGGAAGAGAGCTAAGGTGTGCCCCCTGCCTAAGAACACCAGAATACCATTGACCGGGAATAACAGCAGGCCTATTAGCTTACTACCTACCTTAAGCAAAGTATTAGAAAAGGTGGCACACAATCAGATCTGGCAATATGTTACACTGAATGATATTGTTACACCCCACCAACATGCCTACAGACCAAACCATTCCACAACCACCGCCCTATTGCAAATGACAGATGACTGGCTCTCCGCCATAGATGAAGGAGAAATTGTAGGGGCCGTCTACATTGATTTTAGTGCGGCTTTTGATCTGGTTGATCACCAGCTTCTATTGGCAAAACTTAAATCCTATGGCTTCAGTTTAGGCTCTCTGACTTGGATGAGTAGTTATCTGCAGGGTAGAACACAGGTAGTGTATATTAATGGGCATTTTTCAGAACCATCTGTACTTGAATGTGGAGTCCCCCAGGGAAGTTGTCTAGGCCCACTTATTTTCACATTGTTTACTAATGACTTACCTTTGTCAGTCTTAAACAGTACAACTGAAATGTACGCAGATGACACATCGATGTACAAAGCTGCTAGGTCCTTATCTGAGATAACTGCTGCTTTACAGCCTGACCTTAATAAGATATCAGAATGGGTAAAGAGCAACAAACTTGTCATGAACATTTTGAAGACCAAGTGCATGCTCTTCGGTTCACCCCGAAAACTTGCCCTTCTGCCTTCAACCTCTTTAGACTTAGTAATTGGAACAGAGGGTATTGTACAGGTGAAAGAGACGGTGTTGCTTGGGTTGCACATCACTCAATCACTTACATGGAATTTGCATGTGAATCATACTATTGCTAAACAATCTAGGAACATTGCCCTTCTGAGGCGGCACGCATGGGCCATGACGCATGATGTTTTTAAGGTAGTTATGTGTGCACTAGTTCTTTCTGTGGCGCAGTACTGCCTACCAGTCCTTGCCAACATGTCGGACTTGAACACTCGTAGGCTCCAAGTGGTACAGAACAGAGCCTGTAGAATGCTTTTGAAATGTGCGATTGACACACCTGTTGCACAAATGCATACGGATCTAGGTTGGCCCACGGTAAGAGAAAGGTTCGCCATCAGTACTTTAAATACTTTTTTCAGAATACTTGTCAGTCACGAGCCTAAAAACATTCACAGTTCCATTGTCCCTGTCAATTCTACACACACATACTCTACTAGATTATCCAACTCCTACAGTTTCAAACTACCCAAACCAAAAACTAACAGTCAAAAGCGAACCTTTCTCTACAGAGCCATCAATCTTTGGAATACATTACCATCTAACATCAAATCATTGACAGTCCCATATCACTTTAAGAAGGCCATCTACCAGTTTGTCACCAATTATTCGTAGGTTAAGTTAGCAATCTGTATTTGTTATGATTATGTATATAACGTTACGTCCTTTGAATCTTGCACTGTATATATGTCTGTGTTTGTATACTTTTTGTGTTGAACCCTGGAAGATTAGTCGCAATTCGACTAAAGGGTATCGAAATAAACCAATAAACCAGCCAGTAGGACACGCCCTGTTCTGGCAAATCATTTGTCATATTTGAGCCAAATTTTGCAATTTCATATTCATTTGATCCTGAGAGGAGTCTGATAGAGACTATCTTCTTGACAAAAACACACACATACAACAAGAAACAAACAAACAAACAAACCCAAACTGAACATTTGAAACAACAAAAATTTCAACAAACAAGTTCTTTTATAGTTGTATATTTTATTATAGGTCAACAAATCTTTGCATTTGATTGGAAAAGTCTCTTTCAACATGAACTAACGAAGCTAGAAACAACGTTTTTGAATAGGTCTTCTTGTGGGAGAATCATTTATGTTCTTGGCCTGTCTCCCTCCAGAGGACTGTGAAGACCTAACAGAACGGCGTCGGCTTCTAGGAGCGTCGTGTTCTTGGTTCCTCCGATAAACCGCGTGGAGAGCTCCAGGTCTTTCAGTCGCAATCGTACCTTCACTCCTCTGTGGTATTTTCTGTGGAAGCAAAATTGGAGACATTATGAATGATGATGGAAAGGTTTTTTGTTACATCACCAGTTACACTTACTTGTGTACATATTGGAACAGTAATTGATAGTGTTAAGACAACATATTTGAGCCATTCATGCAAAGGGATAACTCAAGGACTATCATACATAGCCTGGGTGACAGCCTGTTTAGTCCACTTTGGCTCTCGTATAGGATGGCACCAAGGCTATATAGCTATATCATACCCCGTACTGCTAAAAAAACATACATATCGGTTTGGGGTCCAAACAGACCACACATACAAAACACAACAATCTTTAAAAAATTGGGTATCTAAAAATCCATCCTGTTACATGGAATGAACTCTATGTATACCGCTTAGAACAAAGATATTGTTAATGTCGACTTGCTGTTTTGGGCTTTTCCTTGCATGTAAAAGCCGGTCTTAAAAAGTGTGAAATAAACACTACAATTAAGACAACAAAGGCAATTTCCAAGCAGATATAGAAAAAATTGTAAAATGTCTAACGGTTCCAGTTGGCCTTTCTACACCTGCTCCGTGAAATCGTCCGGGAGCTTGAGCAACGTTACAATTTTGCCCATCTACATCTGCTTGGAGATTAAGCAAAGGCTCATTAGTCAGAAACAGGGTCCTTCTTTTCTTGTTCTTTGTTGTTTGTGTCAGTCCTGAGGAATGCAGACATACGCGTCCACAGTGTAAAAGTATCTGCGCACGACAGTGTATACTGTAAAGTGCAGTGTGTCTGCAGTAGTATTGATAGTCAATAGGTGTAACTGTGCTCCTGTGGGAAAGGCTCAAAGAGACGCTACAGCGTCCACACAACACGGGCCACCTAACAGGAAGGTCGCACACGGCCCGACAAGGCAACGCCAAATGAATTTGTGGGTTCTCATATCTAAAATTAAAAGAAACAAGAGCTTTTAAAAAAAGCTGGCGTTTCGGCTACGTTTATAAGTGTGAATTGTCTTTTCCCTTTACTTGAAGTAAAATCTGCCAGAGGAAGTCACTCAAGGGCTGTTCAGTCTATAAGAAAAATTGTCATTTTGGGAAATGAGTACTGTTTTAATAGAGAAAGGCAGATTGGGGAAAGCAATTTTGAAGTTACGTCACTTAACTTAAGTGCTTTTGAAAAAGCTGGTCTTGGCCTACAACTTGTACTTATTTGTAAAATGTATAATAGGCTCATTATAAAAGCTATCAATGTAATTATGTACATGGCACGCAATAAAACATAAAATTTGAAAAAGCACCATTGAATCATCAGCACTATGGTAATTAAGTGAAATAGAAGTTCATAACAGCTAAGGTTCTATCTAAAATGACTACCAAATGTCAAACAAATCAACAGCTACCTCATCCGTATTATTCTGGTTTCCGCATTTACAACATTTCTTCCTTATTTTCCTGGGTAATTTTGCTAAAATTCATGAAAATTCCCATAGTTTTGTGCCGAGGGGCGCCACTTTCCACGTCCGTGTTGTCTGAATGAAGTCGATACTGAACAATGGAGCATTTGCTACTGTAACAAAGAATCGCTGTTTTGCAAACAACATCAAGAGCCTCTGTTTACATCGGGGATAGAAGTTTAGTGGCGAGTGTTTTGCAAGAATCATCTTACCGCGCATAGGAGCCGCTGCACGGTATTTTCCATTACAATGAACAGAAAAATTCAAATGCCGGGTTTGGAATCTATGAAGTCCTGTTCATAAGACAAAGGCCTTGTATATATTAAATGAATATTTAAAAATAACAAATAACAAATATTTCTTTATTTATTAATGAAAAAAAATGATATTCATAAATATGATATTGATAGATTAATATAATATCAATATATATTTTTGATATTCAATATCTAAAAAGAAAAAAAAAATCCATGCACGGAGACGAACCCGGATCTTCTGGGTCCGAAGTGCTTCGCGTTGCCAGATCGGCCAAGCTGCGGTACGTAACTATTCGCTCTGGACGTAATGCTATAACCTCATTATATGGTATCATTTATGCCGATTCTTGACGAAATCATTTTTTTTCTTCTGCAATCTTGTGGAATAGATGTAATATGGTCATTTTTCAGGATATCAAAGTCCGAAACCACAATGCAATGATATTTCCGAACAGTTGTAGCAGTTACATGCGGTCGCCGTCCTGTGTCACATGCAAATCTAGCCTGCCTGCATTTTCGTGCTCTCTTGCCATATAAGGCAACGGCTATACAAGGATTTGAGAACGTATTGCCATATAAGGTCTTATTGTGTGCGACACAGTGTTGAACCAAGCTTCCCTGGTTCCTTCCTCCTTGCTTGAAGGTAAAAGCCAGGACAATGCGTTCCGGCGCGCATGCGCCGAAACGCAAAAAAAATTTTCTGAACAACAATATCAACATGAAAACAGAGTCTGACAGGAAAGTTTGTAGTTTGGTTCGGGGAGTAAATATGTGTACACTCAGTAGTCGGATTCAAGTTTTCATTTAAGATTTCTCGGCTGCCAGCTAAATTTGTCCAAGATCCAAGGAAATGATTTGCTGTAGCCCTAGAGTGCTTCATTTACTACGATTAAATCAAGGTAGAGCAGAAAAGGGTAGTAGCATTGAAAAAGTAGTATTCAAAGCAAGAGTGGTAACTGTCACTGTAAGGTGTGTACCGTACAGGGGGTCACACGCGTCTCACTAACAATCGGGCACTGGTTGATCACTGCTAACACTGAGGGGTCAGAACCGTTTTAAGAGGATAAGCTTTCTCGCTCCACCCCTCTGCCTTTGTCCCAGGGATATCCTCTTACGCCATACACGTCTCCTTTGGAAGCGTTTACAACGCCGCGGCGACAGCCGTGCGACAAAGCGGCAACAGGCGCCGAACTGGCGGCGCGAAGTCGGAACTTGACCCTTGCACACCAACCTCCCAGGTAAAATCTGGACGATTTCGGGAGCAAGAGTGTGGGAATAACGTGTAATGCCCCCAAAGGATAATTGGTTTTGTATGTAAGGTGTTGACTGAGGGGGGTAATGATACCTTAAGAAAGCTGTTTACTTTAAGACGGCCACACGGACATGCTTTGTTCAACCCGAAGGGTTAAGGAGGGACAGGCGACACTTTAAGGGCCTGAGGTGTCAAAACTTGTGCAACACATAACAATACCTGTTCATGTCCCACCAATATGGGTCATCTATGCTCAGTAAAATTGACTGTAACTAATTAAGTAAAGACATTAACAGCAAATCTTTACAATTTGCAAAAAAATAAATAACACAATTCAGAAAAAATACAGAATTCTCTCCTTTAAACATAGAAGTATAGTATTTTGAGAATTCTTACAAATGTCTGTTGGATAAAAATGTCTGTGTGAAGTTGGTGTGAGTCATACTATTTCATATTGGTACAAGGGAGTAGGTTATCATATCTTATGGTTGCAGGGGTTGTACATTCTTTTAAAGCTTTGGATCAGGATTTACATACAGTATTCTAATCTTGGAACAAGATTTTATCCAGATTTTTATAATTTTTAAGTGCTATAAATTGTTGAAACAGTCATCTTTGAGGTGGGATTTACCTAAGAGTTTAATTTGTTCAGGTAGAGGTACACCAGAGATGAGTGTAAACATATTATATTTACAAGTACAGGGACGGTGGGGGACAGGTACGTTGTACCAGGTACCCTACTCCATATCTGGAAGAATAAAAAGGTAAACGTAAAGGTAGTGTGATAGCCTTACGGGCAGTGGGTTGTTATCCACTGTGTCTAGGGCAAGTTATTGGAAGGCAGAGCCCATCTCTGTCTTTCCACCACATTTTACCCAGGTGTATAAACAGGTACCTCGCCTACTGAAGTCAGGTACCTGTTTATACACCTGGGTGGAGTGAGAAATGTTGTGTAAAGTCCCTTTCCCAAGGGCACAACATTGATGTTATATAGTCAGGGGACTCAAACCCAGGACGTCTGGGTTCTAGGCCAAACACCATAACGGTTACGCCAACACGATGCCACCTTTCAGAGGAATTACAGCATCTGAATCAAAATGTCCTGGCTACCCTCCTTATACACCCAGTAATTCTTCCCTTTCACGACCTGCCGTGACTTCACTTTAACAAGACAGCTCCAGGATTCTGCCCCAACCACTTAGCCTCAACGGCAGCGAAATCAGTGAAAATTGGCGACCAAAGTTCAGCCACGTTTTAGCAATAAGGCCACTGACAAACGAGGATAACTGGAAACAGGGGCAGAGAGTTTTTTCCCACGATCTCCAAGAATAATAATGAGCAATGAATGTGGCACCAGACTGGAGGATAATAGTGAACAGATTAGGCCATTTTAAGTTCTTCTTTCGGATGAAGTCTTCTGGAGGCCCAAAATCTCATGCGAGAATGCAAAGACAAAGGATGCTTAAATCTTTTAAGACAGATGGATGACAAATGTTGTAACAAAATGATCTGAGCAAAGGTGAAACAACCAGTGAAAACAAAATGTATCAGTAATAATATCAATACATACATGTACATGTCACATATATTACTGAAATTCACGGGAAACAAAAAGAGTTATAATGCATGTACACATAGTAGCTTGTTTAAAAAAAATTTTGTAATATTTTTGGTGGTTTTAGGTTCGTGGTGAAAACTCATCACACCGCAGACAAATGTTCTGTCTTGCATCATCATGGTTTCAAACATGATGCTTCCCTTCTCCTGACTGTTGTACTTGTATCTGATTCATACTTCTGGGTTTTGAACAAATTGGAAGTGAGTCTACAAGTGAGTCTGTACATTGTTTTCAGGGGACAAGCATTACAACCTTACGGTTGGTTACCTGTTGTTTTAAAGAAGGAAAATTTCTTGTTTTCACCATGATAAACCGTTTCCAATCACTGCACTTGTAGACATAATCCACAAAATCCAGTTTGCATGGCCTTTAGACATAATTGTTCACAGATTAGGGGGGGTCCTGGGAAGGGGACAAAACCCCCAGGCTTGGTCTGTAGTCAAGAGGCTGGAACAGTCCATCTGGTTCTGTTTAAAGGGGTGTGGCTTGGAAATTGTTGCAGGGGCAATCCATCCATTTTCTGTCTCCTCTACTTCCTATGCTTTCAGCTGATTGGGAGGGATTCCAAAAAATTCACCTTTTTTCCATTGTCTTATTCCGACTTTAGTTTATCGGAATTCTTGTGCTTTCACACCAATAATACCACGGTATGCTTCCACCATGCATAACATGTGAAAAACGGTATCAGTTACAGTCAAACCTGCCTAGGCGACCACCTTATCAACGCGACCACCTGGCCATATGGCGACCGCTTTTTCTCGGTCCCGAAAATTTTCCCCATAGGCACAAGCATTAAGCTGCCTGCCCAAGGCAACCACCTGTCCAACGCGACCGCGACCGCCACGAATTGGGACCGCACAGAGCACAATCCCTGCCCATGGCGGCCGCCTAATTTTCAAGCATGTGGTGACATCGGATCATTTTGCTGTCAGATTTCACGGAAATGTTTTCAAGACTTTGAAGGACAAAAATAAGGACAACTAGACTGGCCGTCATTTGCTTTAAGAGCAAATTCAGGATGTTTCGCCCATACTCCTCATGCAAGAAGTGGGCTGTCCCAAAATAACTCCTGGGCAAATCCAAGTTTCTGCATAATTTATGCAAATGAGGTCCTCATGAGCATAAGTTATGTCCAGGTGCTTTCACCTTTCCTTCTGGTACCTACATGTTGTCACGGTAAGGGAAATACAAGTTTATGCGCTAATTATGCAAATGAGGTCCTCATTAGCATAATTCATGGCCAGGTGTGATCACCTTTGCTAACGGTACGTACATGTCAAATCTGACATCTGCAGCTTTTCCGGTAAGGGAATTACAAGTTTACGCATAAATCATGCAAATGAGGTCCTCATTAGCATAATTTATGGCCAGGTGTGTTCGCCTTTCCTAAAGGTACCTACACCTCAAAGATGACATCCGCAGCTTTTACGGTAAGGGACATACAACTTCATGCATCGATTATGCAAAGTAGGTCCTCATTAGCATAATTTATGGCCTGGTGTGTTCGCCTTTCTTAAAGGTACCTACATCTCAAAGATGACATCCGCAGCATTTACGGTAAGGCACATACAACTTTATGCATACATTATGCGAATTAGGTCCTCATTAGCATAAGTAATTGTCAGGTGTAGTCACCTTTCCTATAGGTACCTACATCTCAAATATAACATCCGTACCATGTAACATAAGGTACATATAACTTTCTGTAATACCATTAGTATAGGTACCCCCTGACATCTGCTTGGTTTTAAGTCCCAGACAGGGGAAGTGTAGGAGGGCTTATGTTACAGTATGACCTAGTTCTTGCTGGCCCCGACGGAAAATAACCAAAAATTGCATCAAAAAATTGCAAAAGAAATCATTTTGAAGTAGTGTATGCCAAAAAAAATAATGGGGTCCTTTGGGTAAATATCCAATGCACAACTAAACCAAATTTCAGGTCCTCAGGTTTCAACACCACGGCACTGGAGGCCATCATGTGCGACTTTTGTCTGAAAATGACCAAAAAACCTCCATAAAATCATTTTCAAAACTTATATCAAAAAAATTTAAAAAGGGTCTAGGGGTATACACGTACTCTACCTGCATACCAAATTTCAGCTTATTTGGTCGACGGACGACCGAGAAGAAGCGATTTGAAGATTTGACAGGAGAAGAAGGAGAAGGAGAAGAAGGAGAAGGAGAAGAAGAAGAAACCTGACAAAAACAATATGTTTCGTTGGCGAAACATAAAAATATATGGAATAGCAATGTTATACTTATAGCATCGATTCCTCCATGAAGTGTTTTAATAAAACGTTCCCCCTATAAACATTGTAAAGACAAACGTTTGTGATGTTGTTGTGCCTATCGTAATCTTATAGTTTACCGCAAACTCCATTTTCAAAACGAATACGTAGTGCATGGCGTCAAAAAGTCAGATTTCGCAGAAACTACTATCTATTTCTTGTATTTTCAACAAAAATCTGTCACTGTGTCTTGCTAAATTCCGCCGAAAAATGACTTCGCGGCGGGCATAACATCAGGCGAGAAATATTGTTCCTTGGTCCCGACGCCATCTTGGATTTGGCGCGGACCGGATTTGGCGTACCGCTGACCTTTCTAAAACACGTTGCTTTTGTGTATGAACATTTACGAATACTCTACTTATTAATTAAAATTGGTATTCTTATTTTCTTTTTATTTCCATGAATCTCACAAACCTTTATTGGACGGTGTGCGTTCTGCTGCACTGACTTACCTTTCGATGCGGCGCGGCGCGACGAAATCACACCGTTCCGTTTTCATCTTTAGTTGTCAGATCGAAAACTTTTTGCCCCTTTTATCCAGCGGTCGGCGCCCCAAAAAAGGTGTTTTCTAGGGATTTGTCTTAGGCCTTAAAACTTCAATGATGTGCGTGTGTGTGAGTGTGTACTATTTAATGTAACGTGTGAATGCGGGAGGGCGCTGCGATCATCGAGGTAACAATTGTTTTGTAGTCAAAATTATGACAAAAATTTGTACACGATGTAGCGGTATACAATTATTACGACGATAACGGAAAATGTAATTTTGGTAGGATCTTTCTGTCAATGAGAATTGAACCTGGTGGGGGTCATGTTGTCTAAATTCACATAATTTTCCATCCATTTACGTACTGTATTGAAAACCTCGACCTGGAAACATGTGAGTGGAATCCTCTTCATGGCGACCACCTGTCCATCGCGACCGTTTTTGCTTGGTCCGCCGGGTGGTCGCCTTGGGCAGGTTTGACTGTATTTTGGACATTTACACTAAAACTTTTCTATGAAAAACAGGTTAATACAGATTTTCAACTATCTATTGTGTGACGATAATTCTACCCTAGAGGACACCAGTTTTATTTTAAATTCTCTTCAATATCATCCCTCTGCTCAGTCACTGTGACTTGTAAATATTAATATTGGCTAATCCGTCCAATGAGCATGTTAGAATTTTTTTAGCTTCATAGTTAAAAGGAAAATTCTACACTTCTCACATGTGCATTTCGTTGTCTGGAAATGATAATGACTGAAAGTAAATCCAATTGAATTTCATTAGGATTAGCAACAATTTCCTTCAAGCTATGAATTCTTCAGATTTCATTGAAGACATTTTAAAACCTCCCTCTCATCTTATTCCTTATGACAGCTGACATCCAGTAGACCTGACCACAGGAACCAATTTATTAAATCCGTGTGACTGCCGCAGGGATAAACAGTCATAGATGGCCCGTATCATGGCTGGAATGCTGTATGAAAAGTTAACATTGCTAGTCGCTACAGTCTTCAGGGCTCGAAATGCCACCTACGTTACGTATATGTACATGTAGGTTCATCATCATCAGTCGACATGCTTACACAATGTTGGGGTTATACCACCCCTTATATCATACCTGGGCCGCAAAAACGTTTGATACTTCGAACTTTTCTCAATTTCTGGCCTGTGCTCGGGCCGGTACCTTGGGTTATACCGAATACACCGTATTGTATTCTATATCTACGGGGTGACATACCCTTTCGTTTGCTGATGTAGGTTAGTTAGTGTAGGTAAAATTGTCGCCATGTAGGTATTCTTTATATTTATCTGAACTGGCCCATGAAAAAAACAGCCCACGGCACTAGGATGATATACACCCAGTAGTGGCCTAAGATGCCAAGTGTATTCTTCAGAGTAGCATCGATATCCTTAAATCTTTATTGTTCATTGATACTGCTCATAATAAGACAGAAAATGGTGAAAGACTACAGTTTTAAAACATTATTTCTTGATTTAGCTTAAGCTTTAAGTTAAATGTAAAGAAAACAAATGGCTCAGGTAAGTTGTCAGTTATATAACTTTGTAGATAATGAATGTTAGATGCACTGGTGCAGAAAAAAAATATTTCGAGCCCTGCTTGTGTACATTCTTGGCTGCTTACCATTATTACGTGTATGACACAGGAGAAGATTTGTGGGTTCTCGGTATTGATAGAATGATGGTATAACTAACATTGCTAGAATGACACGTGAAAGGGAGGTGGGAAGAGTCCACGGAGGATTCAGCCACATACTAGTAGGTTTGAGACAAAATTCTCCTCACACGTTATAACAGATATACCTTTTATTGGCCTTACACTATACATGTGTACACATACTCATAATAGACATTGTACACATTGAAAACAAATACTGAAATAGGGCCCCTTAAAGTTGTATTATTAAACAGCAAAATCAAGTATTCTGTTTCTGCGGATAATACTTTCTGAATCCAAAAATATCATTGTATTGGCAACTTGACAATGAATTTAGACTAGCAGCAGTTGCATTATACAGCAACAATAGTAGTCTGATAACCCCCAAGAGCACTGGCTGGAGATTTTGCCATGTGATCATTTTGACTGTGATTATAGTGTGATGGTAATGCCATTGGTATTTTTTCCTGTTTTTAAAATCTCCAAGCAGATGTTGGGGGTGCGTGATCATATCACTGATGGCCGTGGAAGGCCATCTTGGCAGTCAGAATATGTGACAAGGATACTGTAAATGCAGAAATGTTTGCGGTGGTTTTATATTTGCAGTTTTCCCAGTAAGCTTTTCGCCGCAAAGTTAAAACCACTGTGAAAATTTTTGCCCCCATACCTCCTTGTCTACTATTGTCTCAAACGTGAACTTAAAACCACCGCGAACACTCTATTTTCTCCGTCACGAAATTAAAAATAAAACCATGCAAACTTGAATAAATTTACAGTACCCTGTGATGGGTCAATCCATTCAGTCCCTTCCACAGCTTGTACTTACCAACTTTAAGTATCGTAGTTATACATCTCAATGTTGTGTATGCACAGATTCGGTGCATGCTTCACTACATTCACACAGTACAGTTATAGATAAAGATGATACTCACTCTGGTTCCTTTCCTGGTTTGGGACATACGCAGTAGAACTTGCCGCCAAAGTCGATATAAAGGTCGCTCTCGACCACATGGAAGACCTTCCCGAGCACGATCCTGTCCTTCACGTCCCCCAGCTGGACCAGAGGCGATCTCCGCAACATTGACGCAAAACTCTCATCCTGAATTGGAGAGCCCGGCTGGAAAATTGTGAGGCAGAAAAGATGTAAATCATAAATACATAATAAACAGTATGGATGACGTACACATATAAAAGCAGAACTCTTTTCCTTCATTTAATTTGCACCCTCATTAAATCAGGACCCCTATCGCTCCATGTTAGCTCGCTTGCGTAGGGGCCCTGATCTTCAGCGCCGGTAGACATGGTTCTGGGGACGTCACCACCAAAACAGCTTCAGCCATTCAGAGGGTTTGCTAAACCTCATCTGAAGCAAAAGCGCAAAGGACGCTGGGAAGCTATCAACCAATCAGGTTACGTCTTACATCGTTACTTTAGGTTCAGAACAAATGACCCGCCAAATAACGGCGTCAGTAGTGGCGCCAGAACCATGTCTACCGGCTCTGAAGATCAGGGCCCCTACGCGAGCGAGCTAACGTGGAGTGATAGGGGTCCTGATTTAATGAGGGTGTTAATTTGTTGTGTTGTGTAACATGTTGGATGCTTTACAGCATACTTTACCAATACATTTCAGGGCTCGAAATACTGGGTGCATGTACGTGTTGTACCTTGATAGATTTCTTGTTTAGGATTTTGAAGTTAGCTATAGAATTTCAGACTTAAGACTCAATAAGAGAGGCAGAAGGGTTTGCAAATATGTTTTGCCATCATTCTATAACACAGGTTATTATTTTATGTTGTGCACCCAAAGTTCTCTGTGCACCTAAATTTTTGAGTTAGGTGGACAAGTGCACCTATTCCCAAAAATGAATTTCAAGCCCTGCATTTTCACCTTAATTTTCTGTACAACATCATAAAAAATTCCATCATTTCACAATAGATTAATGACACACTAGTACTGAAAGTAAGAGGGAAGCAAATTGTTGTCTGTTGCAAAAGCAATGTCCTAGTATAATGGTTCATCTGTTTTTTCAGTTTAAATAAAAGGTTTTTTTTCATGCAGTAAGTGTTAACATGATAAATGCAAGCAGGAATGCCATCTATATAATCAGCTGTTTTTTTTTAAATCTTGTGTACATTCAGATACAAACATCAGTCCCACAAGCAAATTCATGTACATTGTACTTACAGTTGAGTCCTTTAAAGTTGCATGTTTTTCAAAGGCTGCAGCAAATCCAGACAATTTAGGAGGGTCCTTCTTTTCTGTGCTTGTATCCTGAAGATCAAAAAAAGACCTTTAACTTACTAGTAACTACTAGTACTACTATTACTAGTACATGTAACGGATTTGCAATATTTTTCTTTCCAGAGCAACATCTTTTCAATCTCTCGTAACTGAACCAAGCATAGCTAAGCACCAAGAGACCACGTCTAGCGATATAATAGACGTTAAACAAGGACAACAACAACAACAACTCTGTTATCATCTGCAAAAAAAATTCAACTCTCTGTATCATACACTCTCTTCCATATCATATCAAGGATATGTCACAAAAAAATTTGGCACTCATCAACTTAAGATAATATGACATTTTCATACGAAAATATGTGAAAATATGTTTACATTTTTTCATACATTTTCATACGGACAAAAAATTATAGACCACTCTAGATATGGACAACATTTTTGCAAACCTAGTCTGTTAATTCAGTGACACTTTGTTAAAAAAACAAAAAAAAACATGAATATCAACTTATGGTTGTCCTGTATTTCATTGCAATTTGCAGAAAAGATCATGGCCAACATCATAACTCATATTCAATGTTACCTGGTCTAGTTCTGAAGGTGCTGAAAGCTTTTCCTCTATGTGTTCCCAGTCTTCATGCTTTTCAAATGCCTTCGCAAATCCTGACTTTTTGACCGGCGTTTCTTCCGTTTTAGCTGCTTCTGGTGGGTCGTCTCTTCTCAGATTATCTTCAGCATCGTCTAAAGTGCCCCCTGGTCCTTTGTCACTCGTATAAAATCTTCTTTGGCACGTTAAAACTCTAAAATTTGTGAAAATCAGACGACTTTTTGCAAGCATGGAGGTCGCCATTTTGCTCTGTGACCTTGTGTAAAATTTGACCAATCATAGACTTTGTTTCTACCACATTTTCTTAGAGCGGTCGTGATTGGTTACTGGCTAGAAGAACATGGCGGCGTCCAGGGGAAAACTGCTCGAATTCATGATGCTCGTCGGACAGCTAAAAGTGGGTGTTTTCTCCAGTTCTAGGTGTTGAGGAAGAGTTACGTGGTTCTAGATCGTTCCCTGACTATAACAGGTTCCATTTTGCCGATTTTGGGGGATATATTCGGTTTTGTTTGTCTAGAACTCGACCGAAGGAAAATCCAAGATGGCGTCCGCTGGCAAGGGCACACGTGGGGCTCTGAACCTCCTCAAAAACCTTCCTCGCGTGGGTCTGACGAACATCAAAGCCCTCCCCGGCGCGTTTACCAAGGCGCCACGCCGTATGGGCGGCAAGATGAAACGGAAATGTGGTAGAGGGCACAAGGGTCAAGGTCAAAGAGGCACCAGACCAAGGCTCGGATTTGAAGGCGGGAACACGCCATTCTACCTTCGCATCCCCAAATATGGTTACTATGACGACCACAGCCGTCGTAGGCAGTACCCTCCGCTCTCGCTCAACCGTCTGCAGTATCTCATCGACATGGGTCGCATTGACACCACGCAGCCGATAGATCTCGCTTCGCTTACCGTAAGCCGCGGCGTTAGCATCAATCCCAAGAGGCAACACTACGGCATCAACCTTGTAGAAGAGGGTGCAGACATCTTCCAAGCGAAGATCAACATCGAGGTACAGTACGCCTCCGAGCTGGCCATCGCGACAGTGGAACGAAACGGCGGGACTATATCCACGGCGTACTACGATCCCATGTCCTTACTGATCCTGTGTGACCCGATAGGATACTTCGCCAAGGGCATCCCGATTCCAAAGCGAGCGCTGCCACCTGAAGATTTAGTGGAATACTACACTAGCGCTGAGTATCGAGGATATCTCTCTGATCCGCAAGAAATCCAGAAAGCTCGGCTGGCACTAGCAGACAAGTACGGCTACAAGTTGCCGGACCTGTCCTTGGAAGAACGTTTTAAGATGCTGAGTATAAGAAAGGATCCAAGACAGATTCTGTTTGGACTTGGAACAGGCTGGCTTGTGGACATGAATAGAAAAACTGTTCTGAAACCAACAGATCCAGATCTTCTGGAGTTCTACAAGTCTTAAGAAATTCAACACTACGACTTATTTAGCTAGGAGTAAGAAAGATGATCTAACATGGTAGTGTACTAGGATATGATTGCTGAAAAAAAAAAAAAATTGTGTACTTCTGAGGAAGGAGTCAACGATTAGTGATATCAGGAAATATATACTTGTTGGAAGTTGAAATGTTTGGGACAGATATATGGATGTGGCAAGCAGCATTATGAAAATACATGTAAATGGAGTTATAGAAGGTAAAATGTTTTCGCAACAACATCTTGCTTACTTGAAGATCAATACTACAATTCGAATTCCATTAAGCAGTCTTCAAGAAGAACGTAAAAAGTATATCAAGGTTTGAAATAAATTGTAAAAGTTGTAGTTTTGAGAATGATTCTATGAAGAGCAAATTATTATTTTTGTTTGGATGTTCTGACCACCATCTGCTCTCAGCCCTTCTATTAAAGAATATTGAAGAAGTTTTGTTTGTTTTTCAACTTTGTTATTAACCTGTTAACCTGTAGTCGATACTTGTTAATTAACTGAGTTAGATTTAGTTTCTAGAGATCAACAGATACTGTAAAAGGGGAAATGTTTGCAGGGATTTAATTTCGCAGTAGGGATAAAATGGAGTGTTTAAGTTTGCAGTTGAAACAAAAGGGTAGAGATCATTTCAAATCCAGCGGGCGAACATAAACCACCAGGAATATTTCCCCATTTACAGTACATTGTATATTGAATCATAAGTTACAGGACTTATGACTCCAGTACACCAGAAGATTGAAAACTAGAAGAAAGAACTGCTGAAAGGGGTTCCTCTCTTACACTTATACATGTAGGTTACAGTGGTCGCATTATACCAGGGCAGTCTCCAGGACCCATCCTTCTGTCACTTCACCCCATCCATCTAAAAATATCAACATCGTGAGGTAAAATTGATGAAAAATGTACTTTTGCAAGCTTAAAATGACAAATGTAACAAGGAAATCAACAACATGGGCTCCCAAACAACCAGTGGGACAGGAAAAAAACGTAAAGCTAGAGGCAGCCCTGCATTATACCAACCACAATTCCTTATTGATATTGGTCCCTAACTTCCCATATTAACCAGCCACCTGATATACAGACAAACATGTAAACAAAACCTTAGAATTAGTGAGATAGTCTTTTCCATGCTGAGGGCTAAGAGATACAAAGGGAAGTCAGTAAGGTTCAGAAGTAAAGGAACTACATGTACAGCTCTAGGGAAGATACATGTTGTATGACCTCACATGCCCTGTTTTCTTTCCACCAACCCTAGCAACCTCTGCTTGGAGAGTAAAAAAAAGCTGGGATATAGGAGATTCTTTTTACACAACCAGGTATTCTCACCTGCTTACGTTTCGGTGTCTGTCAGACACCTTCTTCAGAGCTTCTGACTGGAGTACTGCTTCTCACCGCTATAAGTAGGCGATGTAGGTGGCGCTTTTGTGGTGAGAAAGTAATCCCAAACGTGGCTGAGCTTGTATCCCCCCTCGTCTCGGTTCTTATCGGCTACTTATAGCGGTGAGAAGTAGTACTCCAGTCAGAAGCTCTGAAGAAGGTGTCTGACAGACACCGAAACGTCAGCAGGTGAGATTCCTGGTTGTGTAAAAAGAATCCCCTATATCCTATATTCTACCAACCTGATGAAATTATTTTCGGAAAAAAAAAAATGGTCTTCAATCATACAAGGAATGCCATGTAACAAGTCTGCTTCTTGTGCTGTAAACAATAAAATGGAAGAGAGAAAATCCAGTATACTTCATAACCTTTAATGCACAAATGTAAACAGTTTATACAATACCTGGACATTAACTCATTTTAGGGTCAAATTGATTTTCACACCGATCAGAAAAGTTGCAAATCATGACTAAGGCCTTCCAGCAATCCAGTACAGTTTGTACATTGTTCCGTATTAGCTATTTATTTATTTATTACACTTTTCCATCACATTCACAGGAAGGTATGGTGAAACAGGTGTTCCTTTTCAAGGTCATCTCCTCAAGGTCACAAAACCGTAACTGGCTAATGCAACAAATATTCAATAGATATTGATACAGAAGAAGAAACAATCTTAAGTCCCTGTCGCACTTGTGGGTATATGCAAGTCTGCATGAGTTGCGTTATAACATGTTTTTGGTTTAGGTTAAGTTTGCAGCCGATGAAGTGATTTCTTAGGTTCAATCACTAGGCTGCACAATGGTGGGCCAAAGAAGAAAACAAATTTGTCCCCGCAAACTTTACTGAAACCAAAAAAGTGTTGATGCTCAACTCACGCGCACTTCAATATACGCAAGTTACTTAGGGCCCTGTCACACTTGTAAGTGTGACAGGCCCTAAGTAACTTAGTAAGTACCAAAAATATTTGAAGTACAGTACAACATTGTATCCAAATATAGGGACATATATATCACACTTACTGTTTATGTTCTTTTTCCAGAGAGTCCCTCGGACAGGCTGGGTGTTGCGTGGTGTACAGAATGTGGAGAGTGTGGCTGATCACATGTACAGGATGGCCATCATGGCATTCCTACTGGACGGGGAGGGGGATCTCAACAGGGACAAGTAAGAACTGAATCTGAACTGGAATTGATCATATCAGTTATTATCTTCCTCTTTTGTCAAATTCCGTGGAACCGAAGGGCCCGCGTTCGAACCTCAGTGGTCGACTCGAGCTCCGACATGTTGTAAGGGATTGCATTCGTCATTTCGGATGGTTACGTAAAGCCGTTGGCCCCGTGTATGAGGGAGCTTTGGGGGTAAGCCTCAAGCGTCAAACCTCTGCACGTAAAAGAACCCAACACACTTATTGAGAAGAGTAGGGGTGACCTGGTGTGCTTGGCCAAAAACGCGAGCCGTGGCGAAGCCGCATTGCACTACCACTAGCTACTTGAAAAAGCATCATGCTTCACCTCAATTGAGGATGCCTGCTTTACCTTTTTTTTACCTTTGTAGTTTGTTATCCTTATTGAGGTGAAGCACAATGCTTTTTCAAGTAGCTTGTAGAAGTGCAATGTGGCTTCACTACGGCTTACTGTTTGGGCCAAACACACCGGGTCATCCCTACTCTTCTCGACAAGTGGAGTGGGTTCTTTTATGTGTACGGTGGTTTAACACCAGAAACTTAACACATGAAGCTCCCTCATACCGGGGTAGTCATATGCAAGGCCGCTGGCTTTATTTACCATTCGAAATGCAATCCCTTTCTTAATACAATATGTCAGAGCTGGGGCTAACACTAGTGAGATTTTGACCAAATTACATTCCTTTCTTTAGTTTAACCTTCTTGCAAACATAGCCTTTTTGCTCTAAATTTGTATTGTCTCCAGTCAGGAAAGTTCTTTGAAATTGTTGTAGGGGAAAGTACTGAAGATCCTGAAATATCTACAGTGGTTCATGGTTTCTGTAGTGAGCTTTTTTTCAAAACCACAAACATGTGCTCTTTCTTGCACTTGGTTACTACAGTTTGAACTCAATGACACATCAAACTCTTGATTGCTGTCAAATATAAATGTCAAAAGGTAAAATGAATTTGCAGTGTGATGGAAGTTTACACAACTCACTCTGAATACTTCTACGTTTATTTCAACTGCCATTCTAACACAGCTTAAATGAAAATGTAATTTTTCACGATTTCTATAGAGCAATAAGAACACTTTGGAAATGTAAATTGTCATAGCTACTAGGGGTGGATACCGGTCCGCTGGACCTGATTAGGACCTTTCTAACATCCAAGAACTGAGTCCAAAAAACCTGAAAGCCAAAAAAAACTGAAGAAAGTACAAATATATTTTCTATTTTGTTTGATAAAAAGCGTTTTGAGTCTCCCCTTTGACAAAAAAGGCAACATTCAAATATCAAACGCTGGTTTATTTTGAAAGTCTTCTCACCAAGAAACTTTTATAGTCGTGCGTGTCAGTATTAATTCTCTATGCTTAATATTGTTCTAATAAAACAAATCACCAACTGGACAGGATCAGGTCCAGGTTTAGGTCCGGACCTGAACCTAAATCTCTGGACCTAAACTTGGACTTGGACCTTATTAAGCCAAACCGGTATCCACCCCTAATAGCTACATATCAGTGAATTCATAAGCCAAATTAGACAAATTCCTTTCTGTTTCAGGTGCATCAAGATAGCCCTTGTCCACGACATGGCAGAGAGCATTGTGGGAGATATCGCTCCAGCCGACGGCATCAGTAAGGAGGAGAAACACAGGCGGGAGAAGGTCAGTATTCACCCTTCCCATGATCCCTTGCAACAGGATGGTTGTAGGTTTACAAATAGTGTTTACTAGTGTGTACCTAAGGGGTATGGATCATAGCATCTGACAAAAAAGGGATTAAGGCCAGGAGAGTCAGTCCACAGGAAGGTTAACATTTACCCCTTGGAAATGACTGCTCCTGCAAATGAAAACCTATGGTGGCCAATTCTCCTGGCAAAAGTTCAAGAAAATTATTCTTGTACAGTACTGTATCTTCAAGAAAAATAAGAATCAGCTTTCTCAAATTTGCTAGGTTAGGAAAAACAAGAAAGTTCCAGAAACTTAGCTTATTCTAGCGGAATCAAATTTTCAAGAAAAAATAACTTAAGGAAAGAATCTGTAAAAATACCAAATTCGACCAAACAAAAAATGAATCGTATAGTGAGGCAGCGAAATAATTTTTTTCTTATTTTTCTAGAAAATTCTTATTGGAAAACATCATCAGAGTTAACCAGGAGAATTCAAAACAACATGAACTGCCAAGCAATGGGAGGATTGAAAAAAATTCAAAGCTGGAGACAGCGGTAATCCAATACAACATTTTTGTGGCGAAACTGGAAATACACAATATCACAACACCATAAGTCCGTTTCCTGATTCTTAGCTTACAACAAGACTTCTAATCTAAAGATATCCTTGACTTCCATGTTTATTTTCCTGTCCTCCTTGACTGAGTTCTTATCTCCAGTGGGTCCTTTCTTAGCTTGCAGAGTCTTAGCCTTGACTTGAACTGGGAAAAGGAGAAGACACTTCCTGTTTTACTTGGGCAAATGTCAAGGAAAAATCAGAAAATGACTCCTGCATTGGGAATACAGAATTCCAGCATTTTTCTTTGTTTCTACTTTTTGTCAGAGGTGTCTAGAATTAATTTTTCCGATTTTATCCAGATTTCCTTAAACTTTGCATCTGTGAATAATGACATAGAATATTTACTTAATGCTAGCTGTTTTAGCTTAGACATTCTTTCAAAAAGTTACCCTGATACTAACCCACTGTCATTAAGATCTCACTGTACTGAAATTTTTGAAATTTTCATGGCATTTTTTAAATTTAAGTTCACAGTTTTCTTTGCATACTCAATATACCACAAACGTATATATATACTGTATATACATAATATCAAGTTGAGACACCTTGCTTTCATAACGCTCTGTTCTATCAGTTTATCTTGTGCATTTTCTTATAGCTTTACTGATATCTTCTCAAGCTCATCACATCTTCACTCCATCTCCAACTCAATCTGTCTAGAGTATCAATTAATACTGTAAATGCAGAAATGTTTGCTGGTTGTAATTTCTTGGTAGGGAGAAAATGGAGTGTTCGCAGTCATTTTAAATTTGCATTTGTAACAATAGTAGCGTTACAGTCATAGTTGTGAAAAAGTTTCGGAGTGGTTTTAAGTTCGCGCTGAAGAGTTCAGCGCAAAAACGCGAACATGAAACCACTGCAAACATTTCTGCATAATTTACAGACTACTAGTATTAATTCATCTTGTGTATTGTCTTATAGCTTTACCTGATTTGTTCTCAAGACTATCACATCTTTACTCCATCTCCAACTATCTAGAGTGTCAATAAATAATCCACACTGGTGCAGACTGGGCTGCCAGCAGGGTTCCATTCCTGCAGAATTAAAGCCCTCCCCCCTCTCAGGCAGTGTTTTATCAGTAGCACATGCAGCAGGCCTCCGTTTACTCCAGGGGCATGGGAAAGGTCATGCTGGTGTGGGGGACTGGCAGGCTGTGGGGAGGCCACACTAGCTGAGTTCTGTGGATGTCATCACCTGTAGACGATGTCATCACCTGGCTGTAGACCCTTCTTTTAAAGGTGCCCTAAGCGAAAAATGGAAATATTCTGGATAAGAATGAATGAATGAAGACCTTTCTGCCACACTTGGCTAAGTACAGGTCACAACAAAACAAAATACAAGTACAGTTAACAGATAAGGCAAACTGTATGAAATTGACATTTACTTTCCCATTTCATCATATTTGCATCATTTTTTTTTAAATACTTTGGGCGTTTAAAAACTGTGCAGAAGCAAGTCACAGAAGGGGTATTTCATTTATTGGTACCACCCAAAAATCAGCCCAGAATACAGCCATAGCTGTTTTCTGTGGACAATTTTCGGTAACTTCCGGCCGCATGACATCACAATGTCCGAGTACATTGAGACATGACCACGTGAATTATTGTCCGGAAGCGTTCGGGACTAATCGGTAAGAATATCGTGCATGTTTGGAAAATTTGAAATAATAGTGCTCAGATCTTCAATGAGTTCCAACCATACAAAGACATCAAATCTTTACTCCGCGATGGCCCATATGCAATGGGATAGTGTTAAACTTACTATGGATAAAATCACTAGAAAATTGATTTTGAAAATACAACGTTCAACACCCTAATATTGCTTAGGTTGCCTTTAAGAGGGTCTGCATGCTCTTTTCCGTAAGGCGTAGGCAGCATAAAAGGCAGGGTGAAAACTTGAAAATCAGTTTGTGTCTTAATTCATAATCTGTAAGCCAAGTCCGTAATCCAAGCCAAGTAATAAATGAAAAGTCATGATTACAAAGTTTGATTTAAAAAAGTACATTTGCGATCAATTCCTGTCTTACCATCTCCCTCTATATCTCTCATCTGGACATATTCAATACTATACAGAATACAAAACGTTATCTCAGAAAGAAAAAACAATAATTTTTGTCATGGAGAGCAGCCAAAAATCAATAGAATAAGATGTCATCCACAAAATTGACTTGAGACAGCCTCAGGCCATATTTGTAGGGTCACAGAGAGACCCCAAACTTCCCCTCCCACTTGTACCTGATGAGTTGTAAACAG
This sequence comes from Branchiostoma lanceolatum, assembly GCA_035149815.1. Classification (NCBI taxonomy): domain Eukaryota; kingdom Metazoa; phylum Chordata; class Leptocardii; order Amphioxiformes; family Branchiostomatidae; genus Branchiostoma; species Branchiostoma lanceolatum. Next base: position 12,057,798 of record CM068883.1, on the reverse strand, counting down.
GCATCAACTGAGGGGGACATGTAACACCTGCAGCTGGCATGACATGAGGTCACGGGGATCTCCAAGCAGATGTGTGGTGTCATCTCATGTCTTTTTGGCTGGTTTTGTATATGTGCTGACCAATAAAGAAAATGTAGCATGTAAAATATGTACAAAGTGTTTCCAAAGATGAACAGAGCTAGATGCACTTCTTTTACTCGTTGGAGATAACTTTCTATTCCTCAAGTTGGCTTAACTAATAACTTGACTATTGAAATTAAGCTTTTAACAGCCCTTCCAATCAGGCCCTGGCAGTGAGACATTGTGTAACACAGGCTATCTACATGTATGGTTACGCATTTGCAGAAGGTGGTTCAAAAGCTGAAGTTGGCTTCAAGCGGAGTATATACCGGTACTGTAAATTGTTTTAAGTTTGTCCACAGAATGAAAGGAAAAGGAGTGACTTGGGGACTGTATTTGAAATTCGCGGTTGAAAGAACACAGTGGTAGCACAGTAGAAAGACAGAGCACATAGTAACTATTTGATGAGTTGCTTGTATGTGAAAACAGCAAACATAAAACTGCTGCAAATATTCCATGATTTAAGGTGGTAATATTTCTGATGTCCAGTTCACTGATGGATTTAAATTTAACTAGAAAGGCCGTCATTTGCCCCTGAGCAAATACAGCATGTTTAGCCATACTCCTCCCCATGCAAGAAGTGGGCTGTCCCAAAATAATACCTGGGCAAATCAAAATATTAACTGCATGTAGAAAGGCAACATTTGCGAGAGCATCATACTTCGCCAATCTCCCTCCCGATGCATAAATTGACTGTTCCAAAATCACCCGTGCAAAAAATTCTCTCTACAAGTTCTGCGAGACCCCAAGAGCTTCTTACTGCAAAGGCTTGCATGTGCTCCTGCAATATGACCTCAGGTGACCTAAATAGAACACACGTTCTTTGGCCAGTAGCAAATGGAACGCAGGGATCCTTAGATAGAACATGGATTCCTTGGCCAGCAGCAAATAGAACATGGAACGGGGATACCACTTTTGGCATGTTTTTGGTCTGAAAATGGGCCCAAAAGTCCCCATAATGAAGCATTTTGAAGTGATGTACACCAGAAATGTGATTGAAGTCCTGTCGGGACATGTTCAAGGCACCCTTGTACCGAATTTCAAGTCACTTGCTTGCAAAACCAGGGCACAGGAGCCCAAAATATAAAAATTGTCTAGAAATGCCCCAAAAAACCTCCATAAAAATTATTTTAAGGCCTGTTTCAAAACAATCAAAAAAGGGTCTGGGGGTATTTGCAATCTTTACCTACATGCCAAATTTCAGGCCGTTTGGCCCAAAAATGACGGAGTAGATTCCATTTGAAGATATGGCAGGAGAAGAACATGAACAAAAACTAGACTGGCCGTCATTTGCTTTAAGAGCAAATTCAGCATGTTTCGCCCATACTCCTCCTCATGCAAGAAATGGGCTGTCCCAAAATAACTCCTGGGCAAATCGAAATATTACCTGCATGTTGGAAGGCAACATTTGCGAGAGCATCATACTTTGCCAATCTCCCTCCAGATGCATAAATTGACTGTTCCAGAATCACCCGTGCAAAAACAAAAATTTCAAACTCTTCATATCTTTTTAAACTTGGTGTCATCTGATAGGTATTTGTGAAAGAAACAGAATGTTTTTTGTTTCAACAAAATCGGACATACCGTTAGCGAGTTACGGCCATTCAAAGGTCTGAGAATTAGTCCTCAAATTCTCCGGAATCCGTAAAAACCGTTAAAATGTAATATCTTAAAACTGTCATAACTCAGTAATAATTCACAATAGAAGCACCAAATAAGCTGCATTCTCTTTATTTACAATGATATTAACAAGTCCTTAAAGCTTGTAGCTTTGCCTTCATCGTTTCTTTAGATTTCTCATCTCAAAATATCACCAAAAGTGGGAAAAAATGGACATGGGCACAGGACATCTTAAATATGCAAGATTGCGATATCTCTGTAACCGTACAATATACAAGGAAACAACTTGGCATACATGGGTTCTGTAACATGCTGAATCTAAATATGGCGGCCATAAAATCTATATATCTGCTTCAGAAATTATGAATTATGATGAATAATTGATTTCCTGAGGTAATAAGATGTGCATCCGCTAATTAAATATGCAACTTGCATATCTTCCTTATACTTGAAGATACACCAAAAGAAAAAAACGTGGTACACAGAGGTTTAGACACATGCTGATTCCAATTTTAGCCTCAAAAATATAATCTGATCCAGAAATATTGAACTACATGTATTACCCAATACTATATATTTACATTTGTACACACTGATATCATTCTTTGTACAATCTGCAATATTGGTCCGACAATTCAATATCCAGCATTCATTTCATTTCTTCCCCTTTTTTCACTGCAGGAATTTCGTTTCTTGTTGCAGGGCAGTTGAGTGGCAAAGTACATGTATTTATTGTATTGTACATGTATTATATTTCAATTTTACGGGAATCAGACAACTGGATCATGGAACAGGTGGCCATTGCTTCCCTGGTCTGGAACTATTTCTACAGTTGAATCAACTACAAAAGCTAAATCTACTTTTTGTATGGTTTCTCTATCCAGCTGAGATAACCAAGACACACATGCTGATCACTACAAGGGTAGAAATTACTGAAGTTCTCTTTCGTTATGTACCAAAACTACAGTTATTTACGGCAAATAGAAATTATATCTAGTCTCGTCTTCTAGTTCACTGGCAGTTCTGTTGGTTCTTCATCACTTTCCTCCTCTTCACTCTCTTCATTCCTGTGTCAAAAGAGAAAACGTCTGTTGAAATTCAAACTATATGATACATTCATGGCAGACACACATTTCAAACAATCTATGATGAGATAAATATGAAACTTGGATACTTAGGTACTTTATTTCCTCCATTAGCTACCATACATTTATACTAAGTAGTACTGGTAATTGCATACAATAATAAAGGCTATCATTCATTATAAATGTAACAACTTAATAAACTTAACAGACCAGCATAGTTCTGTCAAGTGAGGTTTATACTTCTACTCATAAAATAAATTACAACGGAAACTACGACTCGAGTAGAGGGCAGCTGGGCATCCCCGCCGCCCCCCTCCCCCTAGCAGTGACGTCAGAAGGTGAGGATAGCAAGTACAGTTTTCTGCATTTTAAGTTTAGATTACGGCACTAGCATAAAAAAAACAGGAACCAAATGCATCCATAGGGCGTTGAAAATGATTTATAGTAATCATACATGCAACCACTGGCACGAAAATCCACGTATTAAAACGGCAAATTCAAATTATTTGAGCTACCATGCGGCATACAAAAACAACAGTGTTTACCGATAATCATGCGGTCAAATTTGACATAAAAATAACCCAAAACCCACATAAAACTACGTAAAGACTTGGAAAAAGACATTACCTGGCATTTGGGTAATAGAAGTGTCCGTATTTTGGCCCGATGCCGACGTAATCGGCTACGAACTACAGCGGTCTGTAGCGCCCAGGCCGCCGTCCACCATCTTGCGTCCTTCCCAAAACTGGCTCGCAATTTAAAAGTATCAGCCGATTACGGAGCCCACCATGGCTCGAATATATGCGAATTTGGTACCAAAATAACAACAATCTCTTGAATTTTCCAACGATACCAATGTCGATTTTTTTTTAACGGGGTACCTCCCTCCGGAATTTCGATTTGAAAAATCAAAATGTGAATATTTTCACCAATGAAAGTCGCACAAGCTGACCACTTACATCATTTTGTAGATCGTAATGCTGGCTACAAATTGGCGACTAGTTTTCTTGTTTACGAGTGACGTAACGATCCGTATTTGGATCGGCGCGAAGCCGGCCCTCCCCAAGCCGTGCGTGACCGGGAAGCGGGTGCACCTGCTCCCGCGGGCGAAATGCGCGTAACCCGATGGGCGATTTCTCGCTTATGGTTGACGGTATTTTAGTAAATCCTTCACAGATATTGAGTTAAGAACCTTCTTTAACTACTGGTATAAAATTATAAGCGATTTTTGACTGTTATGTATCAGATCGTACGCCTTGAATTTGGCGCTTTTTTCGGTTTTGACGGGGCCGGAGAACAAATTTCGGGATCTGCGCCACCCCTACTACACTGCGAGACGCCAAGAGCTTCTTAGTGCAAAGGCTTGCGTGTTTAACTGCAACATGACCTCAGGTAACTTGAAAAGAACACATGTTCTTTGGCCAGCAGCAAATGGAACGCCCGGAACCTTAGATAGAACATGGATTCTTAGATAGAACATAGAACGGGGACAACACTTTTGACCCGTTTTTGGTCTGAAAATGGGTCCAAAAGTCCCCAAAACGAAGCATTTTGAAGTGATGTACACCGGAAATGTGATTGAAATCCTGTAGGGACATGTTCAAGGCACCCTTGTGCCGAATTCCAGGTCATTTGCTTGTTATACCAGGGCACAGGAGCCCAAAATATAAAAATTGTCTAAAAATGCCCCAAAAAAACTCCATAAAAATGATTTTAAGGCCTGTTTCAAAACGATTAAAAAAGGGTCTGGGGGTATTTGCCATCTTTACCTCCATGCCAAATTTCAGGTCGGTTGGGTAAGAATTGGCGGAGTAGTAGCCATTTGAAGATTTGTCAGGAGGAGAAGAAGAACCAGACAAATACAATATGTTGAGCCCATACTTATGGGCTCAACATAACAATATGTTGAGCCATACTAGGTATGGCTAAACATAAATACAATGAAGAATTGAAGTTACAGAACTGGTATTCAGATTGGCATGCTAATATAATACACAGGCAGCTGGAATACTTTTCTTCCTTTCTACATTGTACTTCCTTTCCCATTTCCTTCTTTTATTCCTGTCCTTTTTCTGTCCTTGTATCTTGTGTTTCCATCAAAATCCTTCCTTTCCTTTGATATCCCATCTCTTTCCTTTTTTCTACCTGCCAAAAGAAAACTTTTCGGTTTTCCTTTATCCTGTTTCCTTCTGTATCTGTATCTATATACGTAGCCGGTATAAAGCTGGCGTCACATTCATGCGAGCGTCGGCCGACTTTGTAGATCGCCCAAAGTTCGCCGAATTTCAAAATCGCCCGAGCGTCGACCATATTTTCCAATGAAAATCTCGGGCGACGTCCTTCGGACACTAAAAACTAAAAATCCCCCATGAGATGGTACCATCTCTTGGACTTGGACGAAGTCAGTATCGACTAACCTGGTAGAAGGCCAATATTTGGATCAACTTTTATTACTAAAAGTCGCCCGAAGCCTGCGTAATCAACAGGACGTGGGCCGTACTTCGGCCGAAAATGCACATTTGAAGCTCGCCGACACGTCGGCCCAGCTGAATTTCTTATTTGTGACTGGGCCGAATTTCTTATTTGTGACGGGGGCTAACCACCCTTCAGGCTTCAGCCAAACACACCAGCTTCGCAGGCACGCGGCGCGGCAGCAGCTGGTTATATTACACTGAACGCCTTTGAGCCTTTTACAAAGTATGTATATATAGAGACAAACACATCTTTAGTTAGTAGAAGAAACAATTTTCCCCATTCACCCCCCTACTGATTCATGTTAGTTTAGCGCTTGTCACTCTGATGTCAGGATCTGTAGAGGGTGTTACAGGATCCTTGTGGGAAACCCCTCCTCAACAACTGGTGCCAAACTGGTACATTTGGACAGCAGTAGACTGGATTCCCAGACAATGTTGGCATTTCCTCCCCCTAACAATAGTTTTTGTTTTTCCGTTTGTCATCTATGGGAAGGGGAAGCGACAGCGTTGTCTTGTCCGAAGTAAAAAAAGGCCATCCTATTGTATAGTGTGGGATACTTCATTGTGTTGTTTTAAACCTGCATGCTTGGAAGTTGGAGTTAAACAAACAGGGCTTAAAAGCTAGGTATAAACCTTCTTCGCAGATGTCTAGTTTATTTTGGGGATTTGCGATTTTTAACTTGGGCCAGGTTCCCTAATGCTGGGAAATAGATTGCTGACATCGTGGCCTGAACTTTGTAAAAGTAATACCGTATATTTGGAATAAAGTACGCACTTTTTAAACATTTCAAAATTCAAAAGGCACCACAAGTTATAGCTAAAGTCAAGGTGCGTACTTTATTTGAGGTTATCGCCAGGACAAATTGGAAAAGGACCTCAAACCCTTGCTTAATCAAACCAGGAACCCAGCTGCGGTGCAACAATGCATGACTCAATACCTGCCAATTTGTGAAGTTTGTAACTTGTCGTAGGCAATACTAGTTTGCAGCGACGATGCTTGCGGAGTCAACAAGAGAATCTTTTATGAATCTAAGGAATGGCATTATGTAGAAGTCCTTGATATAACTTTATTTAGTTTATTATAAGAAAAATGACCTGGAAATGATAGAAGGAACACCATAAATTTGAATTTATCCTGTTCAAAATTTGTTCAAGATCAGTGGAGAAGGGTACTTTATTTGGGGTTTTTGACTTAAGGTTTCAGTTTTGCAAATTTGTCTGGAACTAGCCCAAATCAGGGGTGCGTACTTTAATTGGGGTGCATACTTTAATCGAGAAAATACGGTATGGAAAGGAGAGAAAAATGTAGGTTAGTTGACCACTTGACCTGGGGTACTACGGTAAATCTTGAAATGTTCGCTGTGGTTTTATTTTTGCCCTTTTTGTGGTGATGACTTCTACAATGCTTAATTATGACACTGTAACTTAAGGCCACACCAATTTTATTTCTCGGTTAACGAAATTTAGAAAAAAATACTAGATTGGAAAATCAACATGAAAACAGGATCTCACAGGAAAGTTTGTACTTTGGTGCACACAATTTCAGGGAGTGAACAGGGTCAGGTGCAAGTTTTCACCCCAGCCTTCTGTTTTAATGATGTCCTCATACTAAGATTTGAAAAGAAATCTGTTAACCAAGAAATTAAATTGGTGTGGCCTAAATGTACATTTTAATTTTTTACTTCTGTAGTACTGAATTATTTCAACCATGAACTTAAAACTCCATGCAAAATCTCTTTTCCTCCTACAGCAAAATTATGTCCAGCTAAAAATAAATTGATCTACAGTATGTCATACATACACTTTAGCACAAAGTACTCACCACATCTCTGCAATGTGATTTTAATAGCCTTTAGTATGTTTGTGTTTTTGTACTTTTGAATGCCTCAGCACACTATAACAGACATTCTAACTGCCCCAGCACACTGTTACATACATCAGTGGAAAGACAGGGATGTTGACTGTCGCGTGACGGACCGCTGGCTACGTTTGCGCTCTGCATTCTTACAAGAGTAATAGTCATTTAGCGACAAACTGGCATGTTTGAGTTTGTCTCTGTCCTGTGTTTCTTCCCACAATGCGATACTAGGTCCTGTTATAATTAAGAAAGCTTGCATTTATAGTGCCTAGTGTATCTTTTTTCAACTCAGGGAAAACATATCATCATTTCATATCAATGCCAGCAAAAATTTCTACTACATGTAGCTGTATTCAAAAGTATGTAGACCATCCATATCCAAGTTTACGTATGACTGTAAGTTCGCATATTGTTCCAGTAAGTTGACAATGGACATACATTATTTGTGTTATTCTTTCTCATGAGCTTAGTGGTTCTCTGATGACTTATAGGGATAGTGCTAAAATTCCTTCCACTGAAACAAACATGTCAGGATTTCAAAAGGTGTAGATTCACACTTGTGAAACTTTGTCAGATTCAGGTAATGTTACAATTAGCGAAGAAACACCAACTTTTTTTTACACCAAACAAATGAGATAGTATTGTGTGTCAGATGTTTTGTAAAAACCTTTCAGAAAATATACAAATGTTTTATGCTGCTATGAAATACTAGTACTACAGATTGAATCTGAAAAGTTGTCGAATGCATGTAAAACTCTTATGTTAAAGATAGAAAATACATTAATATCTCCACACTAGTTTACAGTGTCTTACTGCGATTAGCTACAGTTTGCGTCAGAAGAGTTAAGAGCATTACCACCACATGATTCAACAGTGTAAGCGCCTGTCCGTATTTACCGATCTATTGGACACACGTGGTAATAGCGTCGCACCAAACCGGTACATTCAAGAGCTCTGTGTCCGACCATTGTTAACGTTTCCCGCCATTGTTTGTTTGGTGGGCGTGTTCGCTGTTATAGGAAGGAGATTATGGGAGGTGAAACAGCGATCACAGTGGGTCGAGAAATGCCGTTAGACTGATCGGAAATGTTTCTAGTGTTTTCTGAGGCATTTTTTCATCCTGTTGTTGTTGTCTCTAGCAAACTGCTGAGGATGTAGATAAAAAACATGAATTCTACTTCTAGCTGATTATCTCAAATTTTGTGGCAGTGCCAACGCTGTTCATGTCCCAACCTCCAATATCAATATCGATAGATTGTTTTCTTTTTTAAACTACACACACAAGAGTTTATGATAAAAGGCATTGGTTGCCAATCTTTCTACATTTGTATCTGTGTATACAAGTTTTGTAAACATATGGCACTACCAATACTGGTACCGTAGTTCAAAATTTCTCAAATGACAAATAGTGAAAATTACTAAGAATTCTTTTTCCAGTCCCTTAGGTGGCTCCGTGGTTGGCAAACGAAAAAGATTGAGCCAGCATTTACTACAGAGGATGGTGCCCAGGCTAGATAAAAGTTATTTCTGGGCTGAAAAATGAAAATACAGATAATTGAATCTCTTGGAAAATCCAATCCTACTCCATTCCTTTGCTCAACAAGTTGTAGAACAATAAGCTACCTTAAATCATTGTCTCATACTAGAATGTTATGCCCTTATTTATCTATTAACAAGCCCTTCTTGAGTTATTCCCTTTCAAAGTCAGATGCAAAACCTGCTCCTGCAGTTCAAAAAAAGCTGCTAGGGGGCCCAAACCCATACCACTTAGGCGCACTTTAGACTACAATGTTATAAGGTCGTACGTACGATCATCGTCGTAGGCGACGGTTTTCTTTAGACACACGGTCAGGAAATATCATGGGACCCCCGCGGCGCAGAATTCCATTGATGTGCGCGTGTGACTCAAAGTGAACTCTTGCGCTCAAATTCAAGATGGCGGGGGAACCGCTTGTTTTCGTCAAAAGATGAAGCTTTTACTGACTTTGCAACAACTGTTGCCCTGCAGATGAGACGTTGAGAACGGTGCTCAAAAAAGAAAGAGATTGAGTTTGGTACAGAGACGGACGGGATTTAACCCGAGTTCGTGGCCGCCGCCGGGGATGTCCCGGGGATCGAGGAATAGGGGCATACTAGAGAAGTAGCCACTGGTAGCAGGGCGTCGCGCCGGAATAACCGGTTTCGGATGAGAAAAATATGTTTCCATTGCTAACTGCATGCATATTTACAAAGAAAACGATAGAAACTTTCCTTCCCGGACAGGAAACAGCACGCTGTAGGCTTATTAGCATATCACCCACTTCCGTCGCCGGCGACGATTCTTCTTTAGACGAGAAAAACACAGCCACAGGCCCCCCCGCTGAACGTCGTGCGACTGGGTCCGAGGTGGTCGCACGACATTTCGAGGATTTCCCGTTTATTGCCGTCGTACGATTGTTTTGATCGGCCAAAAAATACCGTCGCCGGCGACGTCGCCCACGACGATGATCGCACGACTCTAAAATGTCGTAGGTGTAAAGAGGCCCTTACTCTCTGTCCAAAGATCTATCTACCACTGACAAAAATCAGTTCCAAAGCATGTCCAAAACACGAGATATCAAAACAGGAAGTTCCGCTGCAGTACCGTAAGAAGCCGCTAGGGGGCCCAAAATCTAATCGTTTTCAGGTCTCATCAAAACCTACCAATATACATGTACCAAATACCAAGACAGTCCATCAAGGCATTCTCGAGTTATGCTGGTCCACTACAGACAAACAAACACACAAATGCTACCCTTCTTGCCTCTGCATAACGTTCTTGGCGAAGGTAATATGTAACTCCCTATGTTTTCCATTTCTGTTACAGGAAGCCATGCTGCACCTGTCAGGACTGGTGGGAGGGGAGGTGGGCCAGGAACTCTACAGTCTCTGGGAGGTCAGTCTGAAACAGTGCCACCTAGTGAAGCTTTATGGTACTGCATAATTTCACTGCTGTCTTACTCTTAGTGGCGCAGCAGCACCATCTAGTGGTGCATGTGTGTCACTGCAGGAGAAGATGTCATAAGCCATTACCTTATGTCTGAAGAAAGGATTTTCCCACTGGTCAACTGTGTCAGGTAGTAAAAAAAATGTTACAATCTTCTCTCTCGATATATGCTTTGATACATGTAATGTTTTGTATGCCCCATTTTTCGGTGGCTAAGAAACTATCAGAGTGTCAACCTATGTCTACTGAACTCTTTTACACTTTTGGTTGCCTCTCATGAGTTGTTTTCTAAATATGCATTTTTAGGAATACGAGCAGGAATCCACAGCTGAAGCCAAAGCAGTGAAGGACTTGGACAAGTTCGACATGGTCCTGCAAGCATTTGAGTACGAGACTCTACAGAACCGCCCAGGACAACTTCAAGACTTCTTCAACTCAACTAGAGGTGTTTCAATCTTGTCCGAATTAAGCTCTTTTCACAGCTAGACTGCACTCAGCACATAATGTTGCAACCATCTGGTGGTAAAATTGAACAGTCGGCAGTAATCGCAGTAAGACACTGAAAACTAGTTTGGAGTTTTACATTGCATTGGACAACTTTTCAAATTCAATCTGTAGTATTTGATAGCAGCATAAAACATTTGCATAGTTTCTGAAAGGTTTTTACAAAACGTTTTCACTGACACACGAAACTATCTCATTTGTTTGGTGTAACATAAGGTAAAAAGTAAAGCAGTTATCCTCAATTGAGGTGAAGCATAATGCTTTTTCAAGTAGCTAGCTAGTGGTAGTGCAATGCGGCTTCGCCACAGCTTACGTTTTTGACCAAGAACACCGGGTCACCCCTACTCTTTTCGATAAGTTTGTTGGGTTCTTTTACGTGCAGAGGTTTGACGCTTGAGGATTATGCCCCGAAGCTCCCTCCTACACGGGGCCGCCGTCTTTACGTCACCATCTGAAATAACGATTGCAATCCCTTACAACATGTCCGAGCTGGAGTCGACCCTAGAATCGGACTCGGGCCCCAGGAATGGCAGTTTAATCAAAAGGCCATTGGTTGTTACCTACAGTGTACTTTAAGTTTGACAAGGGGTTGTCCAGTCCATCTTTTGGAATACTATTGGCTATTGCTACATGGAATCTGATATGTATCCATGTTTCCCTATACTTTTACTTCTATGTTGGCAATACATGGATGCACCTCACAGCCAATCTTCAAAATGTCATAATACACAGCTTACAATGTAGTAACACTAACTAGATTTGTTGGTGGTCCTATTGTAAAATACAATTGGTACTAGTGGTGAATACCGGTTTAGTTTTATCAGGTCCAAGTTCAGGTTTAGGTTCAGAAGTTTTAGAATTTCAGGTTTTTTGGACTCAGTTCTTGGATGTTGTACAGATCTTAATCAAGTCCAGCAAAGCAATATACAGCCTTACTTGGTAAACAAGTCCCTTTTTATTATTTGCCTTTCTTAAAGTTACTGAAATTTAGTTCCGCCAATTTCACTTTCTTTCATTCTTACTTTTCGTTCTGAGGGCAAATTTACAGGTGAATTTTTTTCTGTCCTCAATTTGCAACTGACTTGGAAAAGGTTTTTCATGTACTTAGTTTTTTACGTCCAAGAACTTAGTGTTTTTACCTCCATAAAAATGGAGGTATAGTTTTGAGACTGTTTGTGTTTGTACCTGTGTGCAGTTCCGGCGCAACATCTTAAAGTTAAGAACAATGTTAAGAACCTTTTGATCGATTGCGATGGTATTTGGTTTGTGGGTAGGTGTTTTAGACCTTACCGTCAAGATCGATTTGGGGCCTCCTTGTGGATGACCTCGGCACTGCAACAGAACTCTCAGGGTTTCGTATCTTTGGTGATGGACATGCTGTGGTCTTCATTTTTTTGGTGGCAGATACCGTAAAATCCCTATTAACGTACGCACTTTTTAAACTTTTCAAGTCGCAAGCAGGTGCTCTAGGCCGACACCAAAGTCGGGGTGCGTACGTTAGGAGGGGTTCTTCCTCGGAAAAATTGCATATCAGCATGAGAGTAGGCCACATCTTCATGCAAATGAAGTGTGGAATGCTACCACACAATCAATCAGTGATAAAGATTAAATAATACATATGTTTAAATTGTTTGACATTTTCTACCCAGAAACATTTTCTCATTAACCCTTTCAGTCGGTAACATCATCGGAAGGATGATCATGTCAACTTCTAAGTATCCACCGAAATGCTGGAGGGGGGGTGCGTACTTTAGGAGGGTTTTTCCCTGAACGCTTCAACTCACTGAGTCAGGCCCGCAATCGTCCCCAAATCGGGGGTGCGTACGTTAGGATGGGAGCGTACGTAAATAGGAATTTTACGGTAGCTTTTGATGTAAGAAAGAAGTAGGTTTGGTCTTCCAGGCAGCTTGATGTTTGTGGTTTTGTTTACTTGATGTCTCCTTTTGTATCCACAGGAAAATTCCATTACCCATCTGTGCAGTCTTGGGTCGAAGAGCTCAACAGACTGCGAGACAACAATGACACAGACAACCCATTAACTAGAATCGTTAACCCATCAACCAAGAGGGATGATCCTTCCTTCACCAGCAGTGATGTTCAAGACAAAACCAGTTCTAGTTAAATCTTATCATATTTCATACCATTCCTCACTGTATGTTATTACCTTCAATAAGGAGCTTAATATACAGTCCTGTGTATGTCAAAATTGAAAAGTTAAGATTTTAAGATTTTTTTTTAATTTCAGCTTGTTTTTGTTTGTTGTCAGTTGGTCAGGAAAGACATGTTTGATTTTAAGATATGTTGTAACTTATTAGCCATGTAACAGTTCCGATTTTACATGTACATGTAACAGAATCCAAAATAATAAGGGAAAATCCATTTTATTCCTCTTTTTTTCCTTGAAAATTCGAAAATTGAGGGTTGAACTTTTCAAAAAATCACGTCATCTTGTACAAGTATTTGTCTTTTAACGACACTTATTTTCTGAAATGTCTGACTAGTGGGGGCGATTGCCCTGACCAATATTTGTATTATTCAGCCGTCTCGTCTTGATTTCATCATTTTGAATGGTAGCTCAGGGCAGTTGCCCGGCCAGCAGCTAGCACAGGGCAGTTGCCCGGCCGGTACCTCAGGGCAGTTGCCCGGCCGGTACCTCAGGGCAGTTGCCCGGCCGGTACCTCAGGGCAGTTGCCCGGCCAGCAGCTAGCACAGGGCAGTTGCCCGGCCGGTACCTCAGGGCAGTTGCCCGGCCGGTACCTCAGGGCAGTTGCCCGGCCGGTACCTCAGGGCAGTTGCCCGGCCGGTACCTCAGGGCAGTTGCCCGGCCGGTACCTCAGGGCAGTTGCCCGGCTGGTACCTCAGGGCAGTTGCCCGGCCGGTACCTCAGGGCAGTTGCCCGGCCGGTAGCTCAGGGCAGTTGCCCGGGGGGTAGCTCAGGGCAGTTGCCCGGCTGGTAGCACCGGGCAGTTGCCCGGCTGGTAGCTCAGGGCAGTTGCCCGGCTGGTAGCTCAGGGCAGTTGCCCGGCTGGTAGATGAAGGCAGTTGCCCTGTCGGTAGATGAGGGAAATTTCCCAGCCGGTAGCTGAAGATAATTGCACGGCCGGTAGCTGGGAGCGGCTGTTCTTCCAGTAGGTGTGGCGATTGCCCTTCCGGGAGAACGGGCCGACGTCCACTATTTCGTCAATAGCCGGGAGCGACTGTCCCTGCGCATGACTTCAAATCAAAACGAATTAAATTTGATTTAAATCCTCAAAACAGAGGACACAGAGAAGAAAGCTACATTTAACAATAGATGCAAAATTGAGTTTTACAGATTTACAGATTTACAAAAGTTTTAGTGCAATTGATACTGTTACCTTGTCAGGAAAAAATGAAACGATCTTAGGAAAAGTGGTCTCATATTTGCTGTCTTATGGATTTTCCCATGGCAATTCACTCACAATTTGTTTTCGTTCGATACATTGAGAAAGTATTGCAAATGTAGACAGTACATGTATATACATATTCCTATAAAGCATCTTTAGGCCTTAATAATTTTTCACCCTCTCCAAGGCCTTGCTTAGTGGATGGTATTTGCAATTGAGGCTGTCAGTAAATACATATGTGTATCGATAAACTATGAATATCAAAAGATGCGTAAAGTAACAATCTGTTTAAGATTTGACGTTCAGCTACTTGTAATTTATCAAACCACTGATTACAGAGTATCAAGGGGATAAACCCTTAATAATTTCTTTTCATCTTGATTATTCTTGTACTTGTTAGGACATATGGCTTTCGCCGGTTGAAGCCAGGCTCTTCCACTTGTCGTGAGAAGACGTCATTATCAGTTCGGTCAAGCCCAACAAACCTGCACTACCCTTACACGTACGCTCTCGACCCTGGCTATTTCTTGTAGCTTGCCGTTCTCCCGTCAGCGCGACCACTACTAGACCATCCTTGCTTACTACGTTCCCTCGTCTTTTCCAACCATTTTGTTTCTCTGAACAGCAACCTGAAGCCATCGTGGTTCTTTCAACAGCAACCTGTAGCAAATGAATGAATGGATGATTGATTGGAGAATAACACCTAATCCAACACACTGATATAGCACAATATGTGGCCCAAATCGTGTTTTACACACAGCATGCATGATAGCACAAGTCCAGACAAAACACAGACACGTCGTTTGGCGTATACATTTACATGCATTACACTATTGCATGCATACCTACATACAACACTAGGCTACGTATATGCAAGACGAGATTAAATGGAATACAAATTTCGGCTAAGGACTGCAGTTAAGAAAAAAAAACATATAACAATCGGAAACAAGAGAACAACTGAAGCAGGAGAACATATTTTGCTTAGGTACAGCCCATAAGAACAGCCAATAGGTTCAGGTATTCCTCATGATACATTCATTAGAGACATGGTCAACGTTACATATAGGAATCCACTGCATAAAATGTACGTTCAGAAAGATTACAATCCATCTTGCGATCGCGTGTGGGATCAGTACTAGTGATAGCTTGATTGTGCTGTAATTTTGATATGAAGACGATATGAAACCGTGCATTGTGAGGCAGGGCTGTCTGAATAGTCTTTATCTTTGTATACTGGCGAACTATGGAAAATTTTAATGAATACATTTTCTGTAAACATACACGATAATAAGAGCTGCATATACAGTAAACAGAAACCAGTAGGCAACAACCAGTAGCTATATTAACACGAGAAATTTCTAGCAACTCGCAAAAGATATAGAAAAGGGCTCATGAATAGTAAGAGGTAGTAATTTAGTAATATGGAAGGAGAATGATCAAAGACACCCTCTATTTATGTTCGTTCCTTGACTGTGGTGCAGGTAAAACTATCACCTCATTGCTTCTATCAAACAGCTTTGACTTAAGTCCCTCGCGGACTTCAGAAGATCAGAAGGTGTCTCATAACGGCCTAATTACTAGTATTAGGGAAACAAAGACGGCTGGTGATCATATATATATATACAAGAATATCTTGACTTGGGTCAATAACATTCTTGGCACTCCTAACGTCTGTTGATAGGGAACCGTCATTCAAATAAACCCTACGGTCCTATGATATGGCCCAGTCAAAATCTAAAAAGACAGCCGGTTTGAAGGGAAGCAGAACACGTTTCCGGCCTATGTGGATGTACGGGCCCCAAGGTGACTAGCTTCAACGCGGTAAAAATTTTTGCGCGGTGCACTTGAGAAATACGAAAAACGAATATGTCTGAGTTTAGGGTACAACCTACAAATAACAAACAAAACAAAAAAAAATCCTGTCGGCGTATCGGCTCCTTACGCCCACTTTGAAGGGGAGGGACCGGTAAATGGCCATGCGCACAAAGCCCAGTTTGCATTTTTTTTGTTACTGATTTTGAGAAGTTTTTCCCGGTGAAATCTTTGGTCAATTTCTGGCCATTTTTTCAGGCAGGGAGACCAGACATCTGTTAACTTTTCAAATCCAGAAAGAAATTGTGACCCTTGACATCTGTTGTGTTATAGAATTACATCTTTTGGTAAGGGGTTTTCCCCAACTAGTCCAGTGTTTCCCAGCAGCAGGGGGTAAGGTCGTTGTTTGTTTACGTTCAAACAGGTCTTGTGCGTCAGAACGCAGGAGTCGAACCCCGGCTTTTTCCAAAAACGGCAACTAGACGTATTTAGCTGTCCAGTGGGTGGAAGATTTTGGACATTGAAATACTGTTAAGTGTACTTTGAAGCCAGTTTTTGTTCCTTGTTTTGTACAGAATCCTATGGAAGTTTGTTTAGGTACTCCCTCCCCTGAAACATTGCTTTGCGAGAGGTCACTGAACTCCAGCCGACTGACCCCGTGAGGCGGTTGCACAAAATGGCGCTTTTATACACAAAGCGGAAAAGGCCCACTTTCCAAATCCTACAGTCTATAAGCCGATATATTTCTACACCACAGTTTACACATGGATGCCTCTCACATGCAGCGTTCTACCCAGTCTTTAAGAGTTTGGGCCGCACTATTTTCTGTACCCGCATCACGGATAAAAACTGTGTTCTGCGACCGACCTTTGAAGAGAAACAGTAATTCATCGTGTTGACCCTTAATCCCCCATTGAATCATAGGAATAGCAGTGGGCACGGCTTACTTCTTATAAGTTATATACAACTAGCATGGCACATAAAGATAGATGGGGCAACCAAACTTACCTTCGTGCACATCATTGTTTCTGGAAAAAACGCTAGATATCCCTTACAGCAAGTCTTCAAAAGGTCGACACCACTCCTAAATCTATAACAAATGGCAACAGTCTCAGTAAAATGCGACAAGAGAATGGCATCCATTGTTGAGAGTCGCCTGATCATGAACCGACGGAATGCTACCGTTTTAGCAATGCTCAGTTGTTTTTCAAGATTTCTGAATGCCTGCGGAAATAGCAAGTTTCATGCGCAGATGAGAATGCCCCCTTACCACCCCATTCCTCCCCTCCCCTAAAATACGGTCACTCGATAAGATGGCCTCTCGGTACCCAACCTCGCGTGGTGCCGTGTATGATGTCAGCAATAAGTTAAACATACCTTCTCAGGAAAGGCATATTCCAAAGCAGACGTGCACAGCCACCGTAGTTGCCACAAATGAAAGTACCGTAGGCTGTAAACAGCGTTTGAATGAATGGGAGCCTCTTCTGGTTTCCGACTGTCCATACATTGGAACCATATGTGAATCATATGTACTGACCGAGTTCACCAAAGGGACTGTACATTATGTATATTAACACGGATGACCGTTGATTATGTCTATTCATGACACTGTATCTTAAATTGAAATATGTCCGTTTAAAGAACCTCATTGGTCTTTTGGCGGGATGAGCTTGAACCCGAAGCTCAGACCGCCGTAGAGAACAACTCTTCCTCACTCCCCCCAAGCATCTAATGAACTCTCTACTCAGAATCACATTCCTGTAAGGAATCCTCGGAATAGGCCAAACAAAGGTCACGAAGGGGTCGGTTATCTGTCGGTTTAAGTAGAATACGTTACATTTCAAAGATATCTTTTGATTGTTAATCGTTTCTTTTTTTTCTGCTTCTTGCACTCAACCAAGGACATTATATAGGACGACTATATAATGTCCTTGACTCAACTGACAAGGGTTGTTTCGGTCCGTCTGTTACGTGTCCCGTTTCCTGTCAGCGCCGGCGGCCTAATCTCCCAGCAGATCTACACGATGCACACACCAGCCAGAGAAGCTCCTACGGTGCATTGTGTATTGAATTACTGAAGAGTCTTCGGCCGCCGGACCAACAGTAACGTAGCCTGGATACCAGACCTTTCGCGCGATGCGATGATAAGCCTTTTTGGCCGGGGAAGACCTGGTAGTAGGGATAGAGTTGGCACCCGGGCGCTTGGCAGCCGAACCCTGATATCTATCGCGCTATTAGTGGGCCGTGTGCTGTCTGTGGCGGCGGCGCGAGTTGCTTCCCCGGCCGAAGGATTCTGAGCGCCAGTAGCGCGGTGGTCTGGCAACCAGGCTAACAGTAACGGTTAATCTCAGGGAAGTATATTCCAGCATCAGTATTCCGGTATCTTCGTGAGGACATAAACGGAAAACCAGACTTCAATGTAGATAAACAGTGTGCATTACCCCTTTACGTTAAATTTCTAAAGACTTACACATATAATTGCAAACTTTTTGAAAAACACTTCCTTGACTCAACGATACAACTGAAAAAGGGTTGTTCTGGTCCTTTTTAGAATCCTACTGTCCAAGCTTATGTTTACTCTCCTAAGCAAACGTTCGGCCCAGGTGGGTTTTTGATGTGTTGTTAGGCGTTTTTGTCGGGCTTTCTATTTCGTCAAGTTTTCTTTATATGGCCGGGTAACATAGGGAAAACAAAATAGAAAGCCCGACCAAGAAGCCTAACAACACGTCAAAAACCTGCCTGAGTCGAACCTCTGCTTTGAGAGTAGATGCTGTTTACCAAGGACATTATGACATTATAATGTCCTTGTGTTTACCTATAGCCTGGTTTGTTTTAACCGCGGTTCTAGTCACCGGCCCGTGACCGGCCAGCGGCGGGGAGGGGACATAAACCCCCGGACAGCTGGATTTTACGCTATACAGACATGTAAGTTCCTACCTGACCGAAAATTCTACTCTACTCTACTCTACCTACAGTTACGATTAATCAAAATCTGATCGACAGCAGAATCGAAGGCTTGGAATTGACGGCCGAATCGAGGGCTAGGTTCAGGTTGGTTATATCTTCATGAGGATAAAAACAGAAATCCCGAACGTTGTTAGTCTTGTAAGTATATGGTGTGAATGGTCCATTTTAAAAAAGACGTACAAATAACCCCAAACACACATGTAAAGCTCTGTGATCCTCTGTTAGTGACAGGTTCAGTACTAGATCTGACTGGTCCAGTCTGAGCCGTTGAAAGATCTAGAAAGTAAAGTAAAACTATATATACTTGTCTGAAAAGAAAGAACTGGAATTTGGAAATACCTTAGCCCTGTATTCGCCCTGCCCGGTACCCATTTATTTTCGAAACAGCCGTTGCCTTTTTCGTCCCAAGCAATTGAAAACTGACCATAGGCAATTTATGGAGCAAGGCAGCTATCTTTCTTTGTTAAAGAAAGGCTGCCAATGCGCCTACAGCCCAGCCGTATGATATATTCCCATGGGGCAGGTCAACTTTTCTTGGCGGTTAGATTTCGAGAGCTATAGGGTAAGGGAGTCTGTGAGCCAGATGGTTTCTCGATGTGTACAGTCCAGCGTCTTGGCTCTAACATTCTCCTAGGCCCTTCGTTCAGAATGTCAGTCACAGTCAAGCCTGGTTGAATAATCTTCAAGTTTTTCTAAAAGTAGATATTGACCTGTAGCAGCCCCGGCATGGTGTACATACATGTATCAAAGAATGTCTAGATGATATAAATTATTTCAACGCTTGTGAAAGCTCATGATCCTATACTATACACTCTTGCATTTGGTAGATTATATAGCCAATTGTGCTGTAGTAAAGTACCAGTAGACGCCATACATTGTATATTGTAAAATTGTTGTGCAATAGAGAAGAGTCTTCGGTGGGTCTTCGGTCAGATAGGGTGTACTCCCAAACTTTTCCAAAAACATTATCAATGCAAACCCCAGAAATTATCAAAAGATGTCCGCAATACCCCCCCCCCCCCCCCCCCTCGGTCCGAAATTGCAAAGCCGCCAAAGGGGACTGCAAAGGATGCTTTCATAGTGGTCTGAGTGTTCCAGTCTGCAATCCAGCCCTACTTTGGTACCATTCCCACTAGTAAAGAGGAGTAGAGAACGATGTGTTTTTCCAATCAGGGAGCTCCCTGAGGGAGCACATGCTAAAAGGAGAGTGGCCCTGCGGTCAGCCTCCAGAAGGCCTGGCAGGGGCTCCGCCCTCCTATCATGTGGAATATAATCTATATAAAATTTATATTAAGTCTGTTTCTTAGTTACAACACAGGTTTCCCTCCAAGATGTTGCGGTATCCGTGATGGTAAATGGACTTGTTACGTTTTTCGCCTTAAGTTAAGTACAGGCTAATCAGGCAACATTTGAGGTCATATGACCCACATACAGATATGACAAGGAATATTTTCCTTGGAAAGTTACGTGTGTTTTGACCTCCGATCTAGTTCTTCCTGGTTACAAATTCGACGATGACGAGGTAAAATATAAGGCAAGGTGGTCAGGAGGCAGTGTTGCATGAATGTTTAGAAGATCATTCAAGAAACCTATTGTTTTGAGGACCTAGCTTAGACGTAGGTTCAAAAGTAAGTTCATCTACAGCATGTTAATGCTTGATATCTCATTTGTATATACTTAATCCTATGACTATATTCCGTTTTCCCCCCAAAATGTGAAGAATGCGTCTTTCTATTTGACATCGTGGTGGAAAAACACAGATGGAGCTGTCTCATTAGCGTCCCTTAAGCTGGCACTGACAGCTTCATCTCCCTACTAAGACACCCCAGCGTGCCAGGCATGACCAGCATAGTAGGGCCCTGTAACTGTAAAAGGCCTTCCAGGCGGCGTCGGCGATAATGTTTGAGGGGAGCGCTGATTCGCGTTTTTCAACTTCGGGGTCTTTTGCCGAGGAACCCGTGTAGAACCCGTCAAGTGGCGGCTTATTTACTAATGTTCTCTAGCAAAAGACTAGCCTCCGATGCAGACTCAACCCGGCCGTTTTCTTTTTCAAGTTATTGTTTTTATACTATTATATTTTTTTCTTATTGCCAGCAATAAGAACAGAAATATAATAGTATAAAAACAATAACTTGAAAAAGAAAACAGCCGGGTTGAGTCTGCATCGGAGGCTAGCAAAAGACCCCGATTAGTTTTAAACATAATCACCGGCGCGGCCTGGGAGGCCTACAAAGCAGGTTGTCCTCGGGTGGCTATGAACTTGCTGTTTAAATCCATTGAGAGAAATTATATAATAGCTTTGTGTATAGTAAATTACGTTCATCAGAATTTTTAGCCATCAGCATTTTTCGGACTTAAATGTATTTGTGTACTTTTAATATACTCACTTAGTCAGCGGTTCGGCACATAGACAGGCGCTGGTTCATAGTCGGGAAACATTCCACAGGCACTTACGCCAAGGAGGTTATAGAGTAATAGTTATAGAGGCCCTATAACCTCCTGGCTTACACACAGGACGGCGTTTGTACTGACTCTGTTCTCTGACTCCCTCAGACTCTAGACTCTAGGCCTCTTTATCTCTCACTAAACAGCTTACGAATATTCTATTATTATTAATTAGCCAGACTGGTAATATCTTACACTTGTACGTGAGATGGTGTCTTCCAGCAAGCCCAATTGTCTTGCATATCAGTCTTGAAACGAATCGAAGGAGCGAGTGAACCCAACCGAGATTCGAACCCACGCCGAAACCGGCAGCCCAGATCACAGGCACGCACGCCTAGGCTAAAAGGTCGCGACCAGATAGACTGGTCAGTTGGAGGCGCTTGAACCCCCACTGTTACCAGTATACAAACCGAGAAACCCTAGCCTGGCCACAGGTGGTGGGCAAAGGTATTGTCGTTGAATAGCTGCTGAAGTTCCGATCGTGACGAAGTACTCACGGGATCACCCGTGCCGAGCTTCCAAGCGAAACCCGAAGCGGTGCCGAAGGCACGAGGGGGGTTCGGAGAGCCGAACCGAACTCTGTCTGAGCGAGAAACCATCCCCGCTAATGAGGGGGGGGGGGGGCATTTCCGGAGTGAGCGACGGAAGAAACCGTCTTCGGGAGCATTTGAGCGAAAACATGTACCGCGGCGGTTACCCACCATAAATACCGTAGCCTAAAGCCCGTGGCCTGGCTCGTAGGCGCCCTCGAAATGAAAACCGCAAAGGAAAGCTGACCCCCTTTGTAACGGATCCTCCGCTCTAGCTGTAGGCATGCAAGCGGCTATCCTTGTCATTTCGAAATTACACAACAAAGCACGTTGCCTTGCTTGACATGGGTTTTGTACTGTTGGTGGGAAGAGAAACACTGTTTAGGAACGGTTTAAGCGCATCCTACCTAACCGAAGACTCGACAGGTTATGTACATGTACAAATCGAGAAACCATCTGGCTCACAGGCTCCTTTACCCTGGCCCTCGAAATATATTAAACCGCCAAGGAAAGTTGACCTGCCCCATGGGAAAATAGCATACGGCTGGGCTGTAAGCGCATTGGCAGCCTTCCTTGACCCAAGATAGTTGCCTTGCTCTAAAAAGTGTCCATGGTCAGTTTTCAATTGCTTGGGACGAAAGAGGCTCCATAGTAAGTTTTCAATCTTTAGGAGATTTAACGTAAAGGGGTAATGCACACTATTTATCTACAATAAAGTCTGGTTTTCCGCTTTTGTCCTCACGAAGATACCGGGATACTGATGCTGGAATATACTTCCCTGAGATCAACCGTTAATGTTGGTCCGGCGGCCGAAGACTCTTTAGTAATTCTATACACAATGCACCGTAGGAGCTTCTCTGGCTGGTGTGTGCATCGTGTAGATCTGCTGGGAGATTAGGCCGCCTGCCGCTGACAGGAAACGGGACACGTAACAGACGGACCGAAACAACCCTTGTCAGTTGAGTCAAGGACATTATATAGTCATCCAATATAATGTCCTTGGTTGAGTGAAAGAAGCAGAAAAAAAGAAACGATTAACAATCAAAAGATATCTTTGAAATGTAACGTATTCTACTTAAACCGACAGATAACCGACCCCTTCGTGACCTTTGTTTGGCCTATTCCGAGGATTCCTTACAGGAATGTGATTCTGAGTAGAGAGTTCATTAGATGCTTGGGGGGAGTGAGGAAGAGTTGTTCTCTACGGCGGTCTGAGCTTCGGGTTCAAGCTCATCCCGCCAAAAGACCAATGAGGTTCTTTAAACGGACATATTTCAATTTAAGATACAGTGTCATGAATAGACATAATCAACGGTCATCCGTGTTAATATACATAATGTACAGTCCCTTTGGTGAACTCGGTCAGTACATATGATTCACATATGGTTCCAATGTATGGACAGTCGGACACCAGAAGAGGCTCCCATTCATTCAAACGCTGTTTACAGCCTACGGTACTTTCATTTGTGGCAACTACGGTGGCTGTGCACGTCTGCTTTGGAATATGCCTTTCCTGAGAAGGTATGTTTAACTTATTGCTGACATCATACACGGCACCACGCGAGGTTGGGTACCGAGAGGCCATCTAATCGAGTGACCGTATTTTAGGGGAGGGGAGGAATGGGGTGGTAAGGGGGCATTCTCATCTGCGCATGAAACTTGCTATTTCCGCAGGCATTCAGAAATCTTGAAAAACAACTGAGCATTGCTAAAACGGTAGCATTCCGTCGGTTCATGATCAGGCGACTCTCAACAATGGATGCCATTCTCTTGTCGCATTTTACTGAGACTGTTGCCATTTGTTATAGATTTAGGAGTGGTGTCAACCTTTTGAAGACTTGCTGTAAGGGATATCTAGCGTTTTTACCAGAAACAATGATGTGCACGAAGGTTAGTTTGGTTGCCCCATCTATCTTTATGTGCCATGCTAGTTGTATATAACTTATAAGAAGTAAGCCGTGCCCACTGCTATTCCTATAATTCAATGGGGGATTAAGGGTCAACACGATGAATTACTGTTTCTCTTCAAAGGTCGCAGAACACAGTTTTTATCCGTGACGCGGGTACAGAAAATAGTGCGACCCAAACTCTTAAAGACTGGGTAGAACGCTGCATGTGAGAGGCATCCATGTGTAAACTGTGGTGTAGAAATATATCGGCTTATAGACTGTAGGATTTGGAAAGTGGGCCTTTTCCGCTTTGTGTATAAAAGCGCCATTTTGTGCAACCGCCTCACGGGGTCAGTCGGCTGGAGTTCAGTGACCTCTCGCAGAGCAATGTTTCAGGGGAGGGAGTACCTAAACAAACTTCCATAGGATTCTGTACAAAACAAGGAACAAAAACTGGCTTCAAAGTACACTTAACAGTATTTCAATGTCCAAAATCTTCCACCCACTGGACAGCTAAATATGTCTAGTTGCCGTTTTTTGAAAAAGCCGGGGTTCGACTCCTGCGTTCTGACGCACAAGACCTGTTTGAACGTAAACAAACAACGACCTTACCCCCTGCTGCTGGGAAACACTGGACTAGTTGGGGAAAACCCCTTACCAAAAGATGTAATTCTATAACACAACAGATGTCAAGGGTCACAATTTCTTTCTGGATTTGAAAAGTTAACAGATGTCTGGTCTCCCTGCCTGAAAAAATGGCCAGAAATTGACCAAAGATTTCACCGGGAAAAACTTCTCAAAATCAGTAACAAAAAAAAATGCAAACTGGGCTTTGTGCGCATGGCCATTAACCGGTCCCTCCCCTTCAAAGTGGGCGTAAGGAGCCGATACGCCGACAGGATTTTTGTTTTGTTTTTTGTTTGTTATTTGTAGGTTGTACCCTAAACTCAAACATATTCGTTTTTCGTATTTCTCAAGTGCACCGCGCAAAAATTTTTACCGCGTTGAAGCTAGTCACCTTGGGGCCCGTACATCCACATAGGCCGGAAACGTGTTCTGCTTCCCTTCAAACCGGCTGTCTTTTTAGATTTTGACTGGGCCATATCATAGGACCGTAGGGTTTATTTGAATGACGGTTCCCTATCAACAGACGTTAGGAGTGCCAAGAATGTTATTGACCCAAGTCAAGATATTCGCGTTATATATATATATGATTACCAGCCGTCTTTGTTTCCCTAATACTAGTAATAAGGCCGTTATGAGACACCTTCTGATCTTCTGAAGTCCACGAGGGACTTACATCAAAGCTGTGTGATAGAAGCAATGAGGTGATAGTTTTACCTGCACCACAGTCAAGGAACGAACATGAATAGAGGGTGACTTTGATCATTCTCCTTCCATAATATTATATTACTACCTCTTACTATTCATGAGCCCTTTTCCTTATCTTTCGCCAGTTGCTAGAAATTTCTCGTGTGAATATAGCTACTGGTTGTTGCCTACTGGTTTCTGTTTACTGTATATGCAGCTCTTATTATCGTGTATGTTTACAGAAAATGTATTCATTAAAATTTTCCATAGTTCGCCAGTATACAAAGATAAAGACTATTCAGACAGCCCTGCCTCACAATGCACGGTTTCATATCGTCTTCATATCAAAATTACAGCACAATCAAGCTATCACTAGTACTGATCCCACACGCGATCGCAAGATGGATTGTAATCTTTCTGAACGTACATTTTATGCAGTGGATTCCTATATGTAACGTTGACCATGTCTCTAATGAATGTATCATGAGGAATACCTGAACCTATTGGCTGTTCTTATGGGCTGTACCTAAGCAAAATATGTTCTCCTGCTTCAGTTGTTCTCTTGTTTCCGATTGTTATATGTTTTTTTTTTCTTAACTGCAGTCCTTAGCCGAAATTTGTATTCCATTTAATCTCGTCTTGCATATACGTAGCCTAGTGTTGTATGTAGGTATGCATGCAATAGTGTAATGCATGTAAATGTATACGCCAAACGACGTGTCTGTGTTTTGTCTGGACTTGTGCTATCATGCATGCTGTGTGTAAAACACGATTTGGGCCACATATTGTGCTATATCAGTGTGTTGGATTAGGTGTTATTCTCCAATCAATCATCCATTCATTCATTTGCTACAGGTTGCTGTTGAAAGAACCACGATGGCTTCAGGTTGCTGTTCAGAGAAACAAAATGGTTGGAAAAGACGAGGGAACGTAGTAAGCAAGGATGGTCTAGTAGTGGTCGCGCTGACGGGAGAACGGCAAGCTACAAGAAATAGCCAGGGTCGAGAGCGTACGTGTAAGGGTAGTGCAGGTTTGTTGGGCTTGACCGAACTGATAATGACGTCTTCTCACGACAAGTGGAAGAGCCTGGCTTCAACCGGCGAAAGCCATATGTCCTAACAAGTACAAGAATAATCAAGATGAAAAGAAATTATTAAGGGTTTATCCCCTTGATACTCTGTAATCAGTGGTTTGATAAATTACAAGTAGCTGAACGTCAAATCTTAAACAGATTGTTACTTTACGCATCTTTTGATATTCATAGTTTATCGATACACATATGTATTTACTGACAGCCTCAATTGCAAATACCATCCACTAAGCAAGGCCTTGGAGAGGGTGAAAAATTATTAAGGCCTAAAGATGCTTTATAGGAATATGTATATACATGTACTGTCTACATTTGCAATACTTTCTCAATGTATCGAACGAAAACAAATTGTGAGTGAATTGCCATGGGAAAATCCATAAGACAGCAAATATGAGACCACTTTTCCTAAGATCGTTTCATTTTTTCCTGACAAGGTAACAGTATCAATTGCACTAAAACTTTTGTAAATCTGTAAATCTGTAAAACTCAATTTTGCATCTATTGTTAAATGTAGCTTTCTTCTCTGTGTCCTCTGTTTTGAGGATTTAAATCAAATTTAATTCGTTTTGATTTGAAGTCATGCGCAGGGACAGTCGCTCCCGGCTATTGACGAAATAGTGGACGTCGGCCCGTTCTCCCGGAAGGGCAATCGCCACACCTACTGGAAGAACAGCCGCTCCCAGCTACCGGCCGTGCAATTATCTTCAGCTACCGGCTGGGAAATTTCCCTCATCTACCGACAGGGCAACTGCCTTCATCTACCAGCCGGGCAACTGCCCTGAGCTACCAGCCGGGCAACTGCCCTGAGCTACCAGCCGGGCAACTGCCCGGTGCTACCAGCCGGGCAACTGCCCTGAGCTACCCCCCGGGCAACTGCCCTGAGCTACCGGCCGGGCAACTGCCCTGAGGTACCGGCCGGGCAACTGCCCTGAGGTACCAGCCGGGCAACTGCCCTGAGGTACCGGCCGGGCAACTGCCCTGAGGTACCGGCCGGGCAACTGCCCTGAGGTACCGGCCGGGCAACTGCCCTGAGGTACCGGCCGGGCAACTGCCCTGAGGTACCGGCCGGGCAACTGCCCTGTGCTAGCTGCTGGCCGGGCAACTGCCCTGAGGTACCGGCCGGGCAACTGCCCTGAGGTACCGGCCGGGCAACTGCCCTGAGGTACCGGCCGGGCAACTGCCCTGTGCTAGCTGCTGGCCGGGCAACTGCCCTGAGCTACCATTCAAAATGATGAAATCAAGACGAGACGGCTGAATAATACAAATATTGGTCAGGGCAATCGCCCCCACTAGTCAGACATTTCAGAAAATAAGTGTCGTTAAAAGACAAATACTTGTACAAGATGACGTGATTTTTTGAAAAGTTCAACCCTCAATTTTCGAATTTTCAAGGAAAAAAAGAGGAATAAAATGGATTTTCCCTTATTATTTTTGATTCTGTTATGTGCAGTGGTGGTGCATTGTGGTCTAATGTCAAAGTTTAAGGACCCTCACTTCAAAGCAATTCTATGTCAAGCTGTTTTCACAATGTTTCAAGGTTGATGTTTGTTTACTTCTGTGGGCACTTAACCTCTGACCTTACCCACAATCCTCTGCTGCATTGGAGTTTTGGCTGCAAGATTTTTTTTCAAATTGCTTTTTGGGCAAAAATGCAAATGACAGTCTACTATGTACCATTATTGGTGACCGATTTTCCAGTGTTTACTTCATGGGATGCACCAAGCCAGCTAGTCTGATAGCCCAATACTTTCTCTATTAGATTACCCGTGTGCAAAGCAAAATCGTATAAAACCAGTCTCTGACAATGTTTATCATCATCATTGTTGTCTCTAACAACTTATTTTCCTTGTCATTGGTAGAACCATCTTATGCCACACAATCCGCCTTCCAGTAGAAAGTTAATGTATCATAAATATGTTATTATAAAGATGAATTGTCTGAAGTTCTGCTTTTGTTGTCAATCATTTGTAGAATTTTGCTTCTCGGTGATGATGGTGTTATTTCTCTTCTAAACAATACGGCTTGTGACCTTTCTTTCAAAATGTTGGGATCAAAACAATCAAGTAGCAGTAGGATTTGTCTCACCCATGCAAATTACGATGTTTGGAGCTCATTCAGTGATTAGTTTAACCTTTACTTAAAAACTAAAGACAAAAATGATTTGATTTGGTCGTGTTTTTTTTTGTTAATTTCGTTTACACTAAAGGTAAATTAATCATGTTGGAACAAAAGACCTGAACAAAAGATATTGCTTTGTTTCATGGTTTTAGTTTTTGTTTTGTTTCGTAACGATAAAATCACTTGTTGTCTTGGGCTACACGAAGAAAACAACAAATCATGTTGCTCGAACCTGTAGCATCGTGTAATCTCCAAGCAGATCTAACGGTTGCAAAGACCGTATTCTATTGCAATAGAAACTCCTTTTGCCAGTTGGATACGGTCTTTGCAACCGTTAGATCTGCTTGGAGACTAAGCATCGTTTTCAAAGGGCGACATCTTGGCAGTAGATGATATAAACATATAATGATAAAATTGTGTAATAAAACACTTGAGATATGACGAGTTACATCTAAACACCATGTTTATTTTAATTCCCATAGCCTTGAGTCCATATCTTTCCCATTTTGCTTCTCTAAGTATATGTTCTCACAGATGGACAAAACTTCCTCTGATTGTTGTGGAGGATAAGATTGATACTCGAGAAAACAAATAAAACAAAATGTGGCATTGCAATGGCAAGATTTCGAGAAACAAACTCACAGAACAAAACTAAATAGTGTGACAAAGGTACATTTTACTTTTCAATACGTAGTCATCGATACAAAGTTGGCACCCTCTGATTCGCTTTTCTGACAGAAGACCAAATGAGCGTTACACTAGAAAGTACAGTAAGTTTTCTGTGATTACTAAGATTTGACTAATATTGAACAGCTATTACAGCAAATCTCACAATCACATCAATTTCTGTCAATATGCAAATTTTGATAATATAACGGTTGACTAACATGAAACATTCCATTACTACAAGTTACATTTCGATTGTTATCCAGAAGTTGTTGTCTAATATGTGATGTCTAGCAGGTCTAGACGTCACTTAACTATCGTTACAGCAAATCACACAATTGCATCATCTTGACATGTGTATCAAATGAAGAGCTCTGTCAACTTGCTAACGGTTGACTAACAGAAAACAGTTATACACCGTTATCACTAACCACAATTACATTTCTGTCTAGATGTTGTGGTCTCTAACAGCTGTTGCCTAATACATGTAGTTCCAAAAATCACTTTACTATTGTTACTACATGCTTGTCCCTGGTTGAATAAGAAACTGATTATCATTTCTTATGAAAACAGCACCATGGGACAAACGGCCCTTTTATTTCTAGATGACATAAGGTGTAATCAGTCATTTATCTCATTAAACCTTGATTGACAACTCTGCAGCTGGTTGCTTCAATCAATTCAAAGACAAAGTGTTTTTCTTTGCTGAAAAGATGATCAGAACAACGCTCTTTTTTCCACGGCATAATGTTGACTGATAATAAAACTTGACAGATCCATCCTGCAGGAACTGTTCTGGTGATTCAAAAGTAGTACAAACAGTTGTCATCTACTAGAATCCAAAGAATATGGGGAAAACAACTTGCTTGTTTGGCCTCTAGATCTTGCTTTAGCCTTAGATTTGAAAATCTCCTGTAATGTTTTCTTGCTCTGATGTTCTTTGAAGAACCGCCCCACAATGCAAAATTGGTTGAAAGAGCGCAGCCTGTTGACTAGGTACGTCCTGGAGAGACAATAGAGTGTACAAAATCGTCAAAAATCTTTGTAGAAACAACATGGATGATTTGACGGCATATTCAAACCAACAGATGAGTAAATGCAAGTTTATCATATCAACAAGAGAAACGATAAGATCATCATGTGAAGTACCTGGAGTGACCTGGCAGATGAAGCGGAGCTGATAGTAGCATGGTGTGTCGTACCACATGTGTCCTCGGAGAGGTACATTGCCAGAGACGACGCAGTCTTCATCGGCCCCACCGCTATCTGGTTGTCCTGGGCTCCACAGTCTGTACCTTCCAAGGGCTGAGCCATCCAACCACTTAAATGTGCCCTCTTTTTCTTGATCTTGAAGGCCGATCCAGAACACGAGATCAGATACTCCTCGGCTTTTCTTCGACATGTAGAAGGAGGCTAGGAAGGCGTTGGTCTTAGCGTCTCGGGGCATGGCAAGGGTACCTCCTTCTTCACGACATGTTGTGACCGAGTCGATGAAGGTCTTAGGTGTGTTGAACACCTTGTAGCACATTTCGCGCTTCCTTTCATAGCCGTTCGGACAAGATCTGGCTGAAAAATATACTCTGTGTCCATTAAGCCCATGGTACTTATACTTCCCCTAGACGAAGTACGTCCATGTAGTGTGTGGCTATGAACGAAGTGAACATGTGTGAGATTATGACATGCAAATGAGGAACATTCGCTTCTCCCTCAAGCGAATGTTCAAAGAAATAGACCAAGGTGGTGGGACTGGGTAACATCTACCAGGATCAAAATACATTGATGATGGCATTGAAATACAACAGAATTGACAGTACAGAGTAGGGTAGGACAGAAAAGTATAAAAAATAACATAGTATACTGCAAATGCAGAAATCTTGGCGATGGTTTTATGTTCGCGGTTTTCGCGGCGACCGTTTCACCGCGAACTTAAAGCCTCCGTGAACATTTCTGTCCAATACTGTAGCAGTATGTGACTATAGCGCTGCCGCAAACTTGAAAACACCGCAAACACTCTATTTTCGCCTTAGCGCGAAATAAAAACCAAGCGAACTTGCATTTACAGTAGTATGATAAATTCATTAAACGGAATGGATTCCATTTTAGACATTAGAATAAAATAACAAAAATAGAAGAGAGGAAAACAGAAGAAAAGCAAGAATGATAACAAAACAGCGCAGAAGAGGGTAGGTCACATGGGTAGCATAGTACAATATCAAATAGAATGGGGTTCATTTTCATATGTATACAGTGGATTGAAAAAGAACATATAAGATTCGAAAAGAAAAGAATAAAATGTAGCATAGAACAGTAGCAAATCTATTTTTTAAAAAGCGATAGATGATATGATATGATGAAACAATGTTATGATGAAAACAATACAACATTATATTTCAACAGGTTAGCTGATGCACTTTTCACAATTTCAGAGGTTTTGAATTGACACCAGAATCTGATTTGCAGGAAAGAAACAACATTAAGAGTTTTCCTCCATGTCCAGGTCTCGGGCATGTTGGGTTACCGGGAGGTCCAGCAGGACCAATAGCCCCGGGGAGTCCAGGTGGCCCGGGAGGCCCGGTACAGGCAGGGCCAGCAGGCCCCATGGGTCCCTTCTCTCCTGGAGGTCCAGGGGGACCAGCAGACACAGGACCAGCCGGCCCCATGGGTCCCTTATCTCCTGGAGTACCAGGTGGCCCGGCAGACACAGGACCAGCCGGCCCCATGGGTCCCTTGTGTCCTGGTGGACCAGGGGGCATGGCAGACACAGGGCCGGCCAGCCCCATGGGTCCCTTCTCGCCTGGAGGTCCAGGTGGTCCAGCAGACACAGGGCCGGCCAGCCCCATGGGTCCCTTCTCTCCTGGAAGACCAGGTGGTCCAGCAGACACAGGGCCAGCCGGCCCCATGGGTCCCTTCTCTCCTGGAGGTCCAGGAGGCCCAGCAGACACAGGGCCGGCCGGCCCCATGGATCCCTTCTCTCCTGGTGAATCAGGAGGCCCGACAGACGCAGGACCAGCCGGCCCCATGGGTCCCTTCTCTCCCGGAGGACCAGGTGCCCCAGGAGAGGCTTGGCCAGCTGGGCCCATTGGTCCCTTCTCTCCTGGAGGACCAGCAGATGGTCCTACTTTCCACGTTAGGCCGGGTCGCACACACATCATAAAAGATAAATATGATGGTTAGCTGACGTAAAATTAAGATTTTAACTGCGCAAACTTTTTCAAAATGTTTTGATTTATTGTATTGCTTTGCGTTAGTGGAATGTAACAAGATTTATGAGTATGTTGAAACGCATTTGTGATAAGGACGAAATTCGGCTTGTGTTGCCCGCGAGATCCATACCGAATAGAATCATCATCAAAATGCAACAATGATTTATTTTTAATTTTTAGATAATGTACATAGATACACAATCATTCCAACACAATAGCATTTAGGAGGGTGTTTCTTAGTTTAGTCAGAGGTGAATCCCGTAGATATTGGTGTATGATGCACTTTTTTACAAACAGCAGACGACATCTCTTCTTAAAACATACTCTTACACTATGCATATAGATACAGATGCCTAGGAAGACGGACTAGCCATTGCCACTTATTTTTCTATGAATGAGCTTGGCCAATTAGATCGTCACATAGTCAAGTAGCAAGAACAGCTCAGTTCATCCAATTACAGGCCAAATTATAGGTCATTCCAACTTACCTGACGACTTCCTTATCTCATGAAGAAGCTCCTCCAAGGAAGCAGTTCGGTTTCGCTCGATCCTCAGTACTAGTTGGGTTAAGGCGGCCCAGGAAGTATTATTCCATACATATCAATACATATCCTGTAACTTTCGATAGCCATGTCGCACCACGATGAAACTTCACACAGTTTTAGAACTACTTAAAACGCATTGAATAAATTATACTTTAGTTTTTCTACAGCTAGATTTTGGGTTAGAAATACACATTTTGATTAAAAATAGCTGTGTATTTCATGGGTTTACGCGCGCAGGCGGTAACACCAACTTTCATTATGATATTATACAAGAAGAGAGCTAACCTCATACAAATCATTTTTGTCCGAGGCTATTTTGTTTAAAATGACGATCAAATTATTTTTTTGGGTCAAAAACATCAGAAACCACTATTTTTGGGTCATATTTTGTTAAAAATTCGCCCCAGTTTAAAAAAATCAAAATCTATGCAAAATAGCCCCGGACAATTTTGATAAGAAAGCTATAATGAAGAATATTTGATTACTCCAAAGATCAAGTCTGTTGTTTTGAGCCGCGCGTAATGCCGTAAAACTCATAACCCGATCTCACACACGCAGCTCGTTGTCTCCTGCGAAATCCAACACCTGTGACGTAACGACCGTTCCCTTCGAACACCATATCGAACATATAGAACCCCGTTCTATTTGGAACACCTCCGTCAAAACAGCGCTAGTAGGACTCGGCGCGGCACATGTTCGTGGAGGAGACCTTCCAAACCATTTGATTGAAACATTTAGAATGTAATACAATCCAAATCATGGCCTATAAAACAATTTTGTACATATAACGTTACGTACACCTGAGATATATATGATTGGGCAGTGGAATAGACCTTGCGCCCCCCGAATTGCTCTGTAGTGGAACATTTCGAACCGTGTTCGAGTTCGGCCGAGCCCCTGGCCAGGCACGCGGCCGAACTCGAACACGAATTTTAGAGCCTGGGCTGCCTTAACCCAACAGAGGAGGTCTAGATTGCGTTTCAGTACGTCAACAGTGTTGGATAGTTAGGACGTCTCCTATGATTTAGAATTTCAAAAGAGAACTAAGAAAACACAGGAGCAGATTTGATCCCGATAACAAAAGATACATCGATATGAAAATTACAAATTATATATATTTGTAAACATGGACCTCTAGTCGCTCAGGAGGTTTTTTTTTTTTTTACAACTGTTGGGCCGGGTCACGTTCTGTCAGTTTGATAGTTGCTAGTGTACTTACGATGACAAGTTTAGGCGTCTAGACAATATAGACATTCCAACATGATAAACATTCAAAAACTGTAATGCTGCCTGAAAAGCAACTATGGGAGAGCAAAATGCGTGATTCAGCAATGTTTACTTCTCTGTTGATGAATATCATCAGGGCGAGTCCCCCAGAGATCAGGACCACAGCAGTAATGGCGGCCACACAGCTCAGATAGGAGCTGATGAAGGAGCGACAGAGAGCACGGCGGCCGCCTACTCCGCCCGGATACGTGTTGTCCGCTGAAAATATTATCATTCAGGTTATTGTAAATCAGGTCTAAACTTTCTTTAGCAAGAACTCAGACACATCATACCTCCATCAGAGTTGACAAGCATCGAATTCCTGCCATGCAGCACGTAAGAGACATAGAATTTGTCGTGAAGGTAATTAGAAAGTATCAACACCCTCAACCACTTGTGGTAAGTGCCATCTTCCTAGCGTACACTAGTCAATATGGTGGCACCCATATAATGAAACATATGTTACCATAGAATATGCATTGGCACTACATTCCTCTCCACTCAAAAATCAGCCCTATACGGCTAAAGGGACCCATGTGTACCCAAGATTGACAAATAAATGAATGAATAAATGAATACCACAGAAAGCAGAAGTAATCAATGAACATGTCCCTGCCAAAAGAATTTCCAGTAAGTTTGGTAAACAAAACTTACCACCTAGCATTTCATTATGCAAATAACACCATTTCTTGCATAAGTAGTATTTGTTAATGTTCCACCTGTCATACATTATATACGTTACATGGATTGAAATCCGATTAATATGGAATTAAAACATTATTCATTCAAACACCCCATTCTGTATATATCTGTCTAAAGCCATCTGCCACCAAGGAGATTATCCAGCTTATCCAGAACAAAAGACACAAAAAGTGGAAATTTCTGCTTCAGTACCAACGTCGGCTACCAGAACTTTCGTGCGAACGCAAAAGCCAACAGCATACAAAATGTCATATCAACTCATCCATAGATTCTAGAGTTATCCTGCTAAACGACAAACACCGTCATACCACTACGAACGTCACCGAAACATTAATATCGGCGAAGGAAATCACTGTAAGACCATATGCATGGTTGTGATATAAAATCAACCAATAAATTGACCTAGTATAAACTTTCACTACTCAGTCTGACCTGGCAACCGTGCAAATAAAAGGCAAAACCACTCAGTCATTTTGATATCTGAAGACAACGGTTAACAGATAAGATACGAAGGTTTGGATGCACATGAAAAGGAGATGCCATCATCAAACCACAAGAATATAGATTAACAACCACACAGGCACACCACGCCGAGGCTGGTATAGTGGTAGGTTGGCAGGCAAGTGCTATGCAGAGCACTGGCTAATTCTGGTTTCTAAGATTTCCAAATATACATCTGAAGTGTTGACAGATTTTGAGACGCATAGCTATCAACTGAAAGTCAATTCAACTGTGAGTAAGATGCTTGCACTTCATAAATACAGACAAGACTTTTCGATACAAGAATTCAGACTTGACTAGGCCAAGGGCCTGATCTTTGTTGAAAGTCATTTCAAACGAGGATTTGAAACTGAAGGTCCATACAATACGTGGCCTGCTGTGCGGAACAAATTGTGTATTGCACTGTATTGGGTATTTATTTTTGCTATACATGTATATGCAACTATCTGGGTCGTTTTGTTCTAGTCTGACAACGTTTTCGTGAGAAAAACAGTGGACTAAAAGGCAGTTTTTTTAAATCTTCAAAACACTTAATGTGAGTTAATATGCAAATTTCTTCCCGTTGTCTTCTGTGATACCATATTTTTGTTCCTTAGGGCACACCCGACGGATCCGCTCCAGCGTATAACACATTATTATTATTTTTTTTACCAAATATATATGATGTGTTACACATTATGATGTTGGAAGTATGTTCGGGGTCAATTTAGCTACTAATAATAACAAGAAGAAAACATTTTATAGGGATCCACATTCCTGGTGTTTAAACTAGAATTCTACTGCATGTTCATATAGAAATGCACATATGCACGTTCCGTATATTATGTGACGAGACTGACGACACAAATTTAGCTTAGTACAGAAACATCTGTTACCTGTAGATCTGTACACTGCGTGGCGTTTCACCGCCTCTGCTTCTTCGTAAGTGTGTGAAGACTCTTCTAGCCCTTCTTCTAACTCGTCAGCGGTGTCTTTGCCACGGAGGTCACTTCGTCGTTGCCATGGCCCGCTTGAACCACTATTCTGGATGGGATGAGAATTGACCGACTGCCCGCTTGTTGGGCCGCTGTCGGGCCCCTTTTGGGGGGCCTGGACTGGGTGCGCCTCCTCGTACATTAAATTTTGTACACTTCTGGCAGGTAACAGTTGGGCGTGCAGTATTACAGAGAAAGATGCACGAGTATTACAAAGAATATCAAGATTAGTTCCTAGAAGTTGAAACACAGATGCCCTTATCTTGAACAAAACGCACGTAATAAGGCGAATGGCATTCTGTTTTTCTGCAGTAACAGACCAATTTTCGCCGAATAATAAGATCTAAGAGTGTCTTATCAAAGCACCCTCTTCAAAAGCTCCTTAAGAACTCGTGATTTAATTGCCGTGTTTCTTGCTTGCTCCTCGTTATTGTAAATATTTATGCCACCTCCGTGATTCGTAACATAGAAGATATGCCATTTGCGCCACTCAGATTGACATTAGACGATTTTAGATATAACCTGAAATGATATTGACACGAACCAAAGAAGTTTCTACATTGCTTCATCGAGATTTAAAATGA
Organism: Branchiostoma lanceolatum; assembly: GCA_035149815.1. Taxonomy (NCBI): domain Eukaryota; kingdom Metazoa; phylum Chordata; class Leptocardii; order Amphioxiformes; family Branchiostomatidae; genus Branchiostoma; species Branchiostoma lanceolatum. The sequence goes on along the minus strand of CM068883.1, from coordinate 12,021,201 downwards.
AAAAAAAGTTAATGCCGTATCATTGTGTGATTGTTAAACAATATCCCTCTCAGCTTGTTTGGCCGCTGTCGGGCCCCTTTCTTGTGACCCGGATTGGCTGCGCCTCCTCGGACATTAAATTTTGTACACTACTTTCAGGTAACGGTTAACCGATTGGGCATGAAGTCGTTAACAGAGAAAGATGCATGTATATTTCAAACAAATATATCCAGATTAGTTCCAAGAAGTAGGAAAACATTTGCTCTTATCTGGAATAACAGGCACGTTATTAGGCGAATGGCATTTTGTTTTTCTGCACTAACAAACCAATTTTCGCCGAAAACTAAGATCTAAGAGTCCCCCATCAAAGTAAACTCTTTAAAAGGTACGTGCTCGTGATTTAATTGTTTTAGGTTTTTGCTTGCTTCCCGTGATTGTAAACATTTATGCCAACTCTGCGCTTCGTCACAGAAAACACGCCACTTGCGCCACTCAAATCAACATCAGGCGATGCTAGATATTACACGAGATCTGAAATGATGATGATGATGATGATCCCTCGTAGCTTGCCACATTCGAGACAGATTTGAAGAAAGAAAGCGATTTTGGTCACTTGATATGGAAACAGGCTTTACGATAAATATTGTTTCTTGCTGTTTTACAATGATCGTAAATGCGATTTGTGTCAACATCTGCGTTTATACATGGGTATATTATCGAAAACAGACTTATTATTAAACATTACGCGCAATCTCCGCCACGATGAGCGAAAAACATTGGATGAACATTTTAAGGTTAATACTAAATTATTGTTCTAAAAACTACTTTTTCTGATTGATATATGCTCACAGGCAGTCGATACAAATATATTAAATGATAGACAATGTATTACCGAATGTGAAGAGCTTTGCATGCTTGAATCATGAAAGTGTCTTTCTGATGGATGTTTAAAGTCAAAACTTTGTAGTGTTTTCATCACTAAATTTTAAATTGGAGATCATAAAAAGATCACTTGGATTATTGAAAGATTGATATCAGATTTTTTGGAAGACCCTGGAGATCACTGAGCTCTTAAATTCTTGTATTCTCAACTAGTTTTTTTATGAACCCCCCACTGTATGGGTAGACTATTTGCTTGTACACTTTTTGCATGCATCTGTTAATCACGCCCGAGTTATATTACTGTTGTTTTGTTTGCGCTCTTTGCTTTCATCTAATAGCATGATCCAGATTAGTCTCTTCTTTTCACTCAACGAAATCAAAGAAAATAGTATGAAAGTAAACATTACCAAATGAATAACAAACATCACATGTTGTAGATTGGAAACCAATCATAGAAAAAACATTACAGATGCAATCTAATTTCTCGCTCTTTTACAAACATTATCCGTATACATTCATCCATGTTGAGAATGAGCAATTCAATTTCTAAAGTCAATCTGATGTTACAGCATAAAATATGTTGCCACTGATTCTTGATTAGTCTATTCTTTGACATCTATTTTTCAAACTTCAGCAGCTGCTTAGTAATAGTAATACGCCACAGGATAAAGAGCTGCCATACAAAACATGCTTTCGGACTGTTGCATCTAGATGATGGCACTTGTCAGGTTTATGGTGGTCAAAATCCAAAAGTTGATTTATCACATGCGTCACTATAGACGCAAAAATCAATAAAAAAGTTAAGAGAAAGTATAGATTAAAAAACAAACTATGAAAGCAATCAATATTTGAAGAGCTATAAAATCCTGCTTTGCACAATGGAGACCAATCCTATAATATCTGATTGTTTATCTCGCGAAATATTTAGAAACAAAAAGGTTACAGATACAATTTTTTTGGCTTAAATTTCTTTGAGTAAAAGCAACGTTCATGGATGTATCTATCTATTGTAAAATACTCATTACACCATAAAAGACGTTGCTACATTCTTCCTGAGTCAGAAAATCTGACTGCTATGTATGTTAGAGTCAAGTAGTATGTATCTTTGCTAAAATCTCCAAAACTATAAGATTCTAACGTGAAAGTTAAATGCCGATACAATTATTAGATTGTCGACGAAAATGATGTTGTTGTTTTTTCTTTTGTTGTAAGATTCCAGTCTAAATTTTTGATGTAAACACAGAACCATTTCAGTAACTATCTTGGCACTATATGAATTATGTTTTAAGATACTGATAACGCTTGAGACATGATGGGTTTCGTCTAAACACCATGTTTATTTTTCTTAGCTTTCTATAGTCTTGAGTACAGCTCTTTGCCATTTTGCTATTCAGAGAACTTTGCTGTTACAATTTGAAGGGTTATTTTTTTTCCTTACTGATAGACAGAACTTCCTCGCATGTTATTGAGAATAGATACTCACGAAAACAAATGACAAAAAATTAGCATTGCAGCCCAACTATGAAATGGCAATATTTCAAGAAACAAACTCACTGACAAAACTAAATAGCATGGTACCTGTCGCTTTTCATCACGTCATATAGAATTGGCACATTCTCATTTACTTCTATGACAAGTGACCAAATAAGAGTAACGCTAAGAAAGCTCTTAAAGTAAATCTTCTGGCATTACTAAGGGTTTACTAGTATTAATGGCTATATTTCCATCCATTCCCTCAAATCTCACAATGACTTCAATTTCGAATTCTGTCAACTTGCTAATCTTGATAATATAACGGTGGACTAACACGAAACACTCCATTACTACAAGTTACAATTACATCATTGTCCAAAAGCTGTTGCCTGGCACGTATTGTCTGCAGTTCCAGAAGTTACTTTACTATTGTTACGTCAAATCACACAATTGCATCATTTTGTCAAGTGCAAAGTGGAAAGCTCTGTCAACTTTCTAATGGTTGGCTAACATTAAACAAACATTAAACAGTTATCATCCATCATTACATATCACAATTACATTTTTGTCTAGATGTTGTAGTATCTAACAGTTGTTGTGTAACTATTCCAGAAGTCAATTTGCTATGTTTGCTTCACGTTTGTTCCTGGTTCAATAGAGAAGCTAATTATCCTTTCTCATTTAAACTGCACCATGTAACAGACAGCTCTTTTATCTCTCGATTTTATGACATAAGATGTAATCCTTGTGAAGCTTATTGATTCAATTAACTTTTATACAACTTATTTTGACAAGGTGATCAGATTGAAACTTATTTTTTCACAGCAATGAATAATATCAACATCATAATTAAACTTGACAGATCCATGCTACAGTTACTGAAAGCAACACTGAACAACATTATTTGCTATCGTTCAATCAGTCAGCTACCAGGCTTCAAAGAGTATTGTAAAACCAACTTGCTTTTTTTGGCCTCTTGCTTTAGCCCTAGCTCCGACAATCCCCTGTCATGTTTTCTAGCTCTGATGTTCTTTTGAAGAACCGTCCCACAATGCCAAATTGGCTGCGAGAGCGCAGCAAGTCACCTAGGTACGTCCTGTAGTGACAATAGAGTGTACAAAATCGTCAAAAATCTTTGCAGAAACAACATGGATGATTTGACGGCATCTTCCAACCAACAGACAAATACATCAAATTAGAAGATTCAGTATAGTATATCAACTTGTTTAGAGAAACGATGATTGATTATGTGATGTACCTGGAGTCACCTGGCAGATGAAGCGCAGCTTTTCGTGGCATGGCACGTCGTACCACTCGTTTCCCTGGTCCCGCCAGATGCCAGAAATAACGCAGTCTTCATCGCCCGCATTGTTATCTGGTTGTCCTATACCCCACAGTTTGTACATTCCAAGTGCAGAGCCATCCAGCCACTTAAATGTGCCCTCTTTTTCTTGATCTTGAAGTCCGATCCAGAACATGTGATCATATGCGCGCCTATGCCTGACTTGGGACAGCAGTGGGGTTTTCTCTGCCTCATAGAAAGAGGCTAGGAAGGCGTTGGTCTCAGCGTCTCGGGGCATGGCAAGGGTACCTCCATCTTCACAGCAGGTTGTGACCGAGTCGAAGAAGGTCTTAGGTGTGTTGAACACCTTGAAGCACATTTCGCCGTTCCTTTTATAGCCGTTGGGACAGGACCGTGCTGAAAAAAATACGTTATGTCCGTATAACTATCTTAGGTTGAAATACATTGATGGCAGGCATTGGGATACAACATAACAGTATACAGGATATGAAGGGCCAGAAAACAAATAACATAGTTTAGTATCGTATGATATGGTATGGTATGGTATAGTGTAGTATAGTATAGTATAGTATAGCATAGCATAGTATAGTATAGTATAGAATATATAGTATAGCATAGTATAGTGGTGTATAGTAAAGTATAGTAAAGTATAGTATAGTATAGTATAATATAGTATGAAATACAAGGGATTCCATTTTCATACAGAAAAAAGAAATAGAACATATTAGCCTAGATTAGAACAGAAAAAAGGAATATAGCATAGAACAGGAAAGAATTTTGTAAAATAGAGTGTGTAAGTATCGATATTTATGTTATGATGAAAACAATACAATAATATATTTCAACAGGTTTTACATCTGATATGCACCAGGGGTTTCGGGACGGAATGAAAACAGAATGTAGCTCACCTCCATGTCCAGGGCTCGGACATGTTGAGCTACATGTACCTGGCAGCCCAGCAGTCCCAATAGGCCCGGGAGACGCGTTCTTTTCCATGGGGCCACCTGGTCCTGTTGGTCCAGGAGATCCAGCCGGACCCATGGGTCCCTGTTCTCCGGGAGGTCCAGGTGGACCAGGAGGCCCGGCAGACACAGGACCAGCCGGCCCCATGGATCCCTTCTCTCCTGGAGGTCCAGGTGGACCGGCAGACACAGGGCCAGCCGGCCCCATGGATCCCTTCTCTCCTGGAGGTCCAGGTGTTCCAGCAGACACAGGGCCAGCCGGCCCCATGGGTCCCTTCTCTCCTGGAGGTCCAGGTGGACCGGCAGACACAGGGCCAGCCGGCCCCATGGATCCCTTCTCTCCTGGAGGTCCAGGTGTTCCAGCAGACACAGGGCCAGCCGGCCCCATGGGTCCCTTCTCTCCTGGAGGACCAGGTGGTCCAGCAGACACAGGGCCAGCCGGCCCCATGGGTCCCTTCTCTCCTGGAGGTCCAGGTGGTCCAGGAGGCCCGACAGAAGCAGGACAATCAGGCGCAGTTTCCCCATTTTCTCCTTGAGGTCCAGGTCCCTTTTCACCTGACTCCACGGGTCCCTTTTCACCTTAAAAGACCAAAGCATCCCCGTGATACACATTTTATTTCTAATTGTCTCAATTTGCTTGTTTTGAATAACCGGTAAACGTCTTACAGGCGTAACACACAGTAGGTACAAGCTGTGCGTAAGACCGGGCTGTAAGGTTTGATCCACTTATACTTTGTATAAGGTGCAATACGTTGTGGTGTGAGAGCTAAAGCCATGTAAAATACCTCTGTTATCTCTATCTGTTAAAACTTTAGAACAGGGTACATTGAAATACAAAATATGCAAACTGCAACCATGGTCTTGATTTTACACCCTTCGATATCTGGACATACTACTTACGTTTCAGCCCGGGAACTCCTGGTTCAGAAAGAGTAGAAACAACACCTTTGGAATATAACATCTTAAGTAATTAGTATGAAATGAAATTTGAGGCAATGTTGACCATTTTGCTTAACATCTTTTAATGACCGATCATTTAGAAGAGGACTTGAAATGACATGTCAAGATGCTGAAAACATTAACTTTTATCATAGATTAAAGTTAACATACGACACCTAGAAAACATTGGATGTTAAAGATATCCTAATTTTATACCAATCTGTGCATTACCAGATCTGTTGGCATGAGATAAGTACTTACTTTCCAGCTCGGTGAATCGTTTGTTGGTCTCTGCAGAAAGCTTCACCATCTCTCCAGAAAGAACAGAGATTTTAACTGAAATAAAAGAAAATCAAATGTGTTGGTAGGCTGATAGTAGCTATTTTGTTGTGCAATGTGAATAGGTCATAACAGTTGTTGCAACAAGTATTCTGTAGTACAAAAGAAAGTAAAACTGACCTGCAAAGTATGGCAGTAGAATGGTGATGACCACAATAAACACAGTACCCGCGATTCGTAACAGCGTCTTGAAAAGACTCCAACATTTCGTCTTGATGCCATGGTCTGGATCATAGGTGGCATCTGCAGAAACACAACGGAGCAAGAAAACTCAGCTCTTCTGTATTTCGCAATGGTATTAGAGTCCATTCCCAGTCACCGCAGGGGTTGTTTTTGTCATAATTGAGAAATAATTTCAATTTATTGTATTTTTTTCTGTACGAGATTAGATACTTTAGAAATATTTTGAATGTGATTTCAACTTAAGAAATATTTCTAAAGTTTTGTAAAACTTTAGAAATATTCAGGATGTAGATAATGATATTTACAATAGTTTCTAAATCATTCACGATTTTCTACCATTTCTTACCATTTTTTACCATTATTTGTAATATCTTTATAAATAGTTCAGAGGGCTGGGAAGAAAGCAATTCACACCTCCTTGCTAAGTATAGGGAAGAATGCTTTCCACAAAGGACCAAGCAGTGTCCTGCAGTGAAATCTAAAGATGTACAAAAGCAGACAGAACTTCGGAAGGGCCGGATTAGCACCTACCTTTATGGGGGCAATCACCATTCTACCATTGTTAACCATTTTCTACCATTTTTTGGTAAATACTTCTAAAAGTGAAAGAATCACATAGATGTTTAGAAATTATTCTAAATAAGGAGATTTGTGTACAGTTACTTCCAAAATATTTCTAAATTATCTAATTGATTCAATAAATTCATATTTTTATATTCAATCTTTTAGAAAAATTATTATCAGTCAGATATTCTTTTATTATAAATTTTTCAAAATTATTACATAATAATAACTTTATCGCGCAACAATTGTACAAGGTACAAATGATGGCATTCACTGGTATTCTATTAGGCTAATCAGTCTATCTTATACAGTATGGTGTAGTAGTATGGGATGACAAGGGGATTTCACAATCATTGGAGGAGTTTCTAAAGTCTAAAATTCTTTGATATACCTCCCAATGTATACCATGCATGGGTTGTCACATTTCATTATATTATGTACTTAAATGTCTACAAATATTAGCATAAAAACCCCTCGTGGTGACTTGGAATGGACTAAGAGAGCAAAACAGTATTTCATTATTAGCATAATTTTTCCCCTTTTCCTCTATAGGATACTAAAACCCCGCGTCGGGCATTACGTCCGGGTAAGGTGAAGGCCGTACCATGCATAATATCATTTAGAATTTTCAAGCATTTGTACATTCTCAAGACACTGCAATAATTGATAATAGATATCTTAAGAAACCACTGAGACATCTTAAGAAACAAGTGCTTTTGTAATTTTGATATCATTATGCTTTTGCAATTTTATAATGGTTTAGATTTTGTAATGCTTTAAATTTTGATTAACTGTCTTGATCAGAAAGACGCCGCCTTAGCTTCGTACAGTGTCATTATAACAGTGCTATCTCGTGGGGTACACAAAGGCTCCATGTAGAGTTTGATTCTTCGATCGCTAAAAGCCCCAAAGAAGACATGAAGCTTAAACAGTACGACTTAGGGCAGATGCGGCGGGCCCAACTTTTCCATTCTCATGTCCAAGCGAGAGAGGACCCCAGTCAAACTATTTAGAAACAAGAGTACCGCGACCTTATATCTCCATGAACAATTTTATTCATGCAAATGACTTACACATTTACATAATATATGCTTAATCATAAACACCTTTATCTTACTTACACATGTTGCAATATTGACGGATCTATAATTTGACAGATGAATTTGGGTGTTTTTGCATTAATTATGCAAATTAAAAAATTCATTTGCATAATTGGTATCTGTTGATGGTCCACTTTCCATAACCACATATGTTACATGTATTTGAGTCTGATAATGGAAAACACTGAAAATATAGATTTTCCTCATTGGCTATGCAAATTAAGTCCCAATTAGCATAATTTGCACTTTGTTTAAGGTACCCGCATGCTGAATATCATGGAAATCCGTTGTTCCTTTGTTCAGTTATTCTCCTTAGAAGATTTCCACAATAACGCCCCTGCAGTTCCAGAGCTAGCTGCTAGAGGGGCCAAACCCACATCACTTCTTCATTACACCACAAGCTATCTGCCACCAAAAAATCAAGACCATAGCACGTCCAGGTCAAGAGATACAAAAATGGAATTTCTGCTGCAGTACCAAGGTCACATACCAGGGGGCACAAAATCGACCTTGAATTTCGGCTTCACAACACCTGATCACATACCAAATATCATCGTAATCCATCAAGAGGTTCTTGAGTTATGCTGACTACAGTAGTCCGAAAACACATTCGTCAAACAGACAAACAGACACACAGACACACCCAAAACTATATCTCCATTTTTCATGGAGATAAATATAAGTCGATCAAGCCTTACGTACGTAATCTTGTCCCACAATCCACATCATACAGATCTAAAGCAACAGGGCGCGTATGTTCATTCCCAAAGCCATGTCTTAGAGACTCTCGATCCATTCTTAAAGTATGCCATCTACTCATAGATATAGACATAAAATCAGGAGCTATGTTTTTTTAGATATATTGTGTATTCTTGCTAATTAATAAAATGTAACATCAGCACCATATGCATTGAGACAGGATCTGGTCTAATCATTCCCTTTTCTCTATAATGTTTACCGTATAGTCTTAACAAAAAAGATGAAAGAAAGATAAAATAATTTGAATTGGTACAACCGTATACAAAATTTATTAAAATCTCATATTACACAAACTGAATGAAATTAGCATAAAAATACTTTTTTGCATGGGCCATATGCATCATTAACAAGACCTAAAGATAGAGATTGCAGCTATTATACTAATAGTCTTTATTGCATATTCCAGCCCAAATGGGCTAAATGCACAGATGACTACATATGGTCTATACGAAGCATAATACAAAATATGAATTGATAAGATGCTATATTCTAACATTGAAAAAAACTAACAACAGACAAACTGTGGACTATTGCTAAACTAATGTTGATCAGCTAGTACGTTCTTCTCTCTTTTTGAAACATTTGGAAACATGACTACATACTTTGTCTATTATATGTTCGTTTTTACATGACATCAGGTATATAAAACTGTCCTGCTTTGACAATTTTGCACATTTTTTGTCTAATTATAATAAATATTTTGTGCAATATCCATGAAATGGGCTTACACACTTCTCTTGATTTCTTGAAGCTTTTTTTGTCTAAACTGGCCACTTGTAAGAAGAACGAAGCAAGACAACAAGAGGATACCACAGCACCAGCTGGTATTGTGAAACGTCTTACCTGCCCTTGAGACGTACAGACTGTTGGGTATAGACGCTCCCAAGTTTGCAAGTGTCCTCCAGTCAGTCTGTGGCTGCGGCATGGGCGTGGTACCTGGTTAGTTAATACAAACATAAGCATTACTTCGCGTTACATGAAAAAATTCTGAAAAGTACATACAAAGTGTCAAGCATAATGTTAAGCAAAATGTATCAGAATTTCTAAAGTAAGCAAAAATCAAATTTGTGGCACGAACATAGCGCAAGAAATTTACATTCGCAAATATGATTACCGTCCATACATAATTCCATAATTCTGTCAAACACAACGTTACGTTAAGTTTATTCAATATTCTTGGAGTATGGGAAATAATATACCTAGCAGGAAAAAAAATCTAGAAACTTAGATAATGGATACTTGATTTGATAGTGTCATATTCACTTTAAGGCTGCACCAAGTAATTTTTATGGATGACGTCCTTTGGAGACCCTAAATCTAATGCGAGAGCGCGAAAAAAAACCAAGAAGGGTCGAAAAAAACAAGATGCCTAGATGTGAAATATAATAGTCGAAGACACATGTTAGGACACAAATTGAATGAGAGAACACAGTGTAACAACTAACAATTCTTTTATTCATCATGCAAACAGCAATAATTTGAATAAATCAGTTGAAGTTGAACAGCAGTTGTTGTCCTGTCCTGTTTCTTTCCTTATCCCATTGATTTTGCAGGCCTGCAGAAACATAGTATATTAAAAAGGCAAAATTAGTTGCTGATTAACTCTTCGCATGCATTACTACATTTCTACCTATGCTTTAGAAATCCTAATGAATAATAACAATTATTCAAGAGCCAAATATGGACCAAAATGATAGAAATAAGAAAAAGCACATAGTTCCCCAACAAGTATAAATAACCAGAAACGAAGAAATGATCATTATCCATGCAGAATACATGAATGCATTCATCTTACATTCCCCCTTCCCAGATTATAATTTTTTCGTACATGGTACTTGATCCAAAACAGACTAAAGAACGAAACTTTTCATACCTCAAAAACAGACTTACAAGGAGCTTAAGTTGTAGAATCTACCAGTCTCCACGAGTCGCTGGGAAAATAGTAGAAATTGGCCAAATAGAGTCAAATGTTTTAAGGGAGTCGGCAGTACGGAGATAAGGTCAAATAGGGTTGCCATATTTGACCTTATCTCCGTAGCCGACTCCCTTCAAACATTTGACTCTATTTGGCTATTTTCTACTATTTTCCCAGCGACTCGTGGAGACTGATAAAGTCTACTTCCGTTGTGGCAGCTGTCTTGTCGACCTCCATGTGGATGAAACACCCAAACTGCTTGGTTGCCTGCCCCACCTGCAGGCCGGAATAAACTTCAATGCCTCTCCCGATCTTCTCGTCATTGCAGAAGAAATGCACTGTAGCTGATCTTGACAAGACTTGCTTAAAATTGTACGGCCAAAACTCACTGGCTCGCTGCTACAAGTCTCTCGTACAGTTGCGCGAACGTCAGCTCTACCTGACTGACATCGAGAGCGTACCAATCAACAACAACGTTGCCGCCCTTTTTCACTTTTATGCTCACATATTATAAAAATTTCCGCTACTGACAGGAATAATTGCACTACTAACAGGACGATCCTGTCAGCAGTAGAAAAAAATGCACTGCTGACAGGATGATCCTGTCATGGCCACTTCCTTATTCATGCATTTCGCGTGACAAGTTTTACGTTAATCTTATGATTTGCGGCACTGTCGTAACTCTTTGGTCATAGTTACAGGAAGCGGAATTTCTTGTTTTTTTTCTGGGAACAGACCAAAATCAATGCGCGCGCGGACGTCATCCATAAAAATTACTTGGTGCAGCCTAATCTTACTTTACATTTCAGGTTTGATAAACATTCAAGATTGAGAAAAACTCAAATACCATGAGACTAATTAGTCAGCCATTTTTTTTTTCATAACTATTAAAACCTGGGTACCGGGTGCACGTTTCTTTATGGACATTTAGAAAACGGGTTCTGATACTAAGCATTATTCTGCATATATCATAGCAGTCAATACTAAGCCATATTTTGCATGTTGAAATGTGTATTTGATCGTATGTTCCTGAAGCTGAAAGCGTGGAGGTATTTTCTGTGTTATATATCTATTTTTAGTAAAACACCTGTGCCAAACAAACAAATAGGTGCATACGAAATAGTTTTTTTACATACAATTATATGGGATAGGGCAACATATTGAAATTTAGCGTGTCGTATACTTATACATTACTTGTTATATTATTATCTATTTTGAGTAAAACACCTGTGCCATGCGTGTCTATATTAATCTCGAAGCAGATCCAACGGTTGCAAAGACCGTATCCAACTGGCAGAGGAAATTTTTATTGCAAATCTCCAAGCAGATCCAACTGTTCAATAAAAATTTCTTCTGCCAGTTAGTTACGGTCTTTGGAACCGTTAGATCTGCTTGGAGATTATGTCTATATATGTTTTATGTTGAAATGGAATAAAAAAGGACGCGGGACAAAGACGGAGCGTAAAATCTTAACTACAGTTAGCTTACCTCCTGTGTCCCTTGTCTGTGGCCGCTGCTGCCCTTCCGACATGATAGCACTTATCGGTGGCGGTATCTCACAGAAAACGACAGCAGGACCGTTTCTGGACACAGCAAAAACACGTCCTACACCAGCCGAGGCTGCTGCTGATTTAAGAGAAGCCCAAAACCAAAAGTACTTTGTACTTCTCTTCAACAACATCAAGTCAAAATATGAAAGGAGATCAAATTGAGTCACTCAAATCACTCCGAACGTTCGGTTCATTGAATATGAAAACAGACTACTTCATAAATATCCTTTGTCGCCTTTTCTTTGCTTAACGCCATATTATAATACATTTATGCATACATGTACATGTAAGTCTGTGATAAAAAGAATGCATCTGATTATACGTTGATGAAGGTTAGACATCCAGGTAGTAAGATACGCCAAAAATAGTTACTCATTACAAGCAACTGTTTCAAAATTTTATCCAGTTGCTTGAGTAACTATTTTTGGTGCATCTGATAATGTATTTTGATTTGTGGTGATCTAATTTTCTTTGTTTCCAAATTGCCAGTACCGTCTCACGACAATAACATAGAGTTTAGCAAATGGCAATGTCGTGGAAGTTCGTAGTAATATACCTACGTAGAAAGAGATTGGTATATTCTTCTTATTTGAACAGTACGAGTATATGTATATACTCGTATTCCTGCCCACTTTCACGTGTTGTACCGTTGCTTTGTTGTTTGTATATCGGGCATTTTGTTGATTAGTCTGTTAGTTGAGTTTTTTGTTTGTTTTTTTCTTTACAAACGTGAGTAACACAAACGGTACTACGATATCGATTGGTGAATAATTTCATCAGGTTGGTACATTTCTGGATTGTACAAGGTTCTTTATTCCCAACCAAGATATTTGAAACAACGGCCGACGTTTCGGTGACCGTCTATGTAGAAGCGGCAATAATTAAAGTTTGGGACCGCATACGTTTGCAGTGACAACTAGCTAGCTGCATTGCGAACTAGCACCAGGCAGTATTGCCCTGAGGAGGGTGTCAGATGATCGCAGACACGTCAGCTTTTGTACATATCTTGGTTGTGATTCAAGACATTTGCTACCTCTTACTATGATTGGTTGATAAAAATTGCACAACATGAAACCTCTACCCACACGATACTACCTGTCAAGTCCTGGGCAACATGATCAGTTTCTTTGTGAAGCCCAAGACAGCAAATGATTTAACTGTTACGCAACGAAATCAAAACAATGAAACAAAGCAACTCATTTGTTTAGGTCCTTTGTTCCAACATGACTAATTCTACCTTTTATGGTTACGGAATTTAAGAAAAGAAAAAAGACCAAAGCAAATCATTTTAGTTTTTAAGTAAAGTTTTCAAGTAAAGTCAAAACTAATCACTGAATGAGCTTCAAACATCGTAATTTGCATGGGTGAGACAAATCATACTGCTACTTGATTGTTTTGGTCCCAACATTTTGAAAGAAAGGTCACAAGTCTATATTGTTTATATCTAGCAGACAAATAACACCTTCATTGTCTACAACGAAATACCCTGCACATTTTGCAGAAAAGCTGTTTCTGTATCTGTATCTATATAGCTGGTATAACCGCCATTCAGCATAGCACACCTGCTTCGCAGGCGCGCGGTACAGCAGCTGGTTACTAGAATATTACACCGAACAACCTGCCACACCTAACGTTTGCAAATCTGACTGTAAGCGTTGTTTAAAGCTATCTAGCGAGGATGCTCCTGCAGTACTTGGTGGTAACGAGTTCCACTCTACAGTTAATTAATATGTTTTTTAATATTTACATGTAATCATCACCAAAATTCAAAATGCTACAAAACATTGACAACAAAAGTAGAGATTCAGACAATTCAACTTTATAATAATAACATTTTCAGTAATTCATGATACCTTAACTTTCTACTGGTAGAGGACTGTGTGTGAATGATAGTGTTCAAACAATGACAAGGAAAATACTGTAAATGGAGAAATGCTTGTGGCGGTTTCATGTTCGCGATTTTTGCGGTGAACTTTTTAAAGCTGTTCCATTATGTGACTGTAGCGCTGCTATTGTTTCGAAAACAAACTTTAAACCACTGTGAACACTCCATTTTCTCCTTACAGCGAAATTAAACCCCCACAAAAATTTCTGCATTTTACAGTAAGTCCTTCAGTTGTAAAAGACCATGATGGTGAACATTGTCAGAAACACAGTTTTTACATAATGATGCTTTGCACACAGGTAATCTAATAGAGAAAGTATTGGGACATGGGCTATCTAAATAGCTGGCTTGGTGCATCCCATGAAGTAAACAGTGGAAAAGCGGTCGCCAATAATGGTACATAGTAGACTGTCATTTGCAGTTTTGCCCAAAAAGCAATTAAAAAATTCTTGCAGCCTAAGCTGCAATGCCACAGAGGATTGTGGGTGAGGTCAGAGGTTAAGTGCCATCAGTAGTAAACAAACATCAACCTTGAAACATTGTAAATACAGCGAGACAAAGAATTGATTTGACGTGAGGGTCCTTAAACTTGACATTAGACCACAATGCACCATCACTGCACATGTACATGTAAAATCGGAACTGTTACCTGCCTTATAAGTTACAACATATATTAAAATCAAACATGTCTTTCCTGACCAACTGCCTACAAACAAAAACAATCTGTATTGAAAAAAATCTTAATCTTAACTTTTCAATTTTGAATATGTAGAATAACGGGCACGCAATGAGGCGAATGGCATTTTGTTTTTCTGCAGTAACAGACCAATTTTCGCCGAAAAATAAGATCTAAGATTGCCTCATCGAAGTACCCTCTTCAAAAGCTCCTTAAGAACTCATGTTTTAATTGCCGTGTTTCTTGCTTGCTTCCCATGATTATAAACATTTATGCCACCCCTGCACTTTGTCAAATAGAAGACACACCACTCAGATCGACATTAGGTCTTAAATGATGATGATGATGATGATGATGATGATGATGATGATGATGATGATGATGATGATGATGATGATGATGATGATGATGATGATGATGATGATGATGATGATGATGATGATATATCTCTTAGCTTGCCACATTCGAGACAGATTGGTATAAATTCGTATAATTCGAATAATATATGTATAAACTCGTTAAAATTTTTGAAGGAAGAAAGAAAGCGATTTTGGTCACTTCATATTCAATTTTGGAAAACAGCCTTAACGATACAAATATTGCTTCTCACTGTTTTTACCATGGTAAATCCAATTAATGTCAATATCTGCATTGCTGCATGGGTATATTGTTAAAAACATTACGCATAATCTCACAGAATAAGTGAAAAATAGTGGCTGAACATTTCACTGTTAACATTATACTATTGTTCTTAAAGCACATACAAGATGAAAATTATATCTAATAATAGACAAGGTACAACCGAATCTTAAGAGCTGTGCATGCTTGAAATATGAAAGTGTCTTTCTAATTGATGTCTATGATAAAAACTTTTCTGTGTTTTCATCACATGATTTTTCTACGATGAATTGGAGATTACTTAGGTCATCGAAATATTAATAACAGTTTATTGAAGACCTTGGAGATCCTGAGTTGTTGGACTGTCAACTGGATTTTTATGAATCCCTCACTGTATGGGTAGACTATTTGATTATTAACTTTTTGCATGAATGTGTTCATCACGCCCACGCTATAGTATTGTTGTTTTGTTTGCGCTCTTTGTTTTCATCTAATAGTATGTCTTAGATTAGTCTCTTCTTTTTACTCAACGAAATCAAAGAAAAAGTATGAAAGCAAACATTACCAAATGAATTACTATTCTTTTTGCCGCTAAAATGATTAAAAGTTACAGATGCAATCTAATTTCTCCCTCTGTTTCGAACAGTATCCATAAACTCATCCATGTTGAGAATGAGCAATTTAATTTCTAAAGTCAATCTGATGCTACAGCACAAAAGCTGTTGCCACTGTGTTCTTAATAGGCTATTCTTTGAAATTTCTTTTCAAACATATACAGCTGCTTAGTATTAGTAATACGCCACAGGATAAAGCGCTGCCATATGAAACATGATTTCGGACTGTTGTCTCCCAATGATAGTACTTGTCTGGTTTCTAGAGGTCGAAATTCAAAAGTTTATTTTATCACATGTGTCACTATAGACACAAGACTCGATTAAGAAATTATCTAAGAAAAATGATAAATATGAAAAGCAAACTATGAAAGCAATCTACATTTGAAAAGCTATAACGCTCATGATTTGCACAATGAAGACCAATCGTGTTTCGTAAAATCTCCCAAACTAAATGATTCTAACGTGAAAGCGCTAATACAATTATTAGATTGTCGACGAAAAAAGATGAATGTGTTTTTGGCGACGCCTCAGGGGCGAGACAAATTGGTATACAGTATTGTGTGCAGTTTGCTAGAATTCTAGGAATTGCACAGGAATGTGAAGGTCCACGGGACGATAACTCAAGAATGCCTGGATGTATTGTCTTCATATTTTGTAGGTGGGTAGGTATGTGTGAGACCTTGACATGATTGGATTTTGGGCCCCCTAGCGACTTTCTATGGTACTTCAGGGGAACTTTCGCTTTTCAAATCTCGTGTTCTGAACCTGCTCTGGTCATGATTTTTAGTGGTGGATATCTCTTTGTTGGGAAACTAGGTCCTGTAGATTTGGACCCCTAGCGACCTTTTTTCGAACTACAGGAGCTAATTGTGTCTCAAACTTTGAAAGAGAATAACGTCAGAAGGGGCTGACGGATCGTCATAATTATTGGTGTGTAGATGGCCTAAGTGATGATTTACATAATCATTTGCCAATTATGCGAATCCATATCTGATTTACATAATTGATAAGGAGAGGTGCATTCCATTATAGGACTCTCAAACACAAGACATATGTAACTGAGAAAGAGATAAATATCGATAGATATCAATTATGAAAATTAATACTTAATTTGCATAATTAATGACAAAATACTATAAATCCATAGTGCTAAATGATGGGGATTTCATTCTTGCACCATTTGGAAGTTAAGTAAATGTGGCCACTATTAGACACAAATCTTGCATATGAGGGCCTCATTTACATAAAATGGTACGATATCTTTTTTTTTTTAAACAAGACTTTCATACATTGGACAACTTGTGTTATTTTGGGAGAGAAAGTGATCAATTGATATGATTTATGCGATGTCCTTATCTGCATGTGGGCTTAAAAACGAAAACATTAACAGAGATCACCGTCGCCATGGCAACATCTTTTTATGTTGCCAGTCTTGTTCTTCTTGTGTTGGAATATTCCCGCCTATGTTAACACACAATCATTTCAGTATCTTGACACTCGAAGAATTGTGTCTTACCATACTAGTAACACTTGAGACATGACAAGTTACATCTATACACCATGTTTACTTTTTTCCATAGTTTTCAGTACACGGCTCTTTGCAATTTTGCTATTAAGTGAAATTTGCTATCACAATTTGATTTTTTTCTTACTTCTAAACAAAACGTCCTTGCATGTTATGCAGGATTGATATTCACTAAAACAAATGTAAAAAAAAGAGAATTGCAGCCCAACTATACAACGGCCATATTTTAAGAAACAAACTCACTGGCAAAACTAAATAGCATGAAAAGGGTAACTCTCACGTTTCCTCACGAAGTATAATATTAGCACACTCTGATAAGATAGATAAGAGTAACGTTACGAAAGCACTTAAAGTACATTTTCTGGGATTACTAAGGTTTTACTAATGTTCCTGGCTATATTTCCATCCATTACAACAAATCTTACAATAACATCAATTTCTGTCAACTTGCTTATCTTCTGATCTAACGGCTGACTAACACGAAACACAACAAATCACAAAATTACATCTTTTTTTGGCGGGTTTATAAAGTGAAAAATTCTGTCGACTGCTTGCTAAAGAGAAACAAGTTAATACACAACAACATTCTTTTTCTAGAAGTTGTTGTCTAAGACTTGTTGTCTAACTGTTCCAAAAATCGATTTAAGCTTTACTATTTTTACTTAATGCTTGTTACTGGTTCAATGAAGAAGCTGATTATCATCACTCATGAAAACTGCACCAGGTGACATGCAGCTCTTTCATTTCTAGATTTCAGGACCAAGGGTGCATTCAGTCATTAATCTTATTCAACCTTGATTGACAACTCTGCAGCTGGTTGCTTCAATTAATTCCAAGAGAAGCTGTTTTCCTTTGCTGAAAAGATGATCAGATAAGTACTTTTTTTCCAACGGCATAATGTTGACTGGTAATTAAACTTACAGATTCATCCTACAGTAACAGGTCGGGTGGTTCAAGACAGTTAGTTGTCATCTACTACAATTCAAAGAATATGGGGAAAACAACTTGCTTCTTTGGACTCTAGATCTTGTTTGACAATCCCCTGTCAATTTTTCTAGCTTTAATGTTCTTTTGAAGACCGTCGCACAATGCCAAATTGGTTGCGAGAGCGCAGCATGTGGCCTAGGTACGTCCTGTAGTGACAATAGAGTGTACAAAATCGTCACAAATCTTTGCAGAAACAGCATGGATGATTTGGTGGTATATTCAAACCAACAGATTAGTATATTCAAGTTTATCATATCAACCAGTTTCAAGATACGATAATTGATTATGAAAAGGAGATCTTTATTGACACAACAAAAGCACAGCGACTTTCGTCAGGTCTACTACATACATACATACATACAAACAAACGAATAAGTGCATACAAATGAGTTTGATTACACACACTCATATTGGATAGAGCAACATATCGAAATATCAAATGTCATATACTTGTACATTGCTTGTTCTAATGTCCAAACATTCTTTGATGTATATACCTATCTGTACACTATGTGAAGTACCTGGAGCGACCTGGCAGATGAAGCGAAATGGATAGTGGCATGGTATGTCGTACCACTTGTGTCCCCGGGTCAGGATATTGCCAGAGATAACGCAGTCTTCATCACCCTGACCGCTATCTGGTTGCCCTGGGTTCCACAATTTGTACTTTTCAAGTGCTGAGCCATCCAACCACTTAAATGTGCCCTCTTTTTCTTTATCTTCGAGTCCGATCCAGAACAAGCGATCATAATGTGGATAGTGCCTGAATTGGGACAGTAGTGGGGTTTTCTCTGCTACATAGAAGGAGGCTAGGAAGGCGTTGGTTTTGGCGTCTCGGGGCATGGCAAGGGTACCTCCATCTTCACGACAGGTTGTGATCGAGTCGAGAAAGGTCTTCGGTGTGTTGAACACCTTGTAGCACATTCCTCCCTTCCTTTTATAGCCGTTGGGACAGGACCGTGCTGAAAAAAAATACGTTATGTCCGTAGTACTATCTTAGGTTGAAAAACATTGATGGCAGACATTGGGATACAATGGAACAGTACAGGATATGAAGGGACGGAAAACAAGAACATAGTTTAGTATGGTATAGTATGGTATGGTATTGTATGGTAAAGTATAGTATAGTATAAAATACAACGGATTCCATTTTCATACAGTAGAAAGAAAAAGAACAGATTAGCCTAGATTAGAACAGGAAAAAATATAGCATAGAACAAGGAAGAATTTTTGCGAACTAGAGTTAAAGAAACGATATTTATGTTATGATGAAAACAATACAATAATGTATTTCAACAGGTTTTACATCTGATCTGCACCAGGGTTTCGGGTCGGAGTGAGAACAGAATGTAGCTCACCTCCATGTCCAGGGCTCGGACACCTTGAGCTACATGTACCTGGCGGTCCAGCAGGCCCAATAGGCCCGGGAGACCCGTTCTTTCCCATGGGGCCACCTGGTCCTGTTGGTCCAGGAGATCCAGCCGGTCCCATTGGTCCCTGTTCTCCGGGAGGTCCAGGTGGACCGGCAGACACAGGGCCAGCCGGCCCCATGGGTCCCTGTTGTCCGGGAGGTCCAGGTGGTCCAGCAGACACAGGGCCAGCCGGCCCCATGGGTCCCTGTTGTCCGGGAGGTCCAGGTGGTCCAGCAGACACAGGACCAGCCGGCCCCATGGGTCCCTTCTCTCCTGGAGGTCCAGGAGGCCCGACAGACACAGGGCCGGCCGGCCCCATGGGTCCCTTCTCTCCTGGAGGTCCAGGAGGCCCGACAGACACAGGACCAGCCGGCCCCATGAGTCCCTTCTCTCCTGGAGGTCCAGGAGGCCCGACAGACACAGGTCCAACCGGTCCCATGGGTCCCTTCTCTCCTGGAGGACCAGGTGGTCCAGCAGACACAGGACCAGCCGGCCCCATGGCTCCCTGTTCTCCGGGAGGTCCAGGAGGCCCGACAGACACAGGGCCAGCCGGTCCTATGGGTCCCTTCTCTCCTGGAGGACCAGGTGGTCCAGGTGGTCCAGGGGGCCCGACAGAAGCAGGACAATCAGGCGCAGTTTCCTCAATTTCTCCTGGAGGTCCAGGTGGCCTAGGAGGTCCAGCAGGTCCCTTTCCACCTGACTTCATGGGTCCCTTTTCACCTTTAAAAGACCCAAGCATTTCCGTAATACACGTTATTTCTAGCTGTCTCAATTTGTTTGTTTTGAATAACCGGTAAACGTCTTACAGGCTTAACACACAGTAGGTACAAGTTTCGCGTAAGACCGGACTGTAAGGTTTGATCCACTTGTACCTTGTAGAAATACGTTATGTTGTGAGAGCTACGTATACATATCTATCTGTTAAAATTTTAGAACAGGGTACATTGAAATACAAAGTATACAAACTGCAATCATGGTCTTAATTTAAAATTACACCCTTCAATATCTGGCTATACTACTTACGTTTCAGACCGGGTGCCCCTGGTTCAGTGATGCTATTCCATTTGCCCATCTCTTCAGAAAGAGTAGAAACCACACCTTTGGAATATAACATCTTAATTGATAAGTTCGAAATGAAATTTGAGGCAATGTTGACCATTTTGTTTTACATCTCTTAATGACAGATCATTTAGAAAAGGACTTGAAATGACCTGTCAAGATGCTGAAAACATTAACTTTTATCGTAGATTAAAGTTAACATACAATACCTAGAAAACATTGGATGTTAAAGATATCCTAATTTTATACCAATCTGTGCATTAACAGATCTGTTCGCATGAGATAAGTACTTACTTTCCAGCTCGGTGAGTCGCTTGCCGGTCTCTGCAGAAAGCTTCACTACCTCTCCGGAAAGAACAGTGACTTTAACTGAAATAAAAGAAAATCAAATAAAATCACTGTTGGTAGCTGATAGTAATTTTTGTTGGGCAATGTGAATAGGTCATAACAGTTGTTGCAACCAGTATTCTGTAATGTAAAAGAAAGTAAAACTGACCTGCAAAGTATGGCAGTAGAATGGCGATGACCACGATAAATAAAGTGCCCGCGATTCGCAACAGCTTCTTGAAAAGACTCCAACATTTCGTTTTGATGCCAGAGTCTGGATCGTAAGTTGCGTCTATAAAAACAAAACGGAACAAGGAAACTCAGCTCTTCTGCATTTTGCAATGACATTAACCACATTGAGAAAGACAAATCAAGAGAGAAAAGTATTTCATAATTAGCATAATTTCTATTTTTCCTTTTTCTATATGCTACTACAAAAAATCCAGCATGGGGCATTACGTCCGGGTGAAGTGAAGGCTGTACCCTGCATAATATCAGTTAAAATTCTTAAGCACTTCTCAACCCTCAGGCGCTTCCATAATTGATAATATATATCTCAAGAAAACAATGAGCCATCTTAAGAAACAAGTGCTTTTTTAATTCGGATATTGCAATGCATCAGAAAGACACCGCCTTAGCTTCGTGCAACGTCATTATAACATTGTAATCTCGTGGGGTACACAAAGGCTACATAGAGTTTAATCGTTTGATGGCTGAAAGCGCCAAAGAAGGCATGAAGTTAAAACAGTCCCACAATCCACATCAAAGATCTAAAGCAACAGTTCGTACAACAAACCATCGAAAAAACAGGATTAAATGTATTTATATACTAATAACTATAATATAAGCACTCTATACATTCAAACTAGAGAATTATTCTCTTCACTTGTCTATAATTCTATTCTATCAAGTAATAGATGAAAGAAATATAAACTAATGTTATGATAAATTAGTGCAACCACATACAATTTTTTTCCATCTTACACAGAAATATTACACACACACACAAAATGACTAAAATGAGAAAACAAAGTTACATTTTATTGTATGAACATTAAACAACAACTAAAGATAGACATTACAGCTTTTGTGGTAGCATTTTGAGCTTGTACAATATCCATACTTGTTTAGCTATTTCTGCCAAACTGCTGTATGGCATAAACTGACCGCTGGTAAAAATAACAAAGAGAGACAGAGGAATTCAAAGAATCAAGTATTATTAAAACGTCTTGCCTGCCCTGGAGACGTACAGACTGTTGGGTATGGTCGCTCCCATGTTCGCAAGTGTCCTCCAGTCAGTCTGTGGCTGCTGCATGGGTGTGGCACCTGTTTGGAAAATACAAACATAAGCATTACTTCTCGTTACATGTAAAAAAATGCTGAAAACTACACGATTCAAAGTGTCAGGTGTAATTTCAAGCATAAGGTATTTAATTGCAATGAAATACAAAAAACAGAAAGCAAATTTGTGGCACGAACAGTCTTGTACTTCAGTGTTATAATATTCTTGGAGTAATCTAAGGTTTAGGGAGATAATCTACCTAACAGGGACAAGATATGAGTACGTAAATGATAGATAATTGATTTCAAATGGTGTTATTTTCTTCGTTTTAAATCCTATATTTTACATTTTAGTTCTGACAAACATTTCAGATGAAGAAAAACTCAAATCTTAAATATCATGAGACAAATCAGTCAGCCATATTCCCATAACTATTAAAACCTGGATGCACACTTCGTTATGGACATTTAGAAAACGGGTTCTGACGCTAAGCATTATTTTTGCATATATTTCAGCGGCCAATACATATTTTGCATGTTAAAATATTTACAATATTTGATCGTATGTTCCTGAATGTGAAAACGTGGAGCTGAAAATCGAAACATCGCAAAAGGTTCTATTGTCATTTCGCATTAAAAACAATTCAAGTTTCACTGGTGGAAAACAAAGCGCAAAATATTAACTACAGTTAGCTTACCTCCTGTGTCCCTTGTCTGTGGCCGCTGCTGTCCCCCTGACATGATGCCACTTGTCGGTTGCAGTATGCACAGAAAAGAGCAGCTAGGGAAGCGTAACGACTTTTTAACAGTTTCTGGACAGCAAAAACACGTCCTACACCAGACGAGGTTATCGCTGATTTAGGAGAAGCCCGAGACCAAAAGTACTTTGTACTTATCTTCAACAACATCAAATCAAAATATGAAAGCAGATCAAATTGAGTCACACAAATTACTTCGATCGTTCGGTTCACTAAATATGAAAACAGTCTACTTCATAAATATTCTTTGTCGCCTTTTTTTTGCCTAACGCGATATCGTGACATATGTATGCATACATGTAAGTCTGTGATAAAAGCATGCATCTGATACTGTCGCCACGGTGAAAATCGTTTACGTTATAAAAATCTCACTTTCTTTGTTTGCAATTTTGCCAATACCACCTCACTACAATCCCATATTGAATCTAGTAAATGCTTATGTTGTGGCAGATCGTATAGATACGTATAGGTTTTAATGTATTCGTTTAACTGCCAACAACCCATATTGTTTTTTTTTATCAGGCATTTTTTTTATTAGTCTGTTATTTGAGGTTTCTGTACAAAAATGGGTTCATGATCAGTAACAGCACTAGGATTGGATGATGAAAATTACGCAACACAACACCTCATTTTCCAGGTATGCTGTTGCCCCACTAGTTTGTTGTCACTTGTCTGGTCTCTCTATGATACCAGGGTGAGCATTCTTTCATTCGTGGCATCGAGTGATTTTATGTTTACTAAAGAAATCAAAAGCAAAAGACCAAAGCAGATGATTTACTTTGATATTTCCTCTTCATAGGTTAAATTCCTTTATAGGTAGAGTTTCAAATACTGCAATCTGTAAGTTGAGACAAATCATGTTGCTACTTAATTGTTTTGGTAACAGACTTTTGAAGAAAAGGTCACAAGTCGTAGGAGAAAAAGAACACCTCTATTGTCTACACAACAAACACATTGAATATTTTGCAGAAAGCAGTTTTTGTTGATACCAACAGGTAACTATCACCAAGAAGCAAAATGCTACCAACGTTTGACAATAAAAGCAGAGCTTCAGACATTCAACTTTATAATATAACATGGTTAATGTGGTTGAAAGTTCTACTCATAGGCAGTTTGTGTGTGAAGAAAAATGTTTCATTCACACAATGGCAAGAAAAACATTCTTCAGTTGTTAGGGACAGCCAACGTGATCATAAACATCGTCATTAATCGTTGTTGAAAAGCTTGGCTTAAAAATAAGTCTTTCAAGCTTTCTCAAAATTTGTCAAAATACATTGGCCACTGTTGTACACTGTATTGGAAGATACTAAGCAATCCACATATAGTAAGAGGAATCACTGCCCTTTTGGGCATAATTTTGATTTTTGATTTGATTAGCTTCCTAATGCCACAAATATGAGAGTCTCATCATTCACCACCAAGTACTTCCTCACTAATCATGCACATTAGCTCTTAATTCCCTTCTTTACCAGTTGCATATGTCCATGTTTGTTTCAAAGCCCAATCAGTACACTTAATTTCATTAACACATGATCATTTTTAAAGAATAAAAGAGAGCGATTTTGGTCGCTAGATATGATACAAAAAGCAGGCTTTATGGCAAATATCGTTTCTCGCTGTTTTGGAAAGGGTTTAGCAAAGACAGTTAAAGAGCAACTAGAGCTACCTGGTTGTTAAGGCCCTATCGATATCACTGGCATCATCTTTTGTACAACATGTTTCTAAGCCTAGAGTAATAAACAAGACAATCTCATTGCAAAGATCTAGAATGTATGGTGAATGGCTGTCAATGGACCTGTAGGAGATAGGAACGGTAGACTATGATCCCGGGTCAGTCTAAAATTCATCTGCATCTGTGCGGCTGTCTCTCTCCTAGCCTTGTTATTACAACCTAACAATTGTGACTGCCGACCCCAGCATGAGAACCCCGCCACGCCATATCGCCGAAGCTTGCCGCTAAGACTCCGCTGTCCACAACATCTGAACTTTGAGACCTGACGTGACCTGTGTGATCCTCACTGCGAACTCTAGAACTTAACTTGCTCCAGGAAGACCACTGAACTTTTGCCGCGTAAAATAAGACCTACGAACTATGTGGTTCTGAGTAGTAGGAAGCATCTGTCAAGTTTCATTATGATCTTAATATTATGCAGCGGTGTAGAAAAAAGATAAATCTTACCACCTTTTCAACAAAGAAAAACAAGTTGTGTTGACATTGATTGAATCAACCAGCTGCACATTAATATTGACCCCGTTCACACTCATTTTTTTCAATCGCGATTGAAGTATAATCGCGATTGTTCGATCCGATCGCGATTGAACGCAAAGAAACTTTTGCGTTCACACTGCTTTTCGCCAAGTGGATTAAAGTACGCCGTGATCCGATCGCGATTGAAGCACGATTGAAGCATGCTATCGGCGATCATCTGGTAAATGTTGTTGTTGTCCTTGTTGTCCTTGTTTTGTGTCTATTTTTCCGCTAGACATTGTCACTTGGTGCGGTAAATTATACCTCCTCTCTCCCCCAGATTGCGATGAGGACCCTGGTCTCCTGACGGAGTTTTATTATTCTTCTTGGGCATTGTTGACGATGAAAAGTTGTTGTTGTTGTTGTTGTTGTTGTTGTAAAAGAGCGATCTGACGTGCGGATTGGGTTTGTTTTCCCGCGCTATGCGAACTATGACCCCACGTACCCGCATGTATGACCTCCCACCCCCGGAACCAGCCGAAATCTCCGCCGATCGCGATGGAATGAATCGTAGTTGTGTTCACACTCAAAATTTGATAGGATTGGATTGGATCCGATCGCGATTAATCCAATCAAACTACCTCCGGAGGTAGTTACAATCCAATCGCGATTGGATCGTTTTGGATCGTTCCAATCGCGATTGGGAGCGTTCACACTGAAAAAATCAATCGCGATCGGATCGATTCAATCGCGATTATACTTCAATCGCGATTGAAAAAAGTGAGTGTGAACGGGGTCAATTGTCAGTAAAAGTTAAATAGGATTAATGATTGATTGCACCTCATTTAATGAAATCTAGCACGACTTACCTGGTACAATACTTACCTGGTATCATTCAGATATCCGAAAAGTGGCATCATACTGGTGCGGCAACCGAGAAAACTTATGTTTGTACAAACACCTCAAATAACAGACTAATAAACAACAAACACAAGAAAACAACACCAGTGAAAGTCGGCAGGTTTACGAATACATCAATACTAACACTGTTCAGTGCAAAAAATAGACCAACATTCCACGTGTATCTATTTGCGATCTGCCACAACATAAGTATTTGCCAGATTAATGTGATACTAGTGAGACGGTGTTGAAAAAAAAAATGCAAAAAGAAAGGGGGGGGGGGAATGGAAAAAGAAAGTGAGATTGCCACAACGTAAAATTACAACATAATCAGATGCATGCTTTTATCACAGACTTACATGTATGCATAAATACATCATAATATCGCGTTGGGAAAACAAAGGGCGACAAATGATATTTATGAAGAGGCCTGTTTTCATATTTAGTGAACCGTACAATCTAAGTAATTTGTCTCATTCGTGCGCATATTTTGATTTGATGTTGTTGAAGAGAGGTACAAAGTACTTTTGGTCTCGGGCTTCTCCTAAATCAGCTGCAGCCTCGGCTGGGGTAGGACGTGTTTTTGCTGTCCAGAAACTGTTGAGCAGTCGTTACGTTTTCCTAGCTGCCCTTTTCTGTGAGATACGCCAACCGACAAGTGGCATCATGTCAGGGGGGCAGCAGCGGCCACAGACAAGAGACACAGGAGGTAAGCTAACTGTAGTTAAGATTTTACGCTTTGTCTTTCCACCAGTGAAACTTGAATTTAATGCGAAAGGATAATAGAAGCGTTTGGGATGTTTCGATTTTCAGTCCCACGTTTTCACCTTCAGGAACATGTGATCAAGTACTGTAAATATTTTGCATGCAAAATATGTATTTGCCACGGATATATGTGCAAAAATAATGCTAAGTATCAGAATCCGTTTTCTAAATGTCCCTGAAGAAGTGTGCACCCGGTACCCAGCTTTTGATAGTTATGAAAAAATGGCTCAATCTTGAATGTTTATCAAAACTAAAATGTAAAATAAGGTTTAATTGACAATAACACTATTGAATCAAATATCCATTATTCAATTTTCATAGATTTTCCCCTATTAGGTTGATTATTTCCCGTACTCTAAGAATATTGAAATAACTAAACGGAACGTGGTGTCTGCCAGAATTATGGAATTATGTATGGGTGGTATTCATATTTGCGAATGTAAAATTCTTACGCTATGTTCGTGCCACAAATTTGCTATTTTCTTACATTAGAAATTATGATACATTTTGCTTAAGATGACGCCTGACACTTTAAATAGTTTTCAGCAGTTTTTTCACATGTAACGTGAAGTAATGCGTATGGTCTCACACGGCAATTAGGCCATCCCATTGGATGTAACGTTAAAACACGAACCTTTCCAGTCGTTATTCCAATAAAAACACAGAGTTTCCGGATATGTTTTACTTTCTATTGCAAGCACAGACGGTCTTTAGACAATGAAAAAAAATGTCACCAAAATATAACCAGGGGAGCGATATCTAATGGCATTTAAAACTGCCGTTACCTGGCAGCCGCAATACGCTCTCTGGTGCCAACTGCAGTACTCAGGTCAAAATATCGTGTACGTCCGACAATCGCTTGGATGCCCAAACTTTCCTGCCTTATCCTGTCAACAAGCTTTCATCTCGAATTATTTCTATATCAGATGGGATCAATCAAATGCAATTTATGATCGACATCTGCCTTCGGGGCCCAATTAATTTTTTAGCCTGCACTCTTTGGGCATCTACAAGCGGACCAATTCAGGCATGAGACCTTAATTATGTTTGTATTTGCCAACCAGGTACCACGCCCATGCAGCAGCCACAGACAGACTGGAGGACACTTGCAAACTTGGGAGCGTCTATACCCAACAGTCTGTACGTCTCAAGGGCAGGTAAGACGTTTCACAACACCTTGTGCTGCCGATTCTCTTGCCATCTTGCTTCATAATTCTTAAAAGTGGCCAGTTTAGACAAAAAATATTCAAGAAATCTGGAGAAGGGTGTAAGCCCATTTCTTTAGCTTTGACATTGTACAAAATTGTTATTATAATAGCTGTAATTTCCATCGTTACTTCTTGTAAATGATGCATATGGCTCATACAAAAAGTATTTTTTTTGCTAATTTTTTTTTCAGTTTGTGTAATATGAGATTTTTGATAAATTTTGTATACGATTGTACCAATCTATATTCTTTTATCTTTCTTTCATCTTTTTTGATAAGACTATAGATTAAACATTATGGAGAAAATGGAAAAATTAGACCAGATCCTGTCTGAATGCATGTGGTGCTGATGTTATAGTTATTAGCAGGAATACACAATATATCTAAAAACATAGCTCCTGTTTACGTCTATATATATCAGTAGATGGCTTATTAGCAAGAATACACAATATATCTAAAAAACATAGCTCCTGTTTTTACGTCTGTATCTATAAGTAAATGGCATACTGTAAGAATTGATCTAAGTCTGTTAGACCTGGCTTTGGGAATGAACATACGCGTCCTGTTGCTTTATATCTGTATGGATTGTGTGACAAGACTATGTAAGGCTTGATCGACTTGGATTTCCTAAAGAGTTTAACTGGGGTCCTCTCTCGCTTGGACATAAGGATGGGAAAGTTGGGACCGCCGCATCTTCCCTAAGTCGTACTGTTTAAGTGTCTTTCTGACCAAGAAAGTTAATCAAAATTACAAAAGCATTACAAATTCTAAAGCATTACAAAATTCCAAAATCATTACAATATCAAAATTACAAAAGCACGTGTTTCTTAAGATGTCTCGGTAGCTTCTTAAAATATCTTATCGATTATCGCAGTGTCTTGAGAATGTACAAATGCTTGAGAATTCTAAATGATATTATGCATTGTACGGCCTTCACTTTACCCGGACGTAATGCCTGTCTTCCACAATGTGGGTAGAGTCCATTCCAAGTCACCACTAGTCAGTGTTTATACTAATATTTGTAATAATTTTGAAACATTTCTAATAAAAGAATTGCTGACTGACAATAGTTCTAATTTTTTTCTAAAAGATTTAATATAAAATACGAATTTATTTGAATTCAAGTAGATAATTTAGAAATATTTCGAAAGTAACTGTACACAAATCTCTTTATTCAGAATAATTTCTAAACATCCATATGATTCTTTCACTTTTAGAAATATTTACAAAAAATGGCAGAAAATGGTTAACAATGGTAGAATGGTGATTGCCCCCATAAAAGTAGGTGCTAATCCGGCCCTTCTGAAGTTCTGTCTGCTTTTGTACATCTTTAGATTTTACTGCAGGACACTGCTTGCTCCTTTGTGGAAAGCATTCTTCCCATTACTTCGCAATGGACTGTGAATTGTTTTCTTCCCAGCCCTCTGACCTATTTATAAAGATGTTACAAATAATGGTGAAAAATGGCAAGAAATGGTAGAAAATGGTGAATAATGGTAGAATGCTGTTACCATTATTTAGAAACTATTGTAAATATCATATTCTACATCATGAATATTTCTAAAGTTTTAGAAAACTTTAGAAATATTTCTAAAGTTGAAATCACATTCAAAATAGTTCAAAAATATCAAATGTCGTACACAAATAATTACAATAGATTGAACATATTTCTGAATCATGACAATAACAATCCTTGCGGTAACCGGGAATGGACTCTAATCCCGTTGCAAAATACAGAAGAGCTGAGTTCCCTTGTTCCGTTTTGTTTCTATAGACGCCACCTACGATCCGGACCCTGACATCAAAACGAAATGTTGGAGTCTTTTCAAGAAGCTGTTACGAATCGCGGGTGCTGCGTTCATCGTGGTCATCGCCATTCTACTGCCATACTTTGCAGGTCAGTTTTACTTTCTTTTAGACTAGAGAATAATGGTTTCAAGAACTCTTATGGCCTATTTACATTGCAGAACAAAATAACTATCAGCCTACCAAGAGTGATTTTATTTGATTTTCTTTTATTTCAGTTAAAGTCACTGTTCTTTCTGTAGAGATGGTGAAGCTTTCTGCAGAGACTGGCAATCGACTCACCGAGCTGGAAAGTAAGTACTTATCTCATGCCAACAGATCTGGTGATGCACAGATTGGTATAAAATTAAGATATCTTTAACATCCAATGTTTTTACACAATCAATCTATGAAAAAAAGGTTAATGTTTTCAGCATCTTGACAGGTCATTTCAAGTCCTTTTCTAAATGCTCTGTCATTAAGAGATGAAAAACAAAATGGTCAACATTGCCTCAAATTTAATTTCATACGAATTACTCAAGATGTTATATCCCAAAGGTGTGGTTTCTACTCTTTCTGAGGAGATGGGTAAATGGAATAGCATCACTGAACAACTAGTGGCCGGGCTGAAACGTAAGTAGATATTGAAGGGTACAATTTTAAATCAAGACTATTGTTGTAACTTGGATATTTTGTATTTCAATGTACCCTGTTTCTAATCATTTTTACAGATAGAGATATCAGAGGTATTTTATATGGCTGTATACATAGCTCTCACAACATAACGTATTGCTACAAGTTACACGTGGATCAAACCTAACAGACCGGGGTTACGCGCAGCTTGTACCTACTGTGTGTTACGCCGGTTATGCAAAACAAACAAATTGCGACAACTAGAAATAACATGTGTATTACGGAAATGTTTGTGTCTTTTAAAGGTAAAAATTGACCCATGGAGTCAGGTGAAAAGGGACCTGCTGGACCTCCAAGGCCATCTGCACCTCAAGGACAAAATGGGGAAGCTGCGCCTGATAGTCCTGCTTCTGTCGGGCCTCCTGGACCACCTGGACCTCCAGGAGAGAAGGGATCCATGGGGCCGGCTGGTCCTGTGTCTGTAGGCCCTCCTGGTCCTCCAGGAGAGAAGGGACCCATGGGGCCGGCAGGTCCTGTGTCTGCTGGACCACCTGGTCCTCCAGGAGAAAAGGGACCCATGGGGCCGGCTGGTCCTGTGTCTGTTGGGCCTCCTGGACCTCCAGGAGAAAAGGGACCCATGGGGCCGGCAGGTCCTGTGTCTGCCTGGCACCCTGGGCCACCTGGACCTATTGGGCCAGTTGGCCCCGTGGGCACGAACGGGTCTCCCGGGCCTATTGGGCCTGCTGGACCGCCAGGTAGCTCAACATGCCTGAGCTCTTGTCATGGAGGTGAGCTACTCATTCTGTTCTCCCCTGAAAAATTTATTCTGGTTTTAATGCGAAATCTCCGAAATTTTATGAAGTGCATTTATATCAGATGTAAAATCTGTTGAAATCTTTTATTTTATTTTATTGTTTTGAATGAATGGTTTACCTATCACTGTAAAATATGGCAGACTGGCGATAAAGTGCGTTTCAAATCATACAATTTTCGTGTTTTCACCATAACATGTGAATGTCATTTTCATCTTTAACTGCATTCTACAGATTATTTCCTGTTCTATCCTATATTCTATCATTTTTCTGTTCTAATCAAATTTGTTCTATAATGGAATCTGTTCTATTTGATACCATACTTAACCATGTTACTCATGTATGACCTACCCTATTGTGCGCCGTTTTATTATCATGATATTCTTTTTGTTATCTTAATTTTGTTATTTTTCAAATTCTAATGTGCGAAATGGAATCCATTGTCATCCATTATCCTACTATAGTAAATTTTTGTTTGTTTTCTGTCCTGTCCTGTTCTATTCTATCTCAATTCCCGTCATCAATGTGTTTTAATCCCAAATAGTTATATAGAGACAAAGTATGTTTCTCAGCAGCATCATGTCCCAACGGCTATCAAAGGAACGGCGGAATGTGCTACAAGGTGTTCAAAACATATAAGACCTTCTCCGCCTCGGTCACAACCTGTCGTGAAGCTGGAGGTACACTTGCCATGCCCCGAGACGCCGAAACCAACGCCTTTCTAGCCTCCTTCTATGAGGCAGAGAAACCCCCACTGATGCCCGAATTCAAGCCCTGGTCGGTACTGATCGTTTGTTCTGGATTGGACTTCAAGATCAAGAAAAAGAGGCCACATTTAAGTGGCTGGATGGCTCCGCACTTGGAGTGTACACACTGTGGGACCCAGGACAACCAGATAACAGAGCGGGCGATGAAGACTGCGTTGTGTCAGGCAACATCATGAACATGGGAAACAAGTGGTACGACGCGTCAAGTCACGTTCAGTACCGCTTCATCTGCCAGGTGACTCCAGGTACTTTGCATAATCAAGTATCATTTCTCTAAACTAGTTGATATACTAAACTGAATCTATTAATTTGATGTACTTGTCTGTTGGTTGAAATATACCGTCAAATCATGTTGTTTCTGCAAAGATTTTTGACGATTTTGTACTATTGTCACTACAGGACGTACCTAGGCGACATGCTACACTCTCGCAACCAATTTGGCATTGAGGAACGGTTCTTCAAAAGAACATCAGAGCTAGAAAACATGACGGGATTGTCAAATCTAAGGCTAAAGCAAGATGTAGAGGCCGAAAAAGCAAGTCGTTTTCCCCATATTCTTTGAATTCTAGTAGATGACAACTATCTTGAACCACCAGAACAGTTACTGTAGGATGGATCTGTCAAGTTTTATTATTACGTCAACATTATGCCGTTGGAAAAGAGGTGTTAATCTTATCTTTTCAGCAAAGAAAAACAAGTTGTGTTGGAATTAATTGAAGCAACCAGCTGCAGAGTTGTCAAGTTAAGTTTTATGAGATAACTGGCTGATTGCACCTTACGTCATGAAATTTAGATATAAACGGGCTGTTTTTTCCCATGATGCAGTTTTCATAAGAAATGATAATCAGATTTTTATTCAATCAGGAAAAAGCATGTAGTAACAATAGTAAAGTGATTTTTGGAACTGGTAGACAACAACAGACAACAACATGTAAGAGACCACAAAATCTAAACAGAAATGTAATTGTGGTTTGTAATAATGGTGTATATCCGTTTTATGTTAGTCAACCTTTAGCACTGAGTAACAGAGCTCTTCATTTGATGCACATGACGAAAATGATGCAATTGCGTGATTTGACGTAACAATAGTAAAGTGACGTCTGGAACTGCTAGACATCACATATTAGACAACAACTTCTGGATAACAATGGAAATGTAACTTGTAGCAATGGAGTGTTTCGTGTTAGTCAACCGTTATATTATCAAATTTTGCATATTGACAGAAATTGAGTTGATTGTGATATTTGCCGTAATAGATGGAAGTACAGCTGTTCAATATTAGTCACATCATAGTAATCACAGAAAACTTACTATACTTTCTAGTGTTACACTCATTTGGTCTTCTGTCAGAAAAGCCAATCAGAGGGTGCCAACTTTGTATTGATGACTACGTAATGAAAAGCGAACTGTTTCTTTGTCATGCTATTCAGTTTTTGTTCAGTGAGTTTATTTCTTGAAATCTTGCCACTGCAATGCTACATTTTGTTTCATCTGTTTTCTCGAGTGTCTATCCTATCCTCCATAAAAATCAGAGGAAGTTTTGTCCATCTGTGAGAACAGATACTTCGAGAATCAAAATGGCAACGATATGGACTCAAGGCTATGGAAATTAAAATAAACATGGTGTTTAGAACTAACTTGTCATATCTCAAGTGCTTTTATTATTAAAATTTCATTGTATTGTTGGGCTGCAATGCTACTTTTTCATTTGTTTTCGTGGTGCGTATCAATTCTGCTTAACATGAAGAGGAAGTTGTGTCTATCTGTAAGAAGAGAAAAATTTGTCAAATTGTAACAGCAATATGCTCTGGATATCAAAATGGGAAAGAGATGTACTCAAGGCTATGGAAAGAAAATAAACATGTTGTTTAGAAGTAACCCATGTCTCATGTCTCAAGTGTTGTTATTATAAGACATAATCTTATCTAGTGCCAAGACACCGAATTACATGCGTGTTTACATCGGAAATCCAGGCTTTAATCCCAAAACAAAAGAAGGAAATCCAGTACTTTCTTTTATTTAGCCTCCTTTGAAGGCTTTCTTGACGGCGCACTGATTCGTAATTTTCAACATTTCGGGGCCAGGTTATTTTGCTGGAGAAATTGTATGCGACCGGGCGGTAGATACATTTGAATTTCTCAAGCAATATCGAACCTGTTCCCGATACGTTGAAAATCGCGAATCAGCGGTTCTTCTAAAAATAAACGCCGGCGCCGATCAGAACGCCTGCAAAGTAGGCTATCCTTTTATCGTCCATCTAGCAGCCTAGCCTGGGGTGCAGCTTTCTTAGCTTCAGTCCGCTACTCAAGCTCCGCTAAGTTACGAATGCTGGGCTCCAGGCTACTAGCTATAGCAGCCGCGATTAGCATATTTTTCACGATAGAATCTCACAGTTTTGAAGATGCTAGCGATATGTTAGGCCACAGCAAGTAATTTTTATGGAAGACATCAGCGCGCTTATTAATTTTCGCCTGATTTCGAAATAAAAAGCAAAAAATTTCATTGCCCTCCGACGGTGGCCAACATGCCCAAATTGGGCAAATATGTCGTAAACGTTGACAGTCTGAGGTGTTCATTGCATTTGAATACCCAGTGTAGTTCCTACCCATGATGGTATGACAAGCTGTTTTCTGCGTTTGTTGTAGTTAATAGACCCCTTTCCAAATACCGCGGCCATTTTGAATCCAGGGCGCGCGCACGTGATTCGAGCGCGGGAAAAGTGAAGACCCGGTAAGTCCACAAGCCAGCGGTAAGGCGTTCCCAATAGAAACCAGCGTTGAGTTATCTTCGGCGGTGAGATGTTCTCCTCCTCGGTGAAATCCATCGATATATTTGCATGGCACAAGTAGATGATATTGTTGTGGAGACTTGGACTAGATATCGGCCAGTAAAATTGTGAATTTCTGCTACTTTTCCATAGTTTCTGCCGGGATGTTGAGCGCGCGCTACAGTGATAAAATGCTGATATGTTTACACCGCGTGCTTGTAATTTCCCTAATAATGTTAGCTAAAGTCGAGAAAAATCCCACAAAACATACACTTTTCGGATCATTTTAGCTTCGTTTAGGTATGAATATAACTCTTGAGCCTTTTGGCTGTTGTGACAATGACAACATAATCTTGAAATTACGTTAGTTTGAGGGAGGGTTTTGTTTTCTGTGCAGCGTTACATCGACTTCGCTCAGCAATATTTGACATTTCCGCTGAATGCAATCCCACACACACAAAAAAACGTGAAAATATAGGCCTAGGCTTGAGTTCAATGTCCTTAAATATGGCAGCATTCCGGCGGCTTTTTGACGATCTTTTCGGATGCCAAGTATTTAGGCTTGAGGACTCTAAGTACGTGAGTGAAGTTGTGTTTTCCATTCTATCTGGCGTTTCTTTAAATCATTTTGCGCGGCAATATTTCATATATCTGTTGGCCGGATGGAACCCAAAAAACGTTAAATAATATTGACTTGAGGAATGAAGGACCTCAGGCCGGTATTTTTCCTTTTGTTGTGGGGTTTCATCCTGTGGAAATCTAAAATATTTCCGCAAAAAGTAATGTAATGAAACGCTACAAAGAAAACACGCCCCCTGCTTCACTCACGAACTTCATCAAGCTAATCTTGGCACTGAAATATCGTCAAAGTCAAAGGAGCCACCGAAGTTCCGTCAAATTTTTATACTCGCAAAGCCCTCAAGCCTATATTTTCACGCTTCTGTAATATCATCCGACGAAAATTAAGATATTACGGCGCAAAGTGAAAACACTCCATCTTCACTCACGTACTTTAGGTTTTGATATTTCAGAAAACTCGTCAAAAGAAGCCGCCGAAATTCTGCTAAATTCTCCCCAAAAATTACCTTTAGCTCAAACCTACATTTTCAGGTCTTTTTTTGTGGGATTGCATTCAGCGGAAATGTCAAATATCGCTTGCGGAGCGATGTAACAAGAGAGAAAGGAAAAGCTAGACAGAAAAGAAAGAAAGGCTAGACAGAAACACGACCCCCTCTCAACGCGCGTTTTCCCAGGGGAAGTCACAACCGGTAAAATTCTGTATATTTCTATCTAAGTAGCTATAAGGATTCCAGCCCGAAAAGTGTATGCTTTACGGGGTTTTTCTCGACTTGTGAGTGAAGCAGGGGGCGTGTTTTCTTTGTAGCGTTTTATTACATCACTTTTTGCGGAAATATCTTAGATTTCCACAGGATGAAACCCCACAACAAAAGGAAAAATATCGGCCTGAGGTCCTTCAGTCCTCAAGTCAATATTATTTAACGTTTTTTGGGTTCCATCCGGCCAACAGATATCTGAAATATTGCCGCGCAAAATGATTTAAAGAAACGTCAGATAGAATGGAAAACACAACTTCACTCACGTACTTGGAGTCCTCAAGCCTAAATTCTTGGCATCCAAAAAGATCGTCAAAAAGCCGCCGGAATGCTGCCAAATTTGTACCCAAAAGGACATTGAACTCAAGTCTATATTTTCACGTCTTTTTTTTTTGTGGGATTGCATTCAACGGAAATGTCAAATATTGCTGAGCGAAGTCGATGTAACGCTGCACAGAAAACAAAACCCTCCCTCAAACTAACGTAATTTCAAGATGATGTTGGCATTGTCACGACAGCCAAAAGGCTCAAGAGTTATATTCATACCTAAACGAAGCTAAAATGATCCGAAAAGTGTATGTTTTGTGGGATTTTTCTCGACTTTAGCTAACATTATTAGGGAAACTACAAGCACGCGGTGTAAACATATCAGCATTCTATCACTGTAGCGCGCGCTCAACATCCCGGCAGAAACTATGGAAAAGTAGCAGAAATTCACAATTTTACTGGCCGATAAGTCTCCACAACAATATCATCTACTTGTGCCATGCAAATATATCGATGGATTTCACCGAGGAGGAGAACATCTCACCGCCGAAGATAACTCAACGCTGGTTTCTATTGGGAACGCCTTACCGCTGGCTTGTGGACTTACCGGGTCTTCACTTTTCCCGCGCTCGAATCACGTGCGCGCGCCCTGGATTCAAAATGGCCGCGGTATTTGGAAAGGGGTCTATTGAGCTGTATACACATCTTCAGGAACAGTTCAATGTTGACAGTCTAAAGTGTTGCATATGAATACCCAGTGTGGTTCCTGGCTATGATGGTATAATAACAAGCTGTTTTCTGCATTTGTTCTAGCAAGGACATTATATAAATAATGGGGGGGGGGTTTAGTTAATTGAGCTGTATACACAATGTGTTTCATCTCATATGAATACCCAGTGTACTTGCTTCAGATGATGGTACAACAAGCTATTATCTGCATTTGTTGTAGTTAGTCTATTGGGATGTATACACATATAAAAGGACATATTTACTGTTGAATCGAGGAGGTTTTATATTATGTATGAAACCTCATTGGTTGAATACAGGGATAAAAGACCTGTTGGTCATGATATCATATTTCGTCGCCTCAGTTCTTGTTTAAGAAGATTTATGATCTCAAAATTTGAAAATATAGGAATCTTTTTTTTTTGCACGCCTTTTTTGCCTTATCTCATTAATGCGTCTGCGGAGAATGTCATCCATAAAATTTAGTTGCACCTGCTACCTTTTTTTCATATTTAGGGGCACAAACTATCATGTAAAAGATTATTATTGGTCTCCATTGTGCAAAGCATGATTTTTATAGCTCTTCTATAATGCATTGCTCTCATAGTTCGTTTTGGTCGGGATGGGGTGGTCTAGGGTGACGCAAATAACGTTTCGATTTTGACCACCAGAAGCCTGACAAGTGCCATGAACGGGAAGCAACTGTCCGAAAGCATTTTTGTATGATTTGTACGGTAGCTCTTTATCCCGTGTCGTATTACCATTACTACGCAGAAGTCGATGTTTGAAAAGACATGTCAAAAAATAAACTACTAGTAATCAACACAGAGGCAACAGTTGCGTCATGTGGCGCAACGTCTACAACATTCGGCCGTCAAACAAGGGAACCCGAGTTCGATACCGGCTTGCCCCCAGACATGTCTGGACATGCGTCCGGACGTTGTGCCCTTGGGAAAGGCACTTAACACAAATTTCTCTACTCAGGTGTAAATGAGTACCTAGCTTCGGTTAGGGACGTCCCTCGGAGAGGACGTTAAATGGAGGTCCCTTGTGTGGGGCGAGCCACACCCAGCGCACGTTAAAAAACCCACCACATCTTTCAAAAAAGAATAGGGGCATGCCCCGGTGTGCGATGGTCCAAGCCTGAAAGTCTGGTCTGGGTTGACACCTTGAAAAGGTGATAGTCACCTGTTATGTCAATCTTTCCTCAAATGTGGTAAATCTAAGTAAATAAGTAAATAGATAAACAGCTTTTGCGTTGTAACGTCAACATTCAATTGACTATAGAAATTAGATTGCTCAGTCCCAACAGCATAAATTAATGTATGGATATTGTCCGTAAAAGCGAAAAATTAAATTGCATCTGTAACCTTTAATCGTTTCTAGCGGAACAAAGAATGATTTTTTGTATGATCTTTTATTTTTGCTCTCATACTTTTTCTTTTATTTCGTTGATTAAAAAGAATAATCTTATTTAGAATGTACTATTAGATGAAAGCAAAGAGCGCAAACAAAACAACTACAATATACAATGAAATTGCAAAGGAGCAATCACGATAGCTTCTATTTCCGGTCATACATAGATCACCTTGTATATTATGAGCCTCTATCTCCTGTATTTTCTTATTCCAGCTGCAATTACTTTTGTAACACCGGTGTGACATCTCAACTGAATTCGAGTCCGCTAACAATTGATAAAGGTTCCCTGTTCGCCATTTTGTACTGTATAAAGTACATATTTCGTAAGAAGTGTCAAGTGAAAAAGTAAAACTACTACACACGATTGAAGTCAGCGCTCAGTATGCACGTCATTGAAAGAGTCAAAGATCATGTGAAAGTTGACTTCAAGGTAGCCTTGCCTCTAGATATACTTGACATTGTTTATATTTCTATTAGGATTTTGTTTGTACGTATCATATCTATACTGTTTGGAAATGGTGGGGGGGGGGGGGGGGTCAACGTTGCAACATCTGTAAATAAAATAGCTACCTTCTGGAAAAGGACACCAGTATTGACAATCTTTAAACTCGTGATGACTATCTATAACAACTGAATGATTTATTTTCCCTCGGTTGTATTTTATTATGAATTAAACATGTTTTGCTGCCAACTCAAACGGCATATGAGTAGAAATTTAATACCTGAAATATGTTATATTGTAACGTTGACATGTTTCAAACTCCGCTTTTGTTTTCAATCGTTAGTAGCATTTTGCTTCTTGGTGATGATATCATGTTAGTATTAGACTAAGTAATAGCTGTTTTTTTCTGCGAAATGTTTAATGTATTTGTTATGTACACGATAGAGGTGTTATTTTTTTTCCTACGACTCCTGACCTGTCCTTTAGAATATTGCGACGAAAACAATAAAGTAACAATATGATTTGTCTCAACCTACAGATTATAACGTTTGAAGCTCTTCTAATATGAGTAGTTTTACCTATAAAGCTTTAACATTTACATAACGAAATCAAAGACAGAGTTCCGAAGTAAATCATTTGCTTTGGTCTTTTATTTCTGACTTCACGAAGTAAACGTAAAATCACAAGATGACACGAACCAACAGTTTTTATCCACCTTGTGTGGAAAATAAACCAGTCTACTACTACTACTACTACTACTGCTGCTGCTGCTACTACTACTACTACAATAAGACAATACTTACTCGTCCTGGTAGCATTTAAAGATCCGAAAAGTAGCATCATTCTGGCGGGGCAACAGCAAACTTGGAAAATAAGAGGTGTCGTTTTTTATGGGTTTCAAATCCTAGTGCTGTTACTGATCAAGGACCTATGTTTGTACAAACACTTCAAAT
This sequence comes from Branchiostoma lanceolatum, assembly GCA_035149815.1. Taxonomy (NCBI): domain Eukaryota; kingdom Metazoa; phylum Chordata; class Leptocardii; order Amphioxiformes; family Branchiostomatidae; genus Branchiostoma; species Branchiostoma lanceolatum. The sequence continues at coordinate 11,981,146 of CM068883.1, read as the reverse complement.
AAGAGACTAATAAACAACAAACACAAAAGAACAACACCAGTGAAAGTGGGCAGGTATACGAGTATATCAATACTGGTACTGCTTAATGTATAAAATAGACCAACATTCTTCCACGTGTATCTATGCGATCTGCCACTACATAAGTATTTGCCAGATTAAAGGGGTACTAAGTCTAGTGAGACCTTTGGCATCGTGTGGCGCAATCGGTAGGGTGTTTCGCCCACAACCGAGAGGTCCCGGGCTCGAAACCAGCGATATGCCCCGATGTTGTGCCCTTGGGAAAGGCGCTTTACACGACTTTCCTCACTTCACTCAGGTGTAAATGAGTACCTAGCTTCGGTTAGGGACGTCCCTAGGATAGGACGTTAAATGGAGGTCCCGTGTTTGAAGAGAGCCACACCTCGAGCACGTTAAAGAACCCACCGCACTTATCGAAAAGAGTAGGGCTCTTTCCCGGTGTGAGTGGTTCAAAACCTATAGTCATATGGCCGCACACGGGTTTGCCCTTAGTAATAGCCTACGGCTAGTGGGGCAACCCTGGCATGTACATGCTGAACCAAGAAATAAATAAATAAATACTAGCGAGACGGTGTTGAAAAAATGGAAACTAAGAGAGTGAGATTGCCCCATCGTAATACGAGGTTTTTACATCATTATCAGATGCATGCTTTTTATCACAGACTTACATGTATGCATAAAGGTATCATGATATCGCGTGAAAAGAAAAGGCGACAAATGATATTTATGCAGTAGGCTGTTTTCATATTTAGTGAACGAAGTAATTTGTCTCGATCGTGCACACATTTGATTTGATGTTGTTGAAGAGAGGTACAAAGTAGTTTTGGTCTCGGGCTTCTCCTAAATCAGCTGCAGCCTCGGCTGGGGTAGGACGTACTTTTGCTGTCCAGAAACTGTTGATCAGTCGTTACGTTTTCCTAGCTGCCCTTTTCTGTGAGATACCGCCAACCCGGCAACCGATAAGTGGCATCATGTCGGGAGGGCAGCAGCGGCCACAGACTTGGAACCCTGGAGGTAGGCTAACAGTAGTTCAAGACTTTACAGTTTGTCCTTCCATCAGCGAAACTTAAATTGTTCTTGATAGAAGATATTGATAATAGAGATGTTCGCGCTGTTCAGTTTCTCGTCTGTAGGAGCATACGATCTAAGAATTGTTTTGAAATGGTAAGTATTGCGTAGGATCAACTGTTAAAATACAAAATAATGCGTAGTATTGGCTGTTGAAAAACCAAATGGTGATTAGTATTTATTAGCTGTTGAAATACCAAATATTGACTAGTATTATGTTGAAATACAAAATGATGCCTATCATTTGCTGTTGAAATATAATATGATGATCAGTGTTACCTGCTATTACCTTGGTATTAATAATTATAGAAAAATGGCTGACTAATTGGTCTCATGCTGTTTTTCTCAATCTGAAACGTTTGAGAAAGTAAAAAAGGTAAAACCGATAAAGTTACGGTAAATTATCTTTATGAAATCTACTAATTTAATATAATGAACTTTCTAATCTGACCGTGTCGTCTGATGAAATTCGACGTTACATTTGGGTGGTATTTGCAAATGAACGGTACTATTTATTCTCTCACTTAATAATTCTCTCACTTGATATACATATACATATTTCATAACATATAATGACCTTCGCCGAGAAGGTTATGCATAGCGTAGCGTTTGTATGTATGTATGTATGTGTGTGTGTAACTGACCAGCATTACTCGACAAGGCTTGGATGGATTGTCTTGATATTTGGTAGGTGGGTAGGTCTTGATGAGACCTGGAAACTCTTAGATTTTTAGTCCCCTAGCGGCTTGTTACGGCACTGCAGTGGAACTTCTTGTTTTGATATCTCGTGTTCTGGACATGCTTTGGAACTGATTTTTGAGTGGTAGATAGCTCTTTGGGCAGAGAATAAGTGGTACAGGTTTTGGCCCCCTAGCGGCTTTTTTGGAACTGCAGGAGCAGGTTTAGCTTCAGACTTTGAAAGGGAATAACTCAAGAAGGGTTTGATGGACGGTCATGATTTTTGGTAAGTAGATAGCTTGAGTGATGATGTACATGATTAGATACTTATTATGCAAATCAGCATCTTATTTGCATAATTAATGAGGAAAGTTTATACATCTGCCAAATTCCATGATAGGACACTCAAACATGTGACATATGTAACTGAGGAAGAGAGAAACATTCATAGATATCAATTATGCAAATGAAGACATCATTTGCATAATTAATGAGAAAATACTATAACTCAAGATGGGCTTGATTGGTGGTCATGATTTTTGGTATGTAGATAGCTTACGTGATTCGTTGTATGATTGGACGATGATTATACAAATCAGATTCTAATTTGCATAATCAATGAGGCAATTCTAAAAACCGCTGTGTTCCATGATTTGACTATTCAAATATGTGACATTTGTAACTGAGGAAGAGAGGAATGTTGACAGATAAAGAAAATATTTAATCGTAGGCCTAATTTGCATACTTAATGAGAAACTAATATAATTCCATACAGGTAAATGATGGCAATTACATACTTGTGGCAGTTGGAAGTTATTTGAATGTGAACATCGTTGAATCAGATTATACTAATAAGGACCTCACTTGCATAAATGATAAATGTTAGCATAACCTTCTGTTATTTGGGAGAAGACGATCAACTGCTATGATTAATAATTGATGGGAAACACTCCTTATACGATAGTCATAAAGGTTAAAATCATTTGGCGAAGGTATGAGGTCGTGGAACTCTAGTTGCTTTTAATTTTGCCTTTGTGGCAAAATATGATACCTGTTGGCTAGAATTTTAAATCCTGTCAAGTTTTCAGCATTTTTTTACATGTGACATAAAGTAATTCTTATGTTTGTATTTACCAACCATGCAGGCACCACGCCCACACATGCGCAGCAGCCTCCGACAAACTGGAGGACACTTGCAAACTTGGGAGCGTCTATAACCAACAGTCTGTACGTGTCCAGTGCAGGTATGACAATTTTAAGCTCCTATGGCGAATGTTCACGGCGGTCCGTTGCTAGGGGAAAGTTTCCAATGTAAAGCCCCCCTCTCACTGGACCCGCGGCACGCTGGCGACGTCGCAGCGTCCTAAACTGGATTTGTGTTACCCTTCACTTTATAATGGGAATTTCATTCAAAACGTACAAGTATGACCACAAATACACTATTCGTTGGTTATAGTATATCAGGCAGGGGTGATGGCTCCAATTGTTGATGTGTCGTGATTGTTCATAAGTGAAGGCGTAATGATTTTTAAAATGAGATTATGCTAATTATGAAATGCTATTTTGCTCTCCTAATTTGTCTTCTAAAATGTGGTTGATGTCGTTGCAAAAATCAGAAGTGTCTAGTTTATTGCTTTGTTTTTTTTTTCTTCTTTTATAGATGCAACATATGCTGTAGCTGCAGAGGCTGGTCTCAAATCAAAGTGTTGGCGTCTTTTCAAGAAGCTGTTACAAATCACGGGCACTGTATTTATCGTGGTCATCGCCATTCTACTGCCATACTGTGCAGGTCAGTTTTGTTTTTTTAGATGGCAGAATACAGATTTCTGACTGATGTACCCTTTTAAGATTACTCAGTTAAATAGCAATCAATTATGTTTGGCAACCGTGATTTTATTTCATGTCCTTTTATTCCAGTAAAAGTTACTGGTCTTTCTGGAGAGGTAGTGACTCTTTCCGCAGAAACCGATAAACGATTTACAAAGCTGGAAAGTAAGTAATGTTTTCATACAAACAACCCTGGCAGTGTTTAGATTGATAAAACTTGAAGTATCTTTAGCATTTCATATTATTCAAGCCTTCGGTGAAGTAACTTAAGTCATACACATGTACATTATATACTCAGCACTTGTTACTTAGATGTTTGAATAATTTCACTGTCCGCGCAGGTTAAGTTCTTTTTTTAATAAAATAGTGAAAAAAGAAATTTATGTTTGGTTATCATTTTCTTTGATTTTATAGTAAATATTTCAAAACTGTTTTTGATAGATGTGGTCACTACTCTTTCTGAAGAGTTGAAGAGATGGATTATGATCACTGAAGAACGAGTGACCAAAATGAAAGGTAAGTAGTACGCCCTGATATTATAGAATATATTTCTAAAACTGAGGATGACTGCTTTAAATTTACCTTATTTCTAAAGCAGAAGGATTGTTGTAGATTGGATATCTTTTCCCTTTAGGTACCCTATTATTGAAATCATTTTTCATATAAAGGTCTCTTTGGTCTTTATGTATCATATCGTATCATATAATATTATATCATATTATCATATTATATGTAAACTGCGATAAGCTATGATGATGATGTATCATATTACACATTCCAGCGATACACGACATGTGTGATACAGAAAAGAGTTGACCATTTACAGGTGAAAAGGGACCTGTGGTGTCAGCTGGGCCTGTCGGACCTTCTGGGCAACCTGGACCTCCAGGAGAGAAGGGACCCATCGGGCCGGCAGGTCTTGGGTCTGCCGGGCCACCCGGTCCTCCCGGAGAAAAGGGAGCCATGGGGCCGGCTGGCCCTCCAGGAAAAAAGGGGGATATAGGGCCGGCTGGTCCTGTGTCTGCCGGGCCTCCTGGTCCTCCAGGAGAGAAGGGAGCCATGGGGCCGGCTGGCCCTGTGTCTGCCGGGCCTCCTGGACCTTCAGGAGAGAAGGGACCCATGGGGCCGGCTGGCCCTGTGTCTGCCGGGCCTCCTGGACCTCCAGGAGAGAAAGGACCCATGGGGCCAGCTGGTCCTGCCTCTACCGGGCCTCCTGGGCCACCTGGCCTCCCCGGACCTATTGGACCTGCTGGTCCCAGGGGAAAGAACGGGTCTCCCGGGCCTACTGGGCATGCTGGACCTCCCGGTAACCCAACATGCCCGAGAACTGGACATGGAGGTGAGACACCATTTATGTTCTCATTCCAAAACCTCTGAAAATTTCATTCTGGTGTAAATGCGCAATCTCTAAAATTGTAATACATGTAGGTAAGGATTGGTCAGAACAGTTCACATGGGTATATTCGTCACAGTTTTTGGGTGATATGACTACAGTTTTTGGGTGAGTTCACCACAGAATTTGGGGGTATAGCCTCACACGTTGTCCTTCTTTTGCCTGAAATAATCTCACACTTGGTTCATAGTCCCAAACTACGTGGGTATAACCACAGAAAATGGGGGCTTCTTTTTTGCTGAGGTAAAGTAGCCATGGGTTAAATGGACACAAAATATTTTTCAGCGGGATCTTGTCCCAGCGGCTATGAAAGGAAGCGCGAAATGTGCTACAAGGTGTTCAACACACCTAAGACCTTCATCGACTCGGTCACAACCTGCCGTGAAGATGGCGGTACCCTTGCCATGCCCCGAGACGCTGAGACCAGCGCCTTCCTAAATTCCCTCTATGTGATAGACAAATCTCCATTTCTGTCACATCTCAGAAAGTACATGGAGTGTCCCTCATATGATCGCTTTTTCTGGATCGGCCTCCAAGATCAAGAAAAAGAGGGCACATTCAAGTGGTTGGATGGCTCAGCACTTGGAAGGTACCGATTGTGGAATCCAGGACAACCAGATAGTGGTGCGGGCGATGAAGACTGCGTAATTTCTGGCACCTACCGTCACCAGGGACACAAGTGGTACGACGCACCATGTCACTATCAGTTTCGCTTCATCTGCCAGGTTGCTCCAGGTACTTCAAATAATCTATTATCGTATCTTGAAACTAATTGATCTGATAAACTTGAATTTACTAATCTGTTGGTTTGAATAGGCCGTCAAATCATCCATTTTATTTCTGCACAGATTGTTGACGATTTTGCTCACTTTATTTTCTCTACCTGCAGGACGTACCGAGGCTACAAGCCACGCCCTCAACAAATTGTCCATTGTGGGACGGTCTTTAAAAGTACATCAGAGTTAGAAAACATGACAGGGGATTGTCAGATTTAGGGCTAAAACAAGATCTAGAATCCAAACAAGCAAGTTGTTTTTCCATTTGAAGTCCGGTAGATGACAACTGTTTTAAATAGCCCCAACAATAGCAAACGTTATGCAGTGTTGCTTTTAGTAACTGTAAGATGGATTTGTCAAGATTTATCATTATGTCAACATTACGCTGTGGGAAAAAGGGTCCGGGTATTAAAGTAATCTGATCATTTTTTAGCAAAGGAAACAATATGTCAAGTTGTGTCGGAATTAATTGAGTCAACCAGCAGCACATTGTCAATTAATGTTTAATAAGATTAATAATTAAAATAAAATAATTGAAATCTAGAAATGAAAGAGCTGTTTGTCAAATGGTGCAGTTTTTGCGAGGAAGGATTATCAGTTTATTCGTCGAACCAGGCAACAGCATGTTGTAACAATAGCAAAGTGACTTCTGGAACTATTAGACAACGACGTCCAGAAAAAGTGGTTTGTAGTATGGTGTATATCTAAATAATTATGTTTCCCAACCTTTAGCAAGTCGAAAGAGTTTCCACTTGATACACTTCCCAAAAAAATTATGTTATTGTGTGATTTGTTGTAACAGTATTAAAGTGACTTCTGGAAATGTTCGACAATAACTTCCAGAAAAGGGTGGTTTGTAGTATGGTGTATATGTGTTTTATTATATTTTTCAATCTTTAGCAAGTAGACAGAAGTTTCCATTTGATACACTTGTCCCCAAAAAAATGATGTTATTTTGTGAATTATTGTAATAGTAGTAAAAAAAAATTGTTAACAGTAGTAAAGTGACTTCGGAAACTGCTAGACAACAAGTGTTAGACATCAACTTCTGGACAATACTGTAATAGTGATTGGTAGTAATGGAGTATTTAAATGTTAGTCAGCTGTTAACAAGTTTACTTTTCACTTGTTACACTTGTCATAAATGATGTAATTTTGTGATTTGTAGTAATGAATGATACTATAGCTGTTTGATTTTTTTTTTCATTCACTTCAAATTAGTCAAGTCGTAGCAATCCCAGACAATGTACTTCAAGAGCTTTCCGAGCGTTACACTTATCTGGTCTTTTGTCAGAAAAGGTGTATCAGAGGGTATCAACTTTGTAGCAACTACTGACACTTGAAACGTGTCTTTATCACGCGATTTGGTTTGTTAATGTTAAATGAGTTGATTTAACAAAATCTTGGCATTGTATTATTGAGCTGTAATGATAAAATTTGTTTTCTTTTCTTTCGTGAGTATCAATCCTCCATGATATTCAAAGGGACCTTTGTCTATCTATGCGAAAAAACAACATCTTCGAATTGGAACAGCAAAATGCTCTGAATGGTAAAATGGGAAAGAGATGCACCCAAGACTATGGAAAGAAAATAAACATGGTGTCTAGAGGTAACTCTTCAAGCCCCTCGTGTCGTTATTATCAAGCTTAAATTGGATGCGTTTAATCTATAACAAGGCGCTAAGGTACTGAATTACATGCGTAGTGAGGTATCATTACCTGATGATTATAGTGCTAAAACCACAGACGAAATTCCGGAAAGCTTGTGATGGCAACACTATATTCTAATGCTACATTTCGATGTCTTGTTTTAGAGCGAAAGTTATGTACCATGGTGCAGGTGTTGCTTCTATTTCCACAAATCAACAGCTGAATATCATAATTATTAGACCCCTCTGGAAATTATCTTTATTCTTTTTCAGATCTCTGGAATTAGTATTTGAATGTTGATTAATTGTTATAAAAATTCAGACTGAACTCATTGTATTTAGTGGAGAAGATCCAGACAATACTTGTTGGTTCACACAAGGAGATGAGTTGAAATATCAAAATAAGGAAATGCTGACTTTTAAGTATTGTTAGTTGTCTAACAGTAGCAGTCTACTACAAGGAAATTGCCTAAAATAATTTACAAAAAATTTACTATGAAATTCAAATCACATATTAACAGCAAGATATGTTTCAATCTTGTTTCAACCTAGCCTGTGTTTACACAAGCTCTCGGCCGGAGGTTACTGACCCCTACTAGGGGGATGACGGTCACAGGACCGGCTGGCCACTAGGAGCGCGGTTCGTCAACCCAACGAAAATATTGTTCAATTTGTAAATGTTTACTTTTTTTGAAATCAACATTCTACACATTTTGACATAAAGTTTAATGGTCTGAAGCTGATGCTCTGCTTTTATTGCACATGCCAATTTTGCATGGGGACGTTTTTGGTGATAAATACGCGAAATCTTTAAAAAAATAGTTTTTAACTTTTGTCTGCAATGTGGACAATACAATTTTTACTAGATTGAAAACGCGTGACCTTTCTTTGAGTATGTTGTGATCAAAACAATCACATATCGATGTGATTTGTCTCGCCGTACAGATTGCGATGTTTGAAACCAATCCAATATCATTAATCTTACCTTTACGTAAAACACAATAACAAGAAGAAAGCAAATGGTTTGTTTTTGATTTCGTTAAAGGCAACCAAAGCAATATTAGGGCCCAAACATGGAAATAAATAAAAATGCTGTAATAACGTAATAACTTCATACTTTGAGCATTTTAAAAGCGCGCAAACTGTGCTGAACGATGATTCCCTTAGTTTCGCGAGCCTACAAAAACTCCGGCCACGATTTTCAGTGAGTTTTCACATCACAACGACGTCATATATTTTGCATAATGAACGTTACTATACATTGTGATAATGTTATTTGAACTAATCATGTATGGAAATGACTTAACACCGCTTTTCGGGCCCTAAGATTGCTTGGGTTTCCTTTAAGTAACGGTGAACACTTGGTGACTTGCCTACACGAAGAAAACATACACTTAATAATATACCTCATAGTGTTGTGGGACTTATCACTGTGATAAGTATGATATGATTAACCACAGAGGCTATAACAGTCAAATTCACAACAAAACAATGCAACGGATTAAGAGAGTTAATTTTAATCTAGAAAGCAGCATGGACAACATACGGCTTGGGTAGCTAATTAAATGTTCTTTTGTTAGTATCACATTTCGGTACAACTTCTGTTGACAACATGCCAGGTTTTAATCACTCTTTTGTTGCAAGTTTTTGCATCTTTCTCAATGTCGATATACATATGTACATGGTGTTGTTAAAAACAGCATGTGGTCTTGGATATGACAGATATGTACACATACGGAAAACGGATGACACATAGTTTTATATGTTACACATATTACAGGCTTCGGGGCCCGGCCGGGACTACACCCCCTAAGGATACAGGCACAATTGTAACCTAAGCATAACACAGACTAACCTACCCACGCCAAATATCATACACATCCACCCGCAACTTCTCGAGTTATCATAGTTGGAACATATCCACAGACTTATTACCTCCTTGGAAAAGGTTACAAGTCCAGCTTTTGTAAATCTTTAGACGAAAGTAAGCATATTTCAGGAGTGTGTCTCACCGTCTCTGATAGACAGTAAATGTACATATCATCTTTACACAGGGTACGACCTGATGCGAGCTAGACTTTGTTCGCCTTTTTTTTATCCCAGCAGGCATTGCAGTGACCTCAATTGTAGTCACGTGCACTGCCGGGTGTGACCAATCAACGTCGAGAACGTACATGTGGCTGAAATGTTGTTGACTTCTGGATCACAAGACTCACTCGGTATCTTCTTACAAAACAATTGGAAGGGCTGCGACATACCGAATAGAATTCGTCTTCGACAACGACAACTTCTTTCAATAGCAGCGACTGGTCAATAGCCTGGAAGAAGATGAAGCTAGCTGTGTTTTTTCTGTCAGTTTTTGCTTGCAGTACCTTGATATACACTGTGCAGGTATGTTCAATGTACTGTATACTGTCGTACATATCTACCACACTAACATGCTGTACCAGATATGAATCACGACGTGGCTATCGAGTCGATGAGTATAGCATCGTTACGTCAAGTGTAACTCTACTATGATGTTGAGATTAGGATTTTATAGTTTTGAATATTGTACTGATTGTTGCCTTTGCCACAAGTTCTATTATATAGTGACTTTTATGATCTTTAGAAATATCATTATATCACAGATGGAACTGTGAAAATAAGTGAAATGCGTCAGTGCAGTGACCGTTGGACGCTGACCTTTGATCCGTCTGGCACGATCTCCTGTGCCCAGTTCAAGAAATAATTCATATTGGCCCCTTTCAGTACTGTATGAAGGTTAATATTAATATGATATTGCAACGGTTGTAAATCTTTCAGTCTTTCTCCATCGGAACTAAGGACGGAAACACGTTCATCGAGAAAATGACGGTGAATGGAGACACAGAGGTAATGTAATAACCAGTACCTTACTTATTCTTGATCTTAGGTCCCAATTGGAAAAAAGGGGTCCTGCCGCTTTTTTTTCACTCTCGGGCGTGACCCCTACTTGGCCTCGTAGGACACCCTGCGGATGCCGGGCTATTTTAGGGCCCGCGCCGGAGCATAAACTGGCCTTAAAATCAACGTGGGGCCTGGCCACAAATAGAAACCGTTCGAGCACCGGGAGGTACAACCATCCACATAACATATTACGTTGATGAAGGTTAGACATCCAGGTAGTAAGGTACGCCAAGAATTAACCTTCTTTTGAAGACTATGTCAAGACATCCCAAATTGTCTTAACCTCATTAACATATCTATTCAGAGTTTTGGTTTAAAACCTGGTTCTCTAGCCCTATCCTTAGTCAATGACGAAAGACAGCGGATGCTGTCTGAAACGTCTGACTGTTTCAAAATTTTATCCAGTTGCTTGTCAATGAGTAACTATTTTTGGCACATAACATATCATTCTCTCTCAGTTACAAATGGAACATGGTTATAAAGCTTTTGCTGTTTAGTGCAATGTGATTGTCATTTCGGCGTTGTTTTGTACTAGAATTGCGTTGAAATTTATATTCACCCGTGACCGACTGCACAGTATGGGGACAAGCAAACTTCCGATCTTGATTGCTATTCTCCAGTTATATTTTCGAATGTTCCAATAGGATTTTCGAAGAAACTCATATGTGGTGTAGCAACAGCCTGGCTCTGAAGACGGGGGACACTGAATTTGACATTCTAAAGTACCCTCCTCAAAAACTGCTCATTGGGCGCTGGTTGGGAAATGTGACTGAGGTATTACAAAATGTTTCCAATCGTTTGTGCATTATTTTCTTCTTTTCGTTTGTCTTAGAATGCCAAGGCAATGTTCCTACCGGATAAGGAGGCCAGCATCTTTCTACAGGCTAAACGAAATAAACGTGGGCTTTTGGAGGAGTGTAGGGAAGGATGCGACATGGAGGAGATAGAGGAAGTGGATGAAAAAGTCTACAGTCTTTACTACACCTAGGGGGGTAAGTTTGGGTTACTGTCTGTACAAAGTAGCAGTTGCAGCAATATTGTAGAATATAATTTTGAGTTAATCTATTCTGTTTGCTTAAAATACTTTGTTCTAGATAGTGTTATATATGTTGTTTTAGTTCGTTCCATTTCGTTCCATTTCGTTCCAGTTCGTTCCATTTCGTTCCAGTTCGTTCCATTTCAGAAATATTAATAATGTTAGAATAACATTCAACATCTTTCAAAAGTATCAAATAGTTTTCAAAAATGATTACAAATAATTGAAAATATTTCTAAATTATGACAAAAACAACCCTTGCGGTGACTTGAAATACAATATTAGCCTCCGCTGCAGAGTTCTTTTTTTCTTATTGCTGGCCCGGGGAATAATTGTGATAGTAAAACTGTAACTTGAGTCTGTAACGGAGGCTAATGCAATTTACCAATTCATGCTGATTTGATCGGTTTATTTATAGGAAGTGTGGAGTCGACTGGGATAAAGATGTCCAGGGCATGGCGAGAGCTACAAGTTGGAGCTGCGGCCTGGGAAACGAAAGCACGTACAAAATAAAGAATGAAAAAAATGACAATTAATATTTTTCTATTGCAACATATCTACATGATGCAAATGGTTGAATTTGTTTCCTGCTTCCAAACGATATCCAGCAAAAAATAGCATTATGTCCAGATATTCACAAAACATAAATCATAGAGCAATAGACCGATCCTGTCGAACACCATATCGAACGAATAGAAGACCCATAGAACCCCCTGTTCTATTCAGAGCACCTCCGTCAAAAACAGTGTTGGCGGTGCAGAAATGGCACGTGTAAAGTAGGGTACGTATATCTGGGACAGGTTTTCCACTGTAATGGTTGAATGCATGCTCAGAACAAAAACGAATTTAAAAAGAAAATAGATCGGGCACTCAAGGAGAGGAATCTTGTACCACATGCTGACTACTACAAAGTCCGCTAGCGCAGAGTTTCGTCTCTTCAGTTACTGGTGTGTGAAACTGGTTAACTTGAAAATGAACAGGGAAGTGAAAGGATTAATTTTAATTCTTAGTTACTAAATACCATGCATCTGTTATACATGCAGTCAATACAGTGGGAACCCTGTCACGGATATATGAACCCTGTTTTACACGTGCATCGACTGCTTGTCAGAAACTGGGCGCTGATGCCCACCGACAAGGGAAAACTATGCGGCGCATACCGCTTTAACATTGACCGAAAACATTACGCTCTCACTGCAAGTACATCTACCCCCTCCTTAGACAACTCTACCTGGTGGATACAGCCTTCAGCAAAGAAGACATAGCATTCTTATTTGGCCCGCTCTGAAAGGGTTTCAGTGTCACAAAAGCTAAACCGAAGTCAGTGCCATTATTTTCAACGTAGCCGCGGCGGCCATGTTTGGTCCGTCAAACCCTGTTTTTGACGGAGGTGTTCGAAATCGAACAGGGGGCGTGGCTTTGGGATCGGTCTATTAATATTGCTAGACGTAATTTGCAAGTTAAGTACGGTTGACAGGATTGATCCGCTGTAAAACCCTGGATACTATCAAGATAAGTATTTAGCCAGTAATGAGACGTGGTACTGTAGTATACATGTAGGACATTTATATTCCGTTGCGGAAATAGCTCAGTACGAATCACATGGCTCAGATAAGGGCGCATCATTTTAAAGGCTCATTGGATCAAGGTCTCTCTATTCTTAGTTACTTGAACGCAAAGAAGACCGACGAATCATGCTAACATCGTATGAACGGTGTGTTCAAAATCTATAATACCAGCATATAAGCAATGTGTAGGCACCACCTTATGAGGCTTGTGTGAACTGCAGCAAGAACGAACTGACCATGGGCAACTTAGGAATAAAGAATTAACGGCACTTTCGCATCATGAATGCGAATTTGGTCATTAGTTGCAAAATTGGTATCAGTGAATGTCCCACTTGCCATGAATTACATATGTTACATGTCTTATTATGGAAACTCAGGAGTTATAGAATTTCCTTATTGAGTCCTAACTTGCATCTAATTTGTGTCCCTGTCTAACATCCCGCCCTAAAAGCGTCTCTTTCTCTAGTTGTCCTCTTGGACAAAATAGATGATAATGGTTTTTATTGGTCACAAATTACCCGCAATGGCAGACTTTCTAGCGCTGAATTGATGCAGGGTTTACAGGTTTCAGATAATACACAACATATACATATTTTATCCACACTTGCACTTTGTGGAACTGTCGCAAGGGTCTGGGCGGATGCCATTCGGCGCCACCAGGTGACCTCAATACGACCTTCCCCAACCGAAGTCGGCAAAAGATCGATGACATGAAGGGATTCGAACCAGGGACCACTTGGTTGTAAGCCGAACGCTCTGCTGTTGCGCCACACGACCCCACTTCGCCCCTGTAGTTCAGGATCAGGCGCTTAGGGAGACCGAATGTACAGCACTTGTTTCAAACAGAGCAATCTAACTGTTATCTGTCACACAATGACACAAAAAATGAAGACCAGTATCTATCAAGCAAAAATATCAAGACCATAGCATGTCCAAGACGAAAGATGCAAGAAACAGACGTTCCCAAAGACCTACATGTATGTACCCACGTACACAATATAATTACAGTGTATCAAGACGTTGTTTTAAATTAATGCTGACCGCAAATATGCTGAAACACAAATTACTTAACAGACACACAAACGGACAGACAGACAGACATGCAGACACCCCCCCCCCCCAAAAAAAAAACTACCTAAATTTTCATGGAGGTAAAAACATAACACATTGCAACGAATTTGGAGCACCACCTGTCAAAATATCCTTACTGTCAGCAAAGCATCAACTAAATATTACTCAGACGATATTTAAAAAGAATAAAAATGTTAGCATTGGAAACCAACGATCACGATGACCTCAATTTCCGTTCACACACAGAGCACCTTCTAGTAAAATAAACCTCTCTCCCTAGTATTTCCTTCTTCCGGTTTCCGAACACCAGATGTGCTATACTTCTGTAATAGAGGTGTGCCATTTCCACTAAACTCGGATCCGTTTAGCAGTAGAACATGGCTTTCCTGTTTGTCAGTCTACATATTAAAATACACAATTTTTAAGGAGTGCCGAGGGAAAAGTTTCAGTGTGTGCGTCACTGTAAAGTTCCTCTCTCACTGGACCCGCGGCACGCTGGCCGTGTAGCTGCGATCGAATTAACAAAGCCCTCAACGAATTTCATCGACCGAAAAAAACAAAAACTTTTTAAGCTTAGTGTGATTTGTGGTCTTTTTGGTCATACGTGTACGTTTTACATGATATTCCCATTATAAAGTCAAGGGTAACACAAATCCAGTTTAGGACGCAGCGACGCCGCCAGCGTGTCGCAGGTCCAGCGAGAGGGGGCTTGAGAGTCAACGACCCAGGGTAGCCTTACATCTAGATAAAGTGCCATGTTTACATATACCTTAGGTCTAAATACTTGACTCTGTTGATCTTTTTATGAGGACTTTGTGTGTACGTAGTATATCTACGGTTTGGAAATGGGGAGGGCCCGGAAGGTGGTGGGGGCATTGTTGCAACGCATGTGTGTGAAAATAGTTACCTTGTGGAAAATGGCCCAATGGCCCCTTCGCCAATTAAAAGCATCGAAATCCTTCATATATAAATTACACTCTTTCAACCCTTCTTTTAGAAGCTATTCACACTGCCGTTAAAATACATCACAGAGCACTTAAACATAATTATAAGGGGAAATAATACACAGGATATACATAATATATTACACAGTAACAAAAGAAAACAGCAATAGATATCAAGAAATATGAGTTTACATGCTTTTTGTTTTGTGTTATCATGCGAGAGGGGTATGTTATGCGTGTTTACCTATTTCAAAAAACAAACAAACTACATCTTAGACAGCATGCTACAGATCAAATTCCTAACCATACAGATATTTTACTTGTCTTAATCTTACCTCACATCCCCCAACCCACCAGCAACCCAACCCTTCTATGTCGTTTCCTCAGTCCGGCTGCCCGGTGAGCGTCACATTTATATTTATTGAGCGTCATATTCATATTTATTGTGTTGGGTGGTACGTCCAAGAAACCGGGTTGCAAGTACAGCAGGGTGTGTTGTTTGACATCTTACTCAGACATGAAGTGCGTATTTTCCACTCCATTATAGTCAGAGATAACTTGTATCCTTTATTCGTTCATTCGTCCGTGCGTTCATACATGTGCCATAGGAAGGCCAGGGTCAACGGCCTATGACAACAGCCCCCCTCCCCCAGCGGTGGCGTTCATTTCGTTCATCGATGTGCCAGACAGTGATAACACGTGTTTGTTTTTCATTCACTCATGCATCCATCATTCGTCTATTTACACATCCATCCATTTATGCATGCATTCCTTCATTCATCTATCATACAAACAGACATGGCATACTTCAATTCATGCATTTCTTCACGTTCATCCAGTGCTGTCTCCAGCTTTAATTTTTTCCGTCCCACTCATTGTTTGGGAGCCGTTTTTTTATGTATTTTCATTGTTGAATCTGTCATTACATTTTCATCAGTTTTATCTCATGAAATTGATATTTTTGGGACGGAAGGGGTTAACTTTTTTTTCCGTCCCAAGAAGCAAATTTCTGTCCAGGGATGGAAGGACGGGTCCTGGAGACAGCCCTACGTTCATCTATCCATCTCGGCTAAGCATAACACAATTTAATCTGCCCTATGCCCCCCTCCCGCATTAAACTAATTACACCTGTTTGTTCTGGCTGCCGTCAGATGAGAAGTATGACCTTTCGACGTCTCTTTCTTCCCACCAGACGGACCGCGTCAGAACATATATGTACGTGCTGATTATATTTGATTTAGCCCAATAAACACGTCCCAACCCCCGCAAACACAACCACGCAAAGGTGTGAACTAAAAACAAACACACACATTAGAAAAACTGTCTTCTTATCATTTTTTAACGATAAATCTTTGTGATTTGGGTCAATAATGTATAATGCTAGGAAATATAATTGAAATGTATCAACGTTTAGATATTTTGCTAAATCTACCTTCATTTAAAGTGTGATAAATACGATAGGTACAAGAGGGCGGGGCTCACAATGGATTGTTTGTTACGTCAATACGCGGTGATATATTCGTGTCTTTATCGTTTGTACGCATTTATAGCCTCTATCCAGAGCTTATCGCGGTCTTTCATTTATCATTCGTCATTTCCTAATGCGCAGCGTGATAAAAAAAATAGCTAAGCTTCCACGAAACACTCAGACAAAACCAACGTGGCGTTTTAAATTTTATGACCTGCATTTTTAGACAGTGAGTCTAGGGTTGGCTGTCGTCAGAGGTAGACGAAGTGACGTGTTTGTCTATTGTTCTGGGCGAACCTCTCCTACCAAAGGCCGCGCCTTTTCAAGAGGTCTGACGTGAGTTGGCTCAAACAAACACCCGGTCAAAAGGTGGATATAAACGGGACCGAGAGTCACGCCCTGCCACCAGAAGTCACCACACTACCGAGAGGAAAAACAACTTCGCACCTTCTCTTCAACTTCTCGTGCTTGAAACGGTCTTCAGCGATGGCTTCCAGAACTTTTCTACTTTGCACGTTTTCTCTACTCGTAGCAGGTACGTGTTTTAAGTTTCATTTCGTTGATTCTCGGTTTAAAATGTACAAAACAACTTTTTTCCTGACCCCTCTGGGCATAAACTAATTTATTTTAGGACTTGTGTTTCCTAATGAGGGACCATATAGTCACTACGTATGTTGTTAATATCTACGCATTATAATCATACACAAATTGACCTTATAAGAAGGGGAAGGGGATATCGCACTGTATAAGTGCGTCGAATATAGTTTTCTATAGTTAAAAACGAAGTTTTCCATGGTTAAAACGAAGCTTTCTAGGGTTAAAAGCGAAGCTTTCAAGGGTTAAAAATGACCCTATTTGTCGAAGAAAAACCCCTAGATTTCCCAGCTAGCTATCAATAAACAGTTAAATGTGACGTGGGGTAGGACATTCTTCACGACATACAAACAAACAGAAGTAAAATTCTAATCGTAGTGATAGGTAATGGCACGAGAAACATGTTCTACATGAAAGTTAGATGTACCAAAGAGTTGTTATGACAGTCTGTCAAACGGTTCATCTTAATGCGCTCCGTTCTGTCGATAGATTCAATTACATACTAGGAGGTGATAATCCTTACTGTGTACAGATAGGTATATACATTAAAGAATGTTTGGACATTAGAACAAGCAATGTATATCACATGTGATATTTCGATATGTTGCTCTATCCCATATGATTGTGTGTAATCAAACTCATTTTTATGCACTTATTCGTTTGTATGTATGTATGTAGTAGACCTTACGAAAGTCGCTGTGCTTTTGTTGTGTCAATAAAAAGATCTATCTATCTTACAATGGGTGATATCAATTGAGCTTTCAACTGGAATAAGAAGTAGCTACGGGAGACCTATCTAGTGTTATATATATATACATGTATATAAATAATGATTTATTTGCAAGTTCTTGCCCGAAGGCTAATTGCAACATGAAACAATACATTGAAAGGGTATACTGAACAGATAGTGCGAGTTAACAATGTTGACAAGTGGAACATATTGCCGAAGTGGCTATTCTAATAACTACTACGGAATACAATATACGCATTTTTGTGTGGGTTTTGAGAAGTTAACAGGGTTCTAGTTTTCTTTTCGTCCTTAAACGTTTATATACCGGAAAAGTTTAGAATTAGCCAAAGAAGAAAGAAGAGTTGGCCAGCCGCAAAGTTACAAAAGTCTGTCGGAAATTGCCTTTTGTTTTCAAACTCCGGAAGTCTATGGCGGCCAGTTTCTCTTGCAAATCAGCCAACCTTTTATGAACTTCCTCTTAGCTTTTCCTTATAAAATGGACTATTCCAAACTCCAAGGGGTATGTACAGGGGGTAAGAGTCCAATGATTGCCCATTTTTGTAATTTCTGTGCTTAGATAGACCATCTCCATATTTTGAAATGCACATCTTACAAAGTTGGTATCAATACCCCCCTCCCCCCTATATATATGCCACCGTCGTTAGTGTGGTGGAGACTAACCCTTTCCGATGTTTGTCTAGGAAGCGCCGCCATGGTTCTCCGTGAGGAACTGCTGGCGGTTGCGGACTGCTACAAGATAGGCTGTCCCCGTATCTACGATCCAGTCTGCGGCAGTGACGGTAAAACCTACCCGAGCCCCTGCCGCTTCAGACAAGCAGCCTGCATCCTCAGGTAAGACATTCGTTCTTCATTTAGATACATACGATTAAACATTTATTTCTGTATTGCAAAGACGTTGACAAATTTTGGAAACATTTCTGTATCTGGTGGAAACGTTGCACCAAACAGGACCTGGTCCTAAATGAAAAGATGGTCATATATAGTATAATTGAAGGTTATCACCCTGTTATCACACTTGCACATTGTATTCTTATTGCTAAGTACTGTGTATTTTTATGTTTTGTTCAAAATGTCAAACCAAATTTTGCCCTTTTTAGAAACCGACTTAAAAACATCATAGAAATAGATGAGAATGTACAATATTTAAAACCATCATTTTAAGTTCAATCAACATTACAATTTGTGAGGATTTCCCATGTATTTTTTATCTATTATTACATATGTTAATAAAGGTTGATTTTTAAAAAAAAATTATTTAAATACATAGTGGCAAATACAAAGCAAGTATGTATTACATAAATGCATTGCTTCAGTAGCAGGGTAAACATAAACAGGGAAGGCTTGCTAGCCCTCCCCCTTTATTTCTAATGTGCTCAACCCACCTCCTCGAACACGGGATCCAATTGTACGTCTCTTCCGAAAGATGGGTGCAGCCCCAAACGAGATGCCCCACCCAGGAACCGGGGCCTCCCATGGCCAGTTCCAGTAACTGATTAATTGGAACCAGGAACCCAATTAAAAGACTGCTACTAGATGAGCTATAGGGGTAAGAAATAACAAAAATATAGAATTCATTGTTTGGTGTACCATATTTTGTGCGTGTGAATCATCTGTTCAACCATCCTGACCACTAAGATTTCATAATTTGATCAACTTTTTCCCACATTTTCTTCGCACGCTCGCACCAGTTTTGAAGTACCAAGATGATGTCACCCATATAATCAAACTAGTATCGCCTCACATTTCGTGCACTATTCCTTGGCAACATTGTTCTTGTGTTGCTTTGTTGCCCACTACCAATAACCAAAGGTTCACCAAAGGATGTTTATTAAGCACTCAACAACTGCGTTTAATCTGTCGTGGTGCGATAAATTACCTTGTTCAGGTCATGGCGAGTTCGACAATATTTGTACAGTCAGGGTTGGTCGTTTCGTGTGTGCTACCACGTATACTTGTTTAAAATGGCAGGAAGTTGATTTTGAATGTGATGTTTAACGAGAAAGCGTGTGTGGCTTCCAGCCTACGTGTTTTAAACAAACACCCCCTTGAACCTTGAACGTGGACATCAAGCCAACACAGGGGAAAATGGTTTCTTCTTCTCCACTCAGCCTTGCCCCCCCCCCCCCTCTGTGAGCCTTCTTCCCCCAAATTACTCAAGCACAGTGCTCAACTCCCAAAAGCTCCTTTTTTTATGAATGTTCTTTTTCAAACGGGTGCTGATGTTTTGACAATTTCATGAAAATGTGCGTACCATTTTACAATACCTTTACGGATCGGCCTTCTGCAATATATCTATTGGCATCAGGGCCTGTATTGGCATTGAGCAGGACATAGTGAGACTGACGAAAAATGATCGACGAGTTGTTTGAACTTTAATTTCCTGTTTGTTTTATTTCCAATGAAAAATGGCTTCAAACGTAGTGCCAACAAAACTGGTTCGTGGCCAAAACTACCTTATCAACACATAGTGCAACGGAGAGAAGTTTGTGCTCGACAAACAAAAAACCAAGTGAATGTTCACAATTTGACGTAAAATCTATATTGTTTTTGTAGTCGTCCATGTTTGGTCGTCCATGTTTGATTTTAAGGTCATGCAGCTGCCATTTTGTTTCCGGTGGGGTAAATGGGCATGTTTTGTAAAATTCATTTACACAAAGGTTGAGTATACCATACCAATGCATTGTCGAAAGTTTAATAATGTTGCTCAAAAGTTTGTATTATCTTTCTGTTAAGTTAGTTAAAATCCTCCTACACCATAATTAGGTGTATAGGGCGGCGGAGCCCATCCCCGTTTCATAGCCCTGGCCACACTGTGGTGCAATCACTGCAGCAGGGGGCTAGTCCACTTGCATTGGAGTGTGTTTAACTTCCATACTGTTTCAGAAGTATGTAATATTTTTATAAAAATGGTCTTTGGTAGACTCAATATCCCTCTTGTCCAGAGGTGTCCTACCCGGGAGTTGAACTCGGGCCTTCTGGTTCCAAGTAATTTGAACCACATGTGGTAAGTAACAGAAGCGCAGACCACTACACCACAGGGACATGCCCATCTTTATGTTAAAGTTTGATTGAATTATGACAGTCATTACTCTAAACCGATACATTTTCTTACAGTGAAACCGATCCAAAAGCACCGGAACTCACCACAGTTCACAAGGGAGACTGCAATCCGGAGCCAGCCCCTGCAATTGAGCAACAACAGGCCGAAACCGATGACGTCAACACCTGTTACCAGACCTTCTGTACCTTCATTTACATGCCGGTCTGCGGCAGCGATGGCAAAACTTATCCCAACGACTGTGTGTTCAAACAAGCGGTGTGTGCCCTCAGGTATGGATAATCTTTAAGGACAGACTTAGAAAACTTTTGTTTTCTCAAGAAGAACTAACATTTCTTTAAATACTTTAAAACATTTGATCGTCATTTGTAAATGTCACTATACATATGATTACACTCACTGCGAAAACGATTTCACAGATTTCGTGTTAAACAAAGAAGTCAAAGCATTCACGTTTAAAATGACATTCTAGAGTACTAGAAGTACGCCGGCTTGTTGCAGGTCTTAATCAATGCAAGCTTAAACAACGATACACAGTTAGAAATTAGAAAACTGCATTTTCAGAATTTCGTTGTGAATATTCGTCAGTGGTTGCCCATGTATGTTTGGGAGGAACTCCCTTTTTCGCTCTTTCAAAAAACAACTTTCTTATAAATTTTCCTTAATTAGTCGTCATAATGTACTGGTTTCTGTATGTACAGTTATTGAAACGTCTTGTAGCTGATTCAGGCTTTCTTCACCTTCTTCCACTTTTTCTTAGGGCCCGAAAATCGGATTTTGAAAGTCAATTTATTTAGTCATTTCTTTACATGATTTGTTCAAACAGCACGTACTATCACAATGTATAGCGACTTCCATGATGCAAAAATATGACGTAGCTGTGATGTGAGAACTCACCTTGGCTTTTGTAGGCTCGTGAAACTAAGGGAATCATCGTACGGCACGTTTTTGCACGGTTTTGAAATATTCAATCACATATGTGCTAAAAATGTTAGTAAATGTCACTACCATAAAGATTTAAACATTTTCTTATTTCTAAATTTTGGGCCCTAATATTGCTTTGGTTGCCTTTAATACCCGTCACTTTGAACCCTTTTTCCTACAGTGCGGCAGATGCTTCAGCCGAACTTACAGTAGTAAGCCAGGGTCAGTGTCCGGAAACCGAAGACGACAAAGACACCAAGGCTAAGAAAGAGGAGCAGCAACAACAACAGGATGAGGTGATGGATATTACGACATGCTACTCCATTGCATGTCCCCGGATGTACGCACCGGTTTGCGGCACTGACGGAAAGACCTACTCGAACATCTGTGTGTTGGCGAAGGCAGCCTGTGTGGTCAGGTATGTAGTGCTAAATTACAGGTTTGCGTAGCAAAACCTTTGTGATCCTTTGTTGGATCCGTTGGTATGTGTGGTGGCCGCCATCTTGATTTTGTGACGTCGCAGGGTAGCCATACCATTTCATTGGGAGAGTTTTTTTGGGGGGTCGCTAGCGTTCTCTCTATTTCAATCAAACAAATACAGTACCATATTCATCCGTCTTCAAAATCCAATCTTTAATATCCTATATTGTCTAATATTACTTGAACGAAATTTTATGTCTTTTGAATTTATGCTAATCCTAAGGCCTTCTTAAATGAGCCCAAAGCAATTTCCTAAAGTTAAAACTGGAAACATTCAGGATATGGCAACTTGTATGGCAATTTATTACCACCACACAACGACATCGCATCTTTGCTCCATGAAGGTGCATGCAATGGGATAGTTATATTCAAACATACTATGTCACGATAGAAAAGACTAGAAAATTGAATGTGAAAATTTCCGAATTCCGAACTGCTGAAACCGATTTGGGCTCCTTTATAGACGAATGACCCTAACTACTTTGACCACGTGACCTTAGTGGGTCAAAGGTGAGTGGAAGTCTGACTGTTACCGTTATTTTGCAGTGTGGAGGACCCAGCTGGACCAGAACTCAGCATCGACCACAAGGGCGCCTGTGGCTCTACTAACGAGGAACTCGTCCCACAACTTATCGAGACCAAGCCCAAGAAGGAGCAAAAAGAAGAAGTTGCCAAGAAGGAAGAACAACAACAACAAGAAGAGGCCGTGGACATTACGACATGTCAGACTATCGTATGTCCCCGGGTGTACTTGCCTGTTTGCGGCAGTGACGGGAAGACCTACCCGAACCTCTGCCTCTTGGCTAAGGCTGCGTGTATTACTAGGTACGTCATGTCAGATATAGACAAAATGCCATTTTTACAGGTTTGCGTAGCAAAACCTTTGTTGGCTCCCTTGGCATGTGTGGTGGCTGCCATATTGTGACGTCACAGGGTCGCCATACCATTTTATTTGGTATTTGGTTTTTTGGATGTCGCTAGCGTTCTCTCTATTTTTAACAAATCGGCTCACAATTATCACACATTCAACTCCAATAAAAATAAAAAATTCAATACCAATTCATATTCATAAAGAGACCCCGTAATCGCTAAACTAACATAGCAAATCTGAAGTATATGTAGCACAAATACTGAACTCTAGTTGCCCTTCTTATTGTATTCAAGAACTACATGCAGTAAGAAAGAATATAGCGTCATGGCAGTCAAAAGGTTTATGTTACTTCCACAAATGATTTGTTGCTACATAAAGGAATGATCCTATCAGCAGTGCAAATTGTTCAACTGCTGACAGATTTTTCTACTGCTGACAGGATCATCCTGTCAATAGCCCCAGGCCTACATAGATAATTACAGGTACGACAAGATCCCCCAAAGGAATGACAGCGTAAACCACACGAGCACGAGCTTACACTTAAACGACATTTTCTGTCCTAAAAATCTTTTAACACTTAGGGTGAATTAAAAATAAGCAACACAAGTTTAGAATACCCATCAAGCGATATCAATGTGCATGAAATGTAAACTTAAGTTGGCTGTGTACCGTATAAAAATTTCCTTGTGTTTTATACAGTGTCGAGAACCCTGCCGGACCAGAACTCACCATCGACAGTAAGGGCGCGTGTGACTCCACTGGCGAAGCCGAACCAGTTCCTCAGTTGATTGAGACCAAGCCCAAGAAAGAACAAAAAGAAGAAGAAAAAGTTGCCAAGAAAGAAGAACAGCAACAACAAGAAGAAGAAGAGGTTGTGGATATTGAGACGTGCAAGTCTATCGCATGTCCTCGGTTGCACTTGCCAGTTTGCGGCAGTGACGGGAAGACCTATCCGAACCTCTGTCTATTGGCTAAGGTAGCCTGTGTCGCCAGGTATGTCAAGCTAGTTAAACCTAGAGAGTATATTAATAAATGTTTTATTTGCAAGTTCTTGTCCTACGGCTAATTGCAACATGAGACAATGCATAGAAAGGGTATACTGTGCAGATAGTGCGAGTTAACAATGTTGACAAGTAGAACAAATGGCTATTCTAAGAACTACTACGGAATACAATCTACACTTTTTGGGTTTGACTTTTTTTGGGAAGCATTGGAAGACGAAGTGTCCCACTTTTTTTTGTAATGAGTGGGTTTTGAGAGGTTTTATTAGCTTCTAACACATTTGCCTCCTATTTTAGCCAAGTGATACGCATGTCACTCTAGCTTTAATTAGGTACGCAGTTAGATTTATGCCTAAAAATAAAACTAGGATGAGTCTGTCGAAGGTACAAAAATTTGCACTGCACGTGATCATTCTGTCAATACTGGAAAATTTGAATTATTGATTTTCAATTCATTTGGATCACAATTAGCTATTTACAAAATCTACTGTTCTTGTGGTCCTTGACGAATGATCGTATCAATAATAGAATTGTTTGCGCTATTTACATGATCATCCTGTCAACAGTGCATGCGGTATACCAGCTAATGACAGGATCATCCTGTCAAAATTTTTCCACTATTGACACGATCAATATTGCAAGCTCTTCTGTCACTGACAGGATGATCATGTCAATACTAACAATAGCTACTTCCAAAATTTATTGCAATGTCGTATTTTACAGTGTCGAGAATCCTTCCGGACCCGAGCTCACCATTGACAGTAAAGGCGAGTGTGGCACCACGGAAACTGTCCCACAGTTGATTGAGACGAAACCCAAAAAGGAACAAAACGAAGAAGAAAAGGAAGAGGTTGCCAAGAAAGAAGAAAAGGAAGAAGTTGCCAAGAAGGAAGAGCAACAGCAGCAGCAAGAAGAGGACCTAGATATTACGACGTGCAACTCCATCGCATGTCCTCGGCTGTACTTGCCGATTTGCGGAAGTGACGGGAAGACATACCCGAACTTCTGCCTCTTGGCTAAGGCAGCCTGTGTGGCCAAGTACGTCAGTCTTGATGAGTATATTCAGTCTGCTTGTTTGTTTCTGTTTTATTTAGCCAGGGTGGCCCAACTCAGTGCACTATACACTGCTTTGCAGTGGGGCCCTGGATAACACAATACAATCAGTACAAAACATAAGTCTAAAATACATATACACCGATACATACAAAATTTACAGAGCCATAATCCATACTCGTAGTCCATATTCCGTTCCTATCGTAAGGTGAGGTCAGAGGTCAGTTCATTTGTTTCAACATCCTCTTAAACGTTACACTGTTTGGAGCATTTTTCATTGAAAGTGGTAGCTTGTTCCATTCACCAACACCTCTGTGGCTGAACTTTCGCCTTCCACATTCCAGACGTGCCTGAGGCAGCTGCATAGATCGATTCAGACTGTGGCGTGTGGGATAGTTATGATATTTACTTGTGCAAAAGCATTTTTAACCATCTAGCGACAGCGTCCGGGTGTAAAATCACCAAAGAAGAAATGGCGTCAAATAAAGTAAAACGTAAAGTTGACAATATTCAGAAATCCATCATACTTGTGGCGTCGTGTGGCGCAAGTGGTAGAGCGCGCGGCTGTCAAACAATGGGACCCGGGATCTAATCCCGGGTTGTGCCCACTGAGAGACATGTCCGAACTTGCGCCCCGACGTTGTGCCCTTGGGAAAGGCACTTAACATGACTTTCCTCACTTCATTCAGGTGTAAATGAGTTCATCTAGGGTTAGGAACGTCCCTCCGATAGGACGTTAAATGGAGGTCCCGTGTTTGGGGAGAGCCACACCCTGCTCACGTAAAAGAACCCACCACACCTTTCGAAAAAGAGTAGGCGCATGCCCCGGTGTGCGATGGTCCAAATCCTTCTGTCTCGAGTTGGTGATTCACTACAAATCACCCGGATGGAGGCCTGGTGAACCTCCGTCTCGTATCAGCCATAAGGTGATTTACACCATTCACCCGGACGGGAGAACTGCCGCATCCCCGTATTGTATCAGCCTCCGAAAGGGAATGTCACCCCGCAAGGGACGGTTTAACCCCGACGGTGCACGTCGCACGTCGACTGCCTACCTACCTAATCATACAGAATCAACTAAACGTTTTAACGCCAATTTCTTTAATTAACGCCAATGTAGAAAAATGTAATGTACTTAGCCTCCTTGGAGACACGCATATGAAACAAAATTACTAGGGTTACTCACAGAATGATCCTCTCAAAACTGAATAAATCTACACTATTAAAAGGATGATTCTCTTAATAGTGGAAAATCCGCACTGTTGACGGGATTACAGTAATAGTGCAAAAATTCTGTATTGGCAGGGCCCGGAGGCTGTGACGATCTGGCCAATAGTCGCTCCCAAAAGCATTCGATCAAAACGTAATAAACTCTTGTCATGTTACGCCAAAAATAATTACTCAAGAAACTGGATAAGATTTTGAAACAGTCAGACGTTTCAGACAGTATCCACTGTCTTTCGTCAGTGACTAACGATAGGACTGAGAACACCAGGTTTTAAACCAAAACTCTGAATAGATATGTTAATGAGTTGTACATCCTCTCATATATTGTCATGTTTTCCTTTCCAGTGAACTGACCATCGGCCATAAGGGTGCGTGTGAAGAGGAACCCGCACAGGTCCCACAGTTGATTGCATCCAAGCCCAAGATGGAACAACAACAAGAACAGGAGGAGCCTGCTGTTACGACATGCTTCAAACCGGGCTGTCCCCGGATCTACATGCCGGTTTGCGGCAGTGACGGAAAGACTTACTCCAACACCTGTCTGTTTCAGCAAGCCGCATGCGCTAGCACGTAGGTGAAATATCTAACTCCCAGTGTATAATGATATACAGATAATCTTAAATATACTCACTCACTCACTCACTCACTCACTCAATCACTCAATCACTCACTCACTCACTCACTCACTCGCTCACTCGCTCACTCACATTTTGTAGAGCAAAAACAAACTTCTAAAACAATTTTTACCTTTGAAAGAGGAACTACAACGCCTATATTCTTTTTCTGACCGTTTCTTTTCCAGCCTTAAAGCTTCTACAGTATGCATGGGCATTTCAAGCAAGTGTACAGGGATGTCGCTAGTAAAAACACATAAAAGAATCAACTTGAATACAGGACCCGTTTAGAAGGATTATAGAAATTACCTAACCTTGTGTTGTGATTCGGAAGCAGCAAAAGAAGTTCTGAATCTGAACTTGTCACTGAATCTGAACTTGTCACTGAGAGGAAGTAAGGTTGCCCCAATTATCTGTGTTAAGGGAATCAATGGATACTGCATTCGCGACTAGTGCTCTGTACTCACTTATGCATGGACTGTATGTGATGTGGTCGCAAAATACATTGACCCATGACCTTACCACTGTTGTGTTGCAGGATGGCGGATCCCTCCGCGCCTGAGCTGACGATCGTCAGTAAGGGAACATGTGATGATCAGGAGGGGCAACAGCAACGGAACAAGCTACAGAAGGCCATCGGTAAGAAGGACTTTATTTAGGTACAGATACTTGAGATCTCAAAGCAGCTCGTCTTCAAAAATAACCTTTTGTAATCATGACAGCCTTCGAATGCTCCAGCGATTTTAAGTTTGACTTTCCAAGATTGTGAACTTAAAAAACTTGAGAAGGGTCACGTTTACTGTTACTACCACCAGCAATTGATGGGTGAAGTAACGATGGGGCATCATTCACCACCAATGACAGGAATGTCCTTAGCAAGTTCTAGGTCTCTCAGCCTCCCATCTAAAGAACTGCTGTTTGCATCCTGGTGGCAAGCCTTGTGTCAAATGACATCAACGTGCACTTGACATTTTTAAAGCATTTCAGCAACGCCCAAAACGTCCAAATTCAGATGTATTGCCCTTTCGTATAGGTCCTTTCCCCCATCTACACTTCTCAGTAATATATAATAGAAGTTGTCATAAGTCCCTCCGACTATAGATTCACCAAACACTTTACTACTCTACTTCTTTTCCTGTTTGCTCCAAATCAAACTAACGATCATATTTCTATACGCCAAATAAAAGTTACTCAGGCAACTCGATAAGATTTTGGATTAATGATTTTCCAAAATCATATCCAGTTGCTTGAGTAACTGTTATTTGGCGTATCGTATTATCTGGATGTCTAACGTCCATCGACGGATCATATTTCTAATCTCCCATGTTTTCTAGATGACGTAGCCCACCTCTTACGCCAGATGGAAGAAGAAGAAGAGCCCCGTCAGGAGCAGCAAGAGCAGCAGAACGTTGACCCTATCCTGGCGTGTCTGGAGCAGGTGTGCGGTAGGAAGTACCTGCCGGTGTGCGCCAGCGACGGGAAGACTTACACCAACAGCTGCCTCATGGACCAAGCCAGCTGCGTTCTCAGGTGGGTAAAATCTGACCTAGATTCCGAATCTGACTTCCTTTAAGAGACTCTTTTAAGTAACGGAAATGAACAAAAAGAATGGACACGGACCATGTACCAGATTTCGCCCTACTATATGTTGTATGTTGTAGCAATTGTATATTGTTGTACCATAAATATGTAATGATATATGTTGATAGAGTTATAAGGACGCAAATGACTGCGTATCTCTGTTATATTGTATCTGAGCTGACCCTTACCTCTTCCCTCCTCATGACCTCAATGAAAAGCGGCCTGCGTGCCGATTTGAGCTTATCATGAATAGACAAAGGTTCAAATGCATTAAACCTCCCTCTCACTGGACCCGCGGCACGCTGGCGGCGTCACTGCGTCCTAAAGTAGATTTGTGTTACCCTTGACTTTATAATCGGGAATATCATTCAAAACGTACAAGTATGACCAAAAAGAAAACGAAACACACAAAGCTTAAATAGATCCGATTTTGTCGATGAAATTCCTTTAATTGCTTTGTAAATTCGATCGGCGGCAGCGACGCCGCCAGCGTGCCGCGGGTCTAGTGAGAGGGGGGGGGGCTTTAAGATCCCTTTCTCCTCAATAAATTATCAATATATATTCATACCAATGTGAAATAAACATTTCTTCACGAACAATACCGGAACTCTAGTACAAAATATAAAAACTGACGATATATATACATATTTTATTTACAGTGCCATCCAGTCCGATGCCCCTGCGATCACAGCCGAATACATTGGAGAGTGCGGTAACCCCTGGCCTGTGGAGTCGTGAGCGCAGCAGAACGTAGCTGATGTTCGGTCAACACTGTGGACTTAAGCGTTGTAAATCTTCAGTCTTAATTGATGTTTCTGTGTTGTTGTTGCGTCAAAGACGCTTCTGTTGATGAACATTTTTTTTACTCTACCTAATTTTTACTTTTTAGCGTTTTCTATGCTATTCATGACGCAAACAATATGTAAAGAATGGAAGAACATCACCAGCAAGACTATAAAAAACAGGGAGGTTAAATATAGAACCTTCTTTGAAAAAAATAAACAAAGATGGCAGATGAGTCCTGTATCCAGAACAGCTAATGTTAGATGCAATTTACTTTGAATAAAGCATAGCATTTGTGTAACTGTGTAACGTGTAATTTCTCTGAGTTTTGTTCCACATAAATAGACAAACTAAAACGTTTTTCTGTGACATGTTTGTGTGGTTTATTTGCATGGGGTATGAAGTATTATATCCACCTCTATGATGGTCCATGTTATGGCGCATCAAACAAAAACTTAATTACAGGTTTGCGTAGCAAAACCTTTGTTGGGTCCGTTGACATGTGTGGTGGCCGCCATCTTTATTTTGAGACGTCACAGGGTAGCCATACCATTTCATTGGGAGGGATGTTTTGGGGGTCGCTAGCGTTCTCTCTACTTTTAACAAATCGCAAAAACTATCACACATTCAACTCAAATAAAAAGAAAAACTCAATACCAATTCATATTCCTAAAAAGACCCCGTAATCACTAAACTAACATAGCAAACCTAAAGTATATGTAGCACAAATACTTAACTCTAGTTTTGCAGTTGAACAACTTGAAAGATTTGCCATGACCTGCAATTAGAGATCCGATGAATTATAGATGGAATAAATCACATTCAGACGACTGTTCTCCTTTGTCACACTTTATTAGCATAAGCTGTTGTGCCAGCCGGCCTGTAGTGTTAGGAACACCTCCTTACGGAAGACTCCATTACTGCAGATATCGGTGTTGACTGCGTACTACTAGGCGCATGCGCCATTATGCAAAACGGTGACTGGTGGATCATCCGGGTATTCAAATCTGCAACAGAGAAAGAGAAAAGAAAATATAAGTGACAGATTTTTTTTCTCGCTTCCTTGTCTAATGTTTATATAATGAAGGACTGTTTTATGTCAAACATGAGCCAACGGAAGGTTCTTTAAAATAATGCATCGCTGTCAGCTATATCACAGCTAGATTCTTCTGACGGAGCACTGTCGTAAGATACTCTACTCCAAAGCTGAGACTATTGACAGGATCATCCAGTCAGCAGTGAAAAAATCGTACTATTTAAACATTTCCAATTTTCCACTGTTGACAGGGTCATTTTTCTACTGCTGGCAGTATCAGTGCATTGTTCAACTGTTGACAAGATCATCATGTCAAAAGCCACTTCCCTTAAAGGAAAGCTGCACACAAAAATTGAAAATCCTTCTATGCTATGCTTAATATATTCCAAAGTCAAATTCTTACTTCAAGTTGTTTCACGTAAGTCCGTCATAGTTCTGGGATTTTCCACAGTTTGCAACTTATGCCGTGCTGACGCCTTCTCACCTTATAATTGAATTATATGACGTCAGTGTTTCAAATTTTTCACCTGATGATTGTATTATATGACGTCAGTGTTTTAAAATTCAATCATCAGGTGAAAAATTTGAAACACTGACGTCACATAATTCAATTATCAGGTGAGAAGGCGTCAGCACGGCATAAGTTGCAAACTGTGGAAAATCCCAGAACTATGACGGACTTATGTGAAACAACTTGAAGTAAGAATTTGACTTTGGAATATATCAAGCATAGCATAGAAGCATTTTCAATTTTTTGTGCAGCTTTCCTTTAACAAAACTGTTGCAAAAACGCGGCCCGACTTACGGCCAGATGCAGGCGGCGCTCTGGAAGGCGCAGGGGTTGTGGTACGTTACGCCGTTACTGGCGCAGAACGGGCCCTCCGTGCCGCTCATGTGGCACTCGAAGACGTAGTCAAGACACCCTGCCTGGAACCAAGGCTCGTCTGTAAGGGCCTGCCGCTTCTGGTGGTAGTCCTGCGTCCGGGCCGAGTCTTATGGAGGAAATAAACAGATGTGTCACTGTTTTAGGCTGTGTGATTATTGCATGGCCGACCCTTAAAAACTATTGTCTTTTTACCCTCCAAACATTGACTTGTCAGTTTTTGGTATTTCTATTATGGGGCATATTCAGCCATTTTTAGGCACAATTTTGATCTGGTCGTAGGCACCAACTTTATCAAACTATGGCGTACCCACGCTGTGCCAATGCCATGTATCATTGCAACCGACATTAATCTGTACCCCTAATTCTGAATGTTCATTTCTCTTTTAATTTTATAGTTTCATCTGCCCATATATTAACAATGTGACGGGTTCCAAAAAAAGAGGCAACGTTTCTATAGCCAGAGGAAAAAACTCTTCACGTAAACACATCCCAGTGACGTATTTTCAAACACAGACCTGCTACATACACAAAGGACAAAGTTTAGACAGTTAACCTAACTGCTCTTAGTACTACTCACCGCATCTGCCGTCATGCTCAAACACAACAGGTGGGTCTTCCGGATACTGGTATCTGTCACCGAGATCATGGAAGAACGTGACATTAGAGGATGCTTTCTTTCAGTCACTCATTCATTTACGCCCTCACTCACTCAGTCACTCATTCACTCACTATCTCACTCACTCACTTATGGTGGTAACTCACTCTTCCTCATCCACTCACTCACTCGCTCATTCATACAATGCAAGAATAGGTAAATATCTAAACGAATGCTTTATCATTAGAAAAAATACCGAAACCAATGATTAGCCCCATTCGATTATAGCACTATATCAAAAACGTATGCTAGCCCTTATTGTATTGTTTTAGTGATTAGGATGTTAAGTTTTATTCTATACTTCTATTTTGTATTATGTTTAAGAATTCTTGCCATACTTTGTACCGTGTACATTGTCGTGCAATAATATTATTCGTCTGTATATTCATTCATTCACTCACTCACTCACTCACTCACTCACTCACCATCTATCTATCTATCTATCTATCTATCTATCTATCTATCTATCTATCTATCTATCTATCTATCTATCTATCTATCTATCTATCTATCTATCTA
The DNA here is from genome assembly GCA_035149815.1 of Branchiostoma lanceolatum. Classification (NCBI taxonomy): domain Eukaryota; kingdom Metazoa; phylum Chordata; class Leptocardii; order Amphioxiformes; family Branchiostomatidae; genus Branchiostoma; species Branchiostoma lanceolatum. The sequence continues at coordinate 11,948,690 of CM068883.1, read as the reverse complement.
TCTATCTATATGTATTAATTTCGATACAATTGATCGAATTCTCTGTCAATCAAAATTGATAATGAGTTATCTTTTGCGTTCCGCCTCTGTGGCTTTGCCAAAAACAGATGACTCACGGCCAGATGCATGCGGCGGTCAGGAAGGCGCAGTGGTTGTGGTAGGTTTGACCGTTACTTGCGCAGAAGGGTCCGTCCACGGTGATGCCACAGCCCATGTGGTTGAGACAGCCGGCCTGGTACCAGCCTTCCTCCGACAGCGACTGGCGCTTCGGCTTGGCAACGGACTTTGCCTGGCAGCCTGCAATGTGCATATTTTCTTCACGGCCTAGTCTCGTGTTCTCACGAGACTAGGTCACTCCGTGAACAAGACGTACAGACTAGACGTCGAAAATTTGGAGGTGTGTATTTCACTACCTTTCTTTCACTGAGGAATATTCTTTTAACTGTTATTATACGTGACTGATGAATTTCTTCAACGATAAAAATGGAGATGTTGTTTTAGGTGTGTTTGTCTGTTTGTTTGTTTGTGTTTCCGACTTTTTGTAGTCAGCATAACTCAAGAACCTCTAACTGGATTACGATGATATTTGGTATGTGGGTAGGTGTTGAGACGACAAATGTCGATTTTGGGCCCCCTGGTAAGTGACCTTGGTACTGCAGGCAGCAGAACTCCCGTTTTTGTATCTTTTGACCTGGACGTCCTGTGGTCTTCATTTTTGTGTGGCATATAGCCTGTGATGTATGAAAGAAGGGGTGTAGGTTTGGGCTCCCTAGCAGCTTCCTCTTGAACTTCAAGCGCGTTTTTGTCCTTATCATTAGTAAGGGGTGCCGAACATTTTTACAGAATACGTTTTTTTTGCCGAATGCCGAATACAGTGCATTCAAGTTTCTATACTTTGCGATTTTCCCAAATAAACTGCAATGTTGTTCGTTAATTTTGCAATTTTGCCGAATGCAGTGCAATATTTTACCGAGTACAGTACAATTTACTTAATGCTTTACAATACTATTCGTTTACGCAGCATTTCTTTCGAAAACAGTGCAATTTTGTCTATTACAGTGAAACTCTATTACTGTGCAAATTACCTTATGATTCAATGGGTACACTAAGAAATTCTAGATTTAATTCTACGGGTACACTTCACAACCTAACTAGAGAGACCAACATACCCGTAATCTTGCAAATTGCTTGATACATTATGAAGTTACTATATATACAATGAAATTTCACTGTATTCGGTAAAAGTTGTCTTCTGTGACTTAAGAATTTGAAAAGAAAAGCTATTAACTTATTGATTATTTTTATGATGTGATATTCCGTAGCCATATTGGAAACGGAGCCATATTGGACTACAATTACAAGGCAATATGGACACATATAAAAAGATAATCTGCCGTATCGTCAAGGACAATAAACTCATAAGAGGATGTCAGTTTGATGTAAAAACTTCAAACTTTGCCCTACCTGCCGCCAGAAAGACGAGGAGCATCACCAGCGAGACCGCCATGTTGTGGTGTTTCTCACTGAAATGTGTCGGAATCACACGCCGGTGACGTCATCAAAATGTGTTGTTCCAAGCCCCGGAACAAACGACTAGATCCACCGGTGGTGATGTTTGCACACTTTACATAAATAAAACAGGTGAACTCTTCACCTGACTGTTCTTTGATAATGCCCCAGTCACAATAAAAGAAAATCAAAAAAAAAAAAAAAACGACCGTAGAGTACCCCGTGGTTCGACACGTGACTGAAGCATGACTATGGAAACAGTGTCCGCCCGATTTCACAGCTTACAATTCATTCTAATAGTATATAGAGAGATCAGTATGAAAGCGTGTAAAGTAAAGTAATGTATACAGTTGCCTAATAGTATGATATCTTCGAATTTTGTGTAGCGACATTTGTCCTTAAATTTATACTTTATGCCTAATTTCTTACGGCGATATTGGGGTATAAGGGCATTGTGTTTTTTAAGGTAGTAGCATCTGCCTAAGGTATTTCTATGTGTCCTTGAAAGTATTGGCGGGGTGGCACAGTTGTTGGATTAGCCAGCTGTCGGAAGTCCCATACTGTTATCTTGATTCAACTGGGCTTGTTTGCCGATATTTATAAGTCTGTTACTATTGACCAACGCTGTTGGGGCTTTTAAATGTCAGAAAGTCAGAAACTTGCTGTAGTATCGACTCAAAATATGCGCTAGAATAATATTAAAAGAAATAGATGTATAAGACAATAAAACATGATGTAGAGAACTTTATAGCGGTTTATTCAAATAGGACACACGACGAAGCAGCGGTCCTTCCTTGCAGTTGTTAGGAGCGCCACCTGGCGAATCTGCTCAGGATAACAGCGGGAATTCCATCACACTGCCGTCGGCGTTGCAGCCACCGGGATGCCACAGGACGATGGGCTTTGCGTTGGCATCGTTGGCGCTAAAATTAAACAAATAAATAGATAAATAAGCAAACAGATGTACGAAATAAAATCAAGAATGTTAGGTTTTGATATTAAAATCTAACTTTATAGGCAGTATGGATACCAGGAATTAGGAATATCCATGTAGATTTTGAAGAAGATGCCCTAATTTTCAATAACGGGCATGCCTATAATAATCACTACTTTAGAATGTTTAAATGCTGAAAAGGCTATCCAGATATTCTCTATTTGAAATAGATTTATGGATATTGTGCAAAATACGAAAAATATGTGAAAAATATATGAAGAATATGTGAAAAATATATGAACAATATGTGAAAAATATGTGAAAAATATGTTAAAAAGGTGAAAAATGTGTGTTTTCAAGAAGTCCAACTTACGCAGACACACAGGCGGCGCTGTTCAGGAAACAGATGTTGCTGTAGGTCTGCCCGTTACTGCCGCAGACTGGGGAGTAGTACTCCGGACAGTACATCGGGCAGTCGGAGTCGAACTGCCGCTTGTGATTCTGTCTTCCGCACGGAGCCCCGTCAACCATCGTCAGGGGCTCATAGTTAGGCCGGTTAGAGAGGCTAGAAACATAACGAAGTTGTAAATGAACTTAAAAAAACTAGCGAGAAAAACACCCCCTGTCAAAATGGTCACACCCAATATTAGCGACCCAAAAACATTCCTCCCAATAAAATGGTCACATTCAACATGGCGGCCCCCATCCTTGCAAGCAAAAAGCAGAACAGGCTTTGCTATCGCAAACCTGTAATAATCCGTATCTCTGTTACATCTTGTATGACCCTAGCCTTTTTCCCTCATGACCGTTATGAAAAGCGGCCTGCAGGCCAATTTGAATTTCTTGTGAATAAATAAGGTTCAAACAAACAAACACGCCACGGTAAACTAAACAGGTCAATTTAACTCGTGTATACATATTGTTCGATCTGACAAACAAATAGATAAAGAAACACGCAAAAGGCACAGAAACATGAAAACTGTTGAATAAAAAAGAAAGTACTGTTCGGCCAGTTGGCAGGCGGCTTCGTCCAGGTGGCATGGGCTGCTGTATGTGATCCCGTCGGATCCACAGACTGGTTTAAACTCCAGCGGACAGGCCATCAGGCAGCCGTACGGATCCAACAAGCCCTGCCGGGCAACCAGCGACTTGGCCTGGCAGCCTGGACACAAATTACGTTGTGTTTTACCTTATCTGTGCTAATAGAAATCTTGAATAACAACTCTACTCATTTTTTTGTGTGTGTCTGTTGTGAATGTTTCCACTTTAAAATATGAAAGTCGTATGCACGGAGAATCAATCTCCAATCCATGGTTGGGATGCCTAGCCAAAAAAAGTCAGTGAGGATTAGCCTGAGTGTCATCCTGTTTCAGTTCCAGGCTCTACCTTCACCAGGTAGAGCCTGGAACTGAAACAGGATAACACTCAGGCTAAGTGAGGATGCCCCCTGTAACAATTTGTAATTGTGTATATTTGTGAAATCGCAAATATGTAAATGTGCTGTTATGCTATGTATCAATGAAAGGTTGAATAAAAATGCAAGAAGAAAGTTGTTGAGGGTGTGAAGTGTTTTTAAACTAGCCTCTACCAAGCTCCACAGGTCGCTGGAAAAATAGTACAAATTCACCAAATAGACAGATAACGAGCCAGAGGAGTTAGCTGGCCAGGGAGTACAGTTTGCGACCTAGGGATCCTGTAGGGATTCGGCTTCTTCAAATGATATAAACGTAATCCAGCCATTATTCATACGAAGGAACTGTACTCCCTTGCCAGCTAACTCCTCTGGCATGTTATCTGTCTATTTGGCGAATTTCTACTATTTTTCCTGCGACCTGTGGAGCCTGGTAGAGGCTATGTTTAAACCGCATGCATGGCTTCTTTGACCCCTCCCAGCATCTGCGGGCAGTCGGTACCTTCAAAGTAGCAGTCAGAAAAGCACGGTAGTCAGGCAAAATTACGATCTTTCACCCCAACATCTGCTTGGAAATGTATGGTGAATTTCGATGGTAGTTGCTGACTCTAAGCTACACTTTTACCCACTTTTATCCGATGACCCTATAGTTTGCTATCCCTATCTCTGGCCACGCCACTTCCCACCATATGCTTGATATTATATTAGGAGAGAACATTACGAAGAAACGAGATCAAAATTGTAGTCTTTTGGGGACTAAATGTAGAGAAGGCCTTGCAATTACAATACATTTCATTAGCCAGTATAAGACTTTTCAAGCAAGGTTGTTGTGGAAAAATGAGTTTTTCTCTTACCTGCCACCAGAAAGGCGAGGAACATCACCTGTGAGAACGCCATATTGTGCTTTCACTGATAGGCACCAGTTATCACTTATTTGTTTATCGTCATATCTGCTGTACCGGAACAAATGTAACGCCCTCTGTCGTATTGCCTACATTCTGTGGGTTTGCACCTGCTATAGTGTGTACATAGCAAGTTAACATATTGACTGAAAATCCTCCTAAAATATGTGAACAACAATATCATTCATGCAGAAAAAACAAACTTGAGTACCGTAATATGAATTCAGGAATGACGTTTATTCAACTGAATGTGAATTTGCGAGCTTCTCTCAATAAGAGAATACGCTTATGATGACACCAATGCCGCCATGCGGGTCGAAAGTGTATGACAGTATTACATGCATGTAAATCCCCTCTCCGTTGCGACCATCTTGCTGGGTGGGTAACACCGAGTTTCGAAGCCGCCCTCGCCGTTACATCCGCCCTGGTGTGCCACTGTGATTGGCTTGGCGTTGGGACGATTGGCGCTAAAATAAATTAGCAAACAAGTGTCATCAGCACACTTTCAGGAGTGTGCTATTACAAAGCACAGAAACAGTAAACACAGTGTTAGTATATTAATAACTATAGTTCCACGACCTCATACCTTCGCCAAATGATTTTAACCTTTATGACTGACGTATCAGGGGTGTTTGTCATCAATTATAAATCATACCAATTGATCTTCTTCACCCAAAAAACAAAAGTATGAGCTTAACAAAGAAGGTTATGCTAACAAAGTAACATTTATCATGAATTATGCAAATGACGTCCTTATTAGCATAATTTGATTCAACGGTGTTCACATTCACATAACTTCCATATGACACAAGTATGCAATTGCCATCCTTTACCTGTATGGAATTAAAGTAGTTTCTCATTAATCATGCAAATTAGGCCTACATTTGCATATTTTTTATCTATCAAAATTCCTCAGTAACAAATTTCACATATGTCAATAGTCATATCATGGAACACAGCATGTTTTTAAAATTGTCTCATTAATTATGCAAATTAGAATCTGATTTGCATAATTATCGTCCTATCATACAAAGCATCACGTAAGCTATCTACATACTAAAAATAATAACCATCCATCAAGCCCATCTTGAGTTATAGTATTTTTTCATTAATTATGCAAATGAGGTCTTCATTTGCATAATTGATATCTATTAATATTTCTCTCTTAGTCAGTTACATATGTCACATGTTTGAGAGTCCTATCGTGGAATTTGGCGGATGTATAAACTTTCCTCATTAATTATGCAAATTAGATACTGATTTGCATAATAAGTATCTAATCATGTACATCATCACTCAAGCTATTTACTTACCAAAAATCATAACCGTTCATCAAGCCCTTCTTGAGTTATTCCCTTTCAAAGTCTGAACCAAAACCTGATCCTGCAGTTCCAAAAAAGCCGCTAGGGGGCCAAAACCTATACCACATACTCTCTGTCCAAAGAGCTATCTACCACTCAAAAATCAGTTCCATAGCTTGTCCAGAACACGAGATATTGAAACAGGAAGTTCCGCTGCAGTACCGTAACAAGCCGCTAGGGGACCCAAAATCTAATCATTACCTAGTCTCATCAAGACCTACCCACCTACCAAATATCAAGACAATCCATCTAAGCCTTCTCGAGTTATGCTGGTCTTTACAAACATACATACAAACGCTACCCTCTGCATAACCTTCTCGGCGAAGGTAAAAATATCATGACCATACATGTTAATACTGCCTCTCCCCAATTTCGCGTTTCGGCGCGGGCTACGTCAGTCTGGTGACGTCATGGGGTCATCACCAAACCCAGGTGCCCGTTTATTTTTTATTAACGGCGCAATCTTCTAACGGCTACGAGAGTCGAGAATTAAGAATTACTGGCCATGTGATACGGGTCAAACATCGACTTTGGGTTATATTTAGCATAGTATAATAGGTATACTAGTAGTAGTTTTTTAGGAACTTTGAAACCTACAAGTAGTAGGTTTTTTAAGGAACTTTACGCCACATATGTGTTTTAGACAGTTTGGCCCAATGGTGACGTCACGGGTCGTGACGTAGCTTTGTCCGCCATGATGGCTCCAGAAGGGTAAGATGTTCTAATAAACGCCCAGCACCGGTTGTGCATCCATTCTGCCTGTCTAGCGTCGTCAGTCGTGCTATATTGACGCTAACACATAAAAGGTTCTTTTTTTAACAGCCTTTTCAGAAGTTTGAACGTACCCAGCCTGACAGGAAGCCATCTCCAGGAAACAAATGTTGCTGTAGGTCTGCCCGTTACTACCGCAGATTGGTGAGTAGTACTCCGGACAGAACATCGGGCAGTCGGAGTCAAACTGCCGCTTACGGTTCTGAGTACCGCACGGGGCTTCGTGAACCACCGTCAGGGGTTTGAAGTTCGGCTGGTCAGAAAGGCTAGAGGTACCAAAAACAAGTTATACATCCGTGAATAGTTTCATCAGGTTGGTAAGTCACTGAATAAAAAGACTCTTTTTACACAACCAAGAGATTTATTCCGCCGTTGTTTTTCGATCGATAGTTGTGTATGGGTTACACTTCTGTACGTTTGGGACCGCATAGTGATGTCATCTCCTGTGATTGTACATATATAAATACTTTTCGTTTGGGAATGCATCTCATTATGTACAAGCAGCAACACCTGTGCTGCATTACTATGTGAACCAGTCAGAATTGCCTTGAAAAAGGTGACAGATGGTCACCAAAACGTCGGTGGAATAAATCTCTTGGTTGTGTAAAAAGAGTCTTTTTATTCACCTACAAGTTATACAGTTTTCTTTAGAATACTAGAATTTGAATTTGAAAGAAAGATCAATAGATTTGACACAAAACAGCTAATGTAATCTATGCAAAACGATCACACATTCAGTACCAAGAAACGCATGCAATGAGTCCTTGTATATCTACAAGTCAATCGTCGCATTTAGACCTTTCGCCCCAGGCCCAGAGGTGTCGCCAAAACATGTTAATGACACACTCAAACGAACAAACTCACCCTAAGGCAATCTTTACCGTCTGTTCTTTTTTTCAAATAAGATTAGTACGAATGAATTAACACATTAGTATGAAATACGTAGATACTAATTATACTCATTTTGAACGATATTTCAATTCTGTTATATCGATGCGCCACTATGAAAATTTACGTGTGCATAAGGTTTGCCGCCATCTTGCTCATTAGTGTACCACATGACTGGGCTGACTCTGTCCCAGGGCACCCTAGACTTCTGGGAGACAAAAGGCGCCTGCGCCTAGACCCCACGATGAGAGACCGAGTACAAAACAGGGTTTAAACCATTGAAAATCCTTTTTTGGTGGGATTTTTTGTGAAATCTGGGCAATATAGGGGTGACTGTGGTGGTATAGACTCTGTATTTGCTGAATTAGTTGAAATAAATAGTCTTTCTCTACCTTGTGGGTTTTGGCACCCCCCTGATACAGTGGGATGGTCCTCAACTAGGTGTCTGAAGCCTGTAGGACCTATCCAAGGGCTCTGATTTAGGGGGGGGTATGTCTGGAGAACAGCCGTATAGAATTTGTCAGGAATAAATATGATGACAGTTGACATAACTGGTTTGTATTTGAAGGTAACTTTTTGTAGTCAGTTGTTTTGATTCCTGAGATAATGACACCTTCTTTTTCTTCACTTCCCCATAGGGCTACATGCATTAATGGCATTTATTGTAACACTTTAGTCTCCCTCTTCTAGTACTTCCAGGTGCGCAAAAGATCTTGGGAACGAGGGATTCCGTATACGCATACGCACTGGTGTCGTTTACAAAGAGAAGCGTCCAGGCTTCTGACTTACAGCGCGGCTTGCTCGCAGGCTGCCACCTCCAGTTCGCACTGGTTACCGTAAGTTATCCCGTTGGAGCCACAGACCGGCGCGAAGATGAAGAGACACGCCTGCGGGCAGTTATTCCCAAAGCCCTGTCGGACCACCAGCGACTTAGCCTGGGAGCCTAAAATTATATTACAAAAAAAAATAAACGATTTCATGCAAAATTAATACAGTTTAGGTTGAATCATTTGTACGATGGCCCACAAGAACAGGGCTATTTTTGTGTTTCTCGATTTGTAAATTTTTTTCCTGTGCCATTTTTTTCCCTTTGCTAGGCATATAATGTACAAGATACACATAAAATATCCCTGTTCTTGTGGGCCACCGTGCATTTGTGACAATACTTTGTGCGGCATTGATTAGAGAAAAAAAACGAAGCAGATATGGATGAGGGTTTGTCTTCTCAATTTTTAATCCGTATTTAATCTTCTATAGAGCATATTCACTGGCGTGATCTTAATTCTTACATGACTCAAAATAGTTTTAATATCAATTAAATTTCATTGGTATTTCAATGAATAGCATTAAAACATACACATTTTTGATAATGTTTCGTCGACTATATTTAGAATATTATTGCTTCATTCTTTTCTCTGATATTTATACAACTAATATTACTTATTCCAAAGTCTGAGAAGGCCTTCAACTGCCGGGAAAACTTTTAAACTACATTTCACTGTAACTTAGATATGGACCCCTATATGGCGGTTTGAATATATATTTACGTACAGATGATGTTAAGTGAACACGACTTGTATATCAAACGATCAATAGATATTATTACGCAATACTTGTGCATCTAACCATGTGAGCGGACAACCTCTGACCTGAAAGCTGATACGCGTGAGAAAAACACCAGGTTGTGTGTGTTTTTTTCTGTCAAAGCTAGCCTCATTCACAGACTTCCTAGAACGGCGGCATATATATTGTGGGGGGGGGGGGACGCGATTTCTTACACGGGCCAAGGTTCTCTAATGCCAACAAGGGAGTTTCGCTGCCGAGAGAGTTATGTCGCCAAGGGACGACCGCCTTTCTATCCATTTCTTTCTATTCTTTCCGTATAGAAAGGCGGTCGTCCCTTGGCGACATAACTCCCTCGGCAGCGAAAGTCCCTTGTTGGCATTAGAGGACCTTGTCCCGTGTAAGAAATCCCCCCCCCCTCCCCCAAATATATACGCCGCCGTTCTAGGAAGTCTGCGAAGGAGGCTATCTCAAACCACAGTCATGCTCAATATATAGCATGATGTACAATTTTCTCCGTCGTTCATATGGAAGATCTAAAATAAGTCTTTGTCATCGAGACCTTCCTAAGAATATGGCGGTTTTAGGGTACCTCAAGGAATTAAGAGAGTTGAATTAAATCAAGAACGAACGAAATAAATGTCACTAAGAGAGCCTGAAGGGTTTGTATCACGATTTGGTTGAAAGCAATGTTAAGACATTGAAACACAGTGAAACAGATGTAGCAACATTTTCAAAGTTCTTAACAACTCTATGCCTCCAACATAATAAAGATATGGTTAAGAATAATTGGTATGGAATATGTATATGGCATACCCTTTTTGTATGGCATTTCTACCCAAGTAGACACGCTTGTTTGTAACAGGGTTCGGACACATTCCTCGTACTATCGTGGCATACTGAGAGCATTCTTGGTATTGTCATGGATATGTCATACAAAATTCAACTGTCTTGTCATAGAACTAGAAAGAACTATCATAACGATCCTTTTCGACGGTTGGTTCTGTCTCAGCCTGCTCGTAACTACGACATCAAACTCGAGGAAATCCTATGACCAATATGGCCGCGGCGTTAGGATAAATCCATACAAAATAGTTTGACCGATGTGACCACACAAAAATATGCGAGGCTTCTTACCAGCCACTAAGATAACGACGACCAAGAGTTGTAGGGTAGCCATGTCGTTCTTGGATATTCCTTGGAAAGTCACAAAAAATGATCTTGCAGCCGTTTTTCCTCTCAATAAAATGCTTGAAGCCTCGAGAATAGGCTGTGGCCCTATTGCGACACATTTACATATGGATTTGCAACATCCGCCCATATGATGTATATTTGTTTATTGATATAATTGAGTATGTAATAAATAACCGTATCGATTGCCAAAGTAGCACTGTCAATGATTATTCAGGTATCAAACTCAAGCTTTACAAATATTTTGGGACACTATTGAACATCTTGATATCATGGATGTTAGAACTTTTTAGCGGATTCGTAACCATTGTAAGAAGTGAGGGTACCCAGTAGCAGCTTACTTTAAACTTAGCGTGTGGCGTAACGGCTAGAACATTCGGCCGTCATACAAGGGAACCCTGGTTCGATCCCGGCTTGCCCTCAGACATGTCGGGACATGCGACCGGACGTTGTGTGGGAAAGGCACTTAACACAAATTTCCTTACTTCACTCAGGTATAAATGAGTACCTAGCTTCGGTTAGGGACGTCCCTCGGATAGGACGTTAAATGGTGGTCACGTGTTTTAGGAGAACCACACTCCGCGCACGTTAAAGAACCCACCACATCTTTCGAAAAAGAGTAGGGGCATGCCCCGATGTGGTCTGGTCTGGGTTGAAAAGGTGATAGTCACCTGTTATGTCAATCCTTCCACAAATGTGGTAAATCTGAATAAATACATAAACTTCGAAACTGCGCTGCTTTAATGGAAGTAAGCGCTCTCCAAAAGCTATCTACTTTTTGAATATTCGAAATCGGTTATTTCATATAAGATATGAGAACAGCACAGCATGTTAGCTACTGGAAAAGAAAACAAGAATGCTACGGTATGATCTCAATAGTATTTATTGAACGGAATATGCCCGTTTGTTTGTCCGGAAAGGCCCAATCATATTCGCCGTACGAGGACGTGTTGGAGGCATTCGTTTAGGACACCAACAAAGGGAAGAGTCCCTCTCCATTGCAGCCACCTCTGTGCGCCACGGTGATTGGCTCAGCGTTGGGATCGTTGATCCTGGATTGAAACCAGGCATTAGTCTTAATTAGATAAGCCCTCCTCTCACTGGACCCGCGACACGCTGGCGGCGTCGCTGCGACCGATCGAATTGACAAAGCACTCATCGACTTTCATCGACAAAAAAACGAATCTTTTTTAGCTTTGTGTGTTTTGTTGTCTTCTTAATCATACTTGTACGTTTTGAATGATATTCCCATTATAATGTCAAAGGTAACACAAATCCAGTTTAGGACGCAGCGACGCCGCCAGCGTGCCGCAGATGCAGTGAGAGGGGACTTAGATAACTAAAGATAATTTCTCGATTGTGGAAAAAAAGAAAAGCTTATCTGACGTTTATCAAGTGAACATCTATGATATATTCTCCCAAACTACACCAGTCCTATATTGGGCCTACAACAGCAAAAGCCCGTTTCTAGTCAGTGCATACTTGTAGAATTAAGTAAGAAACAAAACAAATGTACATAATTATTATTGCCAAATAAATGAATAGATGTGATCGCATTATGCTTACAAAGGGCTCTACCCCTGGGGCGTTGGCAAAAAAACAGAGATTCTGAATTTCAGCTCATTTCTAGTTTATTGAAGATATCTGAATCAAAGTGGTTTCTTTCTATACTGCTACATGTTTCTTTAAGTATCATGTTGGTTTATTGAAACTTACCCAGCCAAGCAGGCGGCGCTCTCCAGGAAACAGATATTGTCGTAGGTCTGCCCGTTACTTCCGCAGACAGGGGAGTAGTACTCCGGACAGAACATCGGGCAGTCGGAGTCGAACTGCCGCTTACGGTTCTGAGTACCGCACGGAGCTTCGTGTACCATCGTCAGGGGCTTGTAGTTATCCTGGTCAGAGAACCTAACAGTAGAGAACAGTATAAAGATTATTGCTGTGACTATAATTGGAGGGTGGTCAGGGCTAGCGATACTGTTGGGACTTAACTGGCTAAAACACATTCCTAAAGAGGGTATCTCACAGGACTGCGCAAAAATGCGTCAGTCAGTTGACGGGCTGTGTTTCCCCCCTTCGGGCGTGACCCCTACGTGGCCCCATGGGATACCTTGCGGCTACCAAGTTTGTTTTTTTAGCTCGGCCGGGCCCCTGGATTTTTTAACTCGGATTTAAAATCAACCCGGGACCCGGTAAAAAATAGACGCCGTAAGCTAATTATAAGATAAGAACACTGAGAGCCAAATATCCGTCAGTTCACCGGGACAAATTTGTAGATAAGGGGCCCGGCCTGGTCTTCAGCCCCTACGGGCACCGGCACAGTTGTGACCGACGCACCGAAGCAAAATGTGCGTTCATACTCACAGTGCGGCCTGTTGACAGGCGGTCGCTTCCAGCTCACAGGGGTTACTGTAGGTCATCCCGTTTGATCCACAGACCGGGAAGAAGATAAAGGGACAGACCTGCGGACAGTTGTTCGGGTTTCCCAAACCCTGCCGGGCCACCAGCGACTTAGCCTGAGAGCCTAGAAATTGAGAGTAAATACTGTAATTCTTGTTTCTTTCACTGTAACTTTATGTTCACTGTTTTGACGGTCACCTCTACCATGAACTTATCAACACTGTGAAAAACCTGTTGTAATTATTTATTAGTCCTTCACACATCAGTTCTGTGAATCACTTGCCACCACCGTGAAGTTAAAGTTCAGTGAAAATGTCCATTTTCCTTACACCGTGAAAGTTTGCTACCGTGAAGATAAAGTGAATTACAGTATATATATCCATGTGATCTTTTCTACTATAGTCTTTTGGTTGCTGGAAAAATGCTAGAAAATGGTCAAATAGGTTGAAGTATTTGCCCCATGAGTTAGCTGGCCACGCCGTTTTACATACTAGGTTGCCTTTGTGTAGCTCTATGGCCTACCACATACTTAATCCTCTTGCAACTTACTCACCCTGTTTGACCAATTCCTAGTATTTCTTTCCAGCACCCAAAGGAGACAGGTGGAGTCTAATATCATAAGGCCATTTTTTACCTCTTGTGATAACAGCCCACTTAATATGCTTCTAGTTAATTCTGGACTGTTTTCTTAGGAATAAGAAATGTCCATGCCAATTTTTTTCATAACATCAAGGTGATGATGTAATCCACACAATAAAATTTGTCACATAGTTCGTCTTTGACCAGCAGTTACAGTTCCCATAGATTTGGGCTCTTATTGGTGATTAAATTTTCCTAATGCTTCAACTTGTGAACACATCTCATAAGCATTTTCGCAACAAGGAAAGGGCCCCCTAAAAGTCGGGACAAGTCGACAGTAAAAGTTCATACTGCACAAAGTAGCTAAAAAGTAAAGCAATCAATGGTATTAAAACGAAAAATAAGTCTCTCGTCGCATTTTCATTAAGGTTTTGCAGATGCATTTCCATGACCATACAAAAAGTAATGATTCCCTTACCAGCTACAAGGACCGTGACAACCAACACTTGCAGAATTGCCATGACGTCTGTGGTCTTTTCCTGAATCGACGAAAAAAAAATCCTAGTAGCCGTATGCGTTGTACTTCAAAACTAAATGACTGCACTCTAAATGGACAAAGACATTTATCAGTAGACTTTTTTTTTTACACTGAAAGCAGGATGTGACCTAAAAGTGACCTCGTTTACACTCGGATTCGTGACATCCGTTGTCGTCTGTGCCCGTTTACACACATCGATATATTGTTCAATATGGCCTCGGGAAGTTGATATATTTGTTCCTTACATGAAGTTATTGATATTTTCCACTGGATAAAGTCTGAAATAGAATTATAGCTCCTTCTTATGAATCAAATTTGAGACTTGCATAGGACGCGTGATGTATACGGATAAAGTTGTGGTGAACTCAAATTTTACAGGTACCTTTAAGTTAAATAGTGGGTCTTCCAGCCTCTGACTGTTGTATGTTTTGTCAGTTTATTTCAAGTTGTTTTAGACTATTCTACATAAGGCATAAAAACATTTAACCTATTGCAACCTATTACATCAAGGACAAAAACCATGCCTCGCAATTTTATCTACTGTATCTTTTTATGAGGAAATAAACAGATAACACCGTTCTTTTCGGAGCTTGCCAAAAAGAAGTGAAGTTGATCTGTTGGTTCCTTTGATATTCATTGACATATGTCGCTGAATAGACTATTTATTTTACTAATCCTAAGCAAGAATTAAGCTTATGCTTATAAGCTTCATTCCACTGGTAGAGGGCATTAAAACTAATCGTTTTTTTTTGTTGGTTAGTTCAAAATAATATTTCTAACCACGTAGCTAACAGTATCTGACTGTTGCATGTTACAAATTGTTTATTTCAAATCGCCCCCAGGTATTCTAGATAAAATAAAATGAAAAATAAATTATTCACTTTGGGAGAAAAGATATGAGATGCAATTTGACGTTTTTATCAGTCTCGTTTATTGAAAGAATGACAATTCATTCTCTATCCTACTCCAGTGATGCTCATGTTCCAGCAGTGCCATGTACATAAGCGCCATCGTGCGGTTTAAAAGTTTAGGACACCAACAAGGGGAAGAGTCCCTCTCCATTGCAGCCACCACTGTGCGCCACGGTGATTGGCTCCGCGTCAGGGTTGTTAAACCTGGATTGAAACCAAACAAATCAAGCGTCAGTTTTACTAAACATGCATTCTCGATTAAGTGAACATCTATGATATATTCTTCCAAACTACACCCAGCTCTATCTCGGGCCTAGAACAGCAAAAGCCCTTTTTCTAATAGGTACATACATTGGGCTTGTAGAATTAAGTAAGAAACAAAACAAATATGTACCTAATTCTAATTGCCAAATAAATGTGTAGATGTGATCGTACTATGATTACAAAAGGCTCCACCCTGAGGCGTTGCCAAAATGTTTGAATAGTGATGGCTTATATTTAACCTCTATAATCACTTTCTCTACAGTGAACGTTAATAAGGTAAAATTCAAATCTCCGGTTGCCTTTATTTTGGCCCATTATCGAATACGACTGGAAGCAACTGTCTGCAAAGTTTCATTTACATCATGTCTATTGGTCTACTTTATACTAAAGAGGAAGAAAACACACACACACACACATACACACACACTCTCTCTCTCTCTCTCTCACACACACACACACACACACACACACACACACACACACACACACACTCACACAAACACACACACACACTTGTGTACATGTAAAAGAGGTTGATTTCTTGTTGAGTGGAAATTCTAAAGGACGGGCTATTTCAGCTTGAAAGATGAGCTTTCAGACCGATGTCCATGTATCTTCACGTGTACGTTATGATTAACTTACGTTGCGAAGCAAGCGGCGCTTTCGAGGGAGCAGTTGCTGCTGTAGGTCTGTCCGTTGCTGCCGCAGACTGGGGCGTAGATGGCGGGGCAGATCATCGGGCAGCCAGAGGGGTGGTTCCACAAGTCAAACTGGCGTTTGGCGTCGTCCCTTCCGCAATGGCCTTGGTAGGCGGTGGTCAATGGTTCAAAGTCAGGCTCGTTAGAGAACCTTGCAATGAAAAAAGAAGAAAACGTAAGTGTTGTTTTACGTACTGAGATGCGTTTTTGTACTTATCTTTCACGCACGATTAAAGAATCGCAAGTACAGATTTTTTGTCAAATCTCGCACAGTGCGAGATCTTAATTAGTACGAGAATGCACGAGAACTGCGTGATAGGGACTGTCCTGATTCAAATGGTGACCATGCTTTCATATAAGCCCGCTCGGAGAATCGAGTACGCATATGCAGTGTCAAAGGTTCAGGCCCCTGAGACGTAAACAAAACCCGTTGGGGCATTGTTATGAAAGTCGAGGCAATGTCGAGACGACAACTGTTTACAATCCGAGGACCTTCACCTTTGACACCGCACATGCGCACTCGAACCAACGAATGAAAATCTTACTGTGCAGCTAGTTGGCAGGCGGCGATGTCCAGCTCACACTGGTTGCCATAGGTGACGGCGTTCGACCCGCACACCGGCAGATGGATGAACGGACAGAAGAAGGGACAGCCGCTCTGACGGACAGACTTAGCCTGCGAACCTGCAACGGACATGTGCGTGATGAACATTGTTTTGTATCCACCTGTTCGTTTTTTTGTTTTTGTTTTTTGTTTTTTGTTTTGTTCAATCCCCAGTTGAGTACCCAGACATATCCTGACATGCACCCAGACGTTGTGCCCTTGGAAAAGGCACTTAACACATATTTCCCATGTCCTAAGCCCAGCAGTAGGGTTTGGGTTCGCGTTAGGAAGGGCATCCAGCCGTAAAAACTCTTGCTACAAAAAAGACTTGCACTAATGCACTTGATGAGGAGTTCTGGGGCTCCGCTATCCATGTGCAAGCACGTCCAACCCCCACATGATGGGAGAGAGAGAGAGAGAGAGAGAGAGAGAGAGAGAGAGAGAGAGAGTGAGAGAGAGAGAGAGAGAGAGGGAAAGAGATGTAGAAGACCTTACGAAAGTTGCAGCACTTTTTCGACCAATGCCTTGATTTGCATAACATTGCACTTACTCGTTTTGTTTATGTCTCAAGGACCTTCACCTTTGACACTGCACATGCGCACTCGATTCTACAAGTGGGCTTATTGTATCCCCTTTTTTGCTTGTATGTAAACTACGCACAAAAAGTTCGGAAACTTAACTTTGGTCGATCATATTTTCTTTAGTTTTTTTACCGATTTCAATGTATTACATATCATTTAAAAGCTTATTCGATTTCCTTTCCCATGATACCAAACTTATTGTGATTGCAAGTTCATGAAACGAGCATCAGGCCTGCTAAAGTGAGTGGGTCGAAGAAATAAAGTGCCCAGATTACCTTACTATAGTCAAACATGCTATTCCATACATATTCTTCTGTTGATATTGACTTCTGTACGAGGGTATTGTGAGAAAAAAACAACAGGAATAAACAAGACATATTCATGAAAGCTTAGTTTATTCTTTATCAAAACCAACAATCTGTGTCTTAGTAACGGGTTAGCAAGGAGTCTTAGTAACGGGTGGTCCAGCCACGCGCTGTCACTACAGCACGGCACCTCCTCCTCATACTCGTCACCAGTCGCGCAATGCGATGCTGTGGGATAGCGTCCCATTCCTCCACCAGCAGTCGTCCTAGGTCAGCCAGCGTTGTTCTCTCGGTCACTCTTGCTCGGACAGCTCGCCCAAGCTGATCCCATAGAGGTCCGGGCTCTTAGAGGGCCACTCCATCCTCTCTACACCTGCATGCTGGAGATGGTCGGCGATGATCCCTGCCCGGTGTGGGCGGGCGTTATCATCTTGCAGCAAGGCATTCGGCCCCATGTTATGGAGGAAAGGGATGGCCACCGGATCAAGTATTGTGTCACGATATCTTTCTGCATTGAGGGTTCCTGGTACAAGTCTTGTCTTTCCCCTGGAGGTCATGCCTCCCCATACCCCAATGTTTGTTGTGAAACAATAACAAAAAATAACACCTGTGGATGACGATACCGTTGCAGGACGCAGGTGTTTATGTGGTGTAAACAATTGGATCTTCGATGTGCTAAAAATAACCTTGGATGTTCTGTGTGCTAGAAATAACCTTGGATGGTCTGTGTTCTAAAAATAACCTTAGAACCTGAGGAAACAATGTATTGAATCATCATCCGCGCCCATACCGATAGGATGTCACAGCGCGCGTATGACACCAACATGGAATTTTGGGCACTTTTTCTCCGTGACCCACTCACGTTATTAGTCCTGGTACTTGTTCCGTGGGGTTTCAATCACAATAAGTTTGGTATCATAGAACAGGGAATCACACAAGCTTTATAATGATATATAATTCATCAAAATCGGTAAAAAAAACAACGGAGATATAATCAACCAAAGTTAAGTTTCCGAACTTTTTGTGCGTAGTTTATATCATTAGAAGACTATAAGGAAGTTGCTGCACTTTTCTTGCGTCAATAAAGATTGTTGTGTTATACCCAGACCGATGACTGGTGGTGAGCCTCCTAATAAGGCCATTCAGCAATCCGAGTACGCATGCGAAAGGTCAAAGGTTTCTCGTGTTTTGGACATGCTATGGTCATATTTTCGAGTGGTAGGTAACGTTGGTTAACATAAAATCGCCATTTTTCCCGATAATGGTTGATTGAAATCAATCTGGCAGAACAATAAACCATCCTTTTTTCTGTTATTCTGTCAGTATCATGTACTATCTTTGCACTAATGCTATATATGCTAGATTTGTCTCTAGTCGTGCTGACACCATAATATTTCAACTTGAAAGTACCGTCCGCCGCACGCAGAATGACAGTGCTCTTGGACAGGTGCGAACATTATTTCGGGAGAGAAGATTCATCATTAATATATGCCGCTAATTAGCTTTTATACAGCAGCTGTTGTGCCCGTCTTGACTTGAAGAGAGTGCCAAGGTCATATACACGTGACCAAAGAAAAATAAGATGGCAAAACGGTCGTACCGCTTATATCAGGCTTTCGATAACATCCCCTTTGTTGAGTCGGTAGAACGTCACTCAAAGTCGACATCCAGCGTCATGGCAACGTGTACATTATTCATGGTAAGTTAGCTGGATGCCGTAGTAATGGTAATACTACTATGCCCATGTGTTCCTTGTTGTGTTAGGAGCAAACTTTGAGGAAAATATCGTCCTCAGTCCACTATCACACACAACATTTAGACAAAAAAGTGTTCCTCACAACCTTTGTCGTCTGCTTGACAACAGGATTCTGGGTAATAATATGGCAGTGGGAAAATACACGTGCCGTAGTTTGTAGGAAGAAAGAGGAGTTTTGGTGATTGATCACACTTAGAATCCAGTTGCAGGTTAGCAAAAGAGATTGTAATAAGTTGTCTTGTAAATACTTGGGTTTAGCAGGAAGCGGATGTGACATTTGTCTTATAAACCAACGAACAACCGTGAAGTGTGATTCTCCCACGAAGCCCCCAGACTCTGTCAATAAGGGACGGAGACTTTTTGACGTCGCCAACTTCTAATGCATGGTTATCGAAGCTTTTCAGCCAGTGTTCTGAATACGTTAATCTATCCGGTTTGCATTGCTGGCGTTATAACTGATTTTGCATCTAGCACATATCCCTAAAATACACCGTTTCTAAAAATGGCGAATTTAAATACCCCGCGAATTTATGTTAATCTACGTTAGCTCTTGAGCGGATAAAGCAGTGGACCTTCAACCAGCTTTCGTTGGAACTGCATACTAGACTGTTTGCCTAGATATGTTTTCCAGAGATGATCTTACGAATGCCTCTGTGCATGTCACTGCACGAAATGGCCTCGGATCCCGGCGGATACGTACAGGGATTTCTCTGTATTTTTGGCAGATACTGACGGATACAGGCGGATCCAACGTAACTATTACGGATCCGACTAAATCCGCACGGGCTTTGGAATATTTCCGGAGGAATCTCTGTGCGTATCCGCCGGGATCCGATGCCATTTCGTGCAGTGTGTGTTTTTAAAGATTCAATCTACAAACCCTATCATGGTCTTATACATATTTGATGAGTGACACTAAAGAAATGATATCATCCGGCAAAGAATTTACTTGTGCGTGAGAGTTCCACCACCTGCTTCTCTGGCGGCCTTTGTCACGAACGTTATCAATAACACGTACCATATGGCCACATATTACTATATCAAACTGAGTGGTTCCCTACACATGATTCAACAATCGACCCTATACTACAGTCAACTTATTATCTAAACAACTATGTGTACGTTTAAGTATTTAACACCTCATTATATTGGAATAGCACCAAGAAGTATCATTTTTTCAAAATCAAGGAGGTGCTGGCTGTTGCCCTTTGAAACCTTTTTCGCGAGGAGTTGTTTTGTTTTACGTCCCTAGGTTAGTTTGGCAAAAATTATAAACGTCTACACTAAGCACATCTTCTACCCAAGAAATGTAAAATTAAAACATAATTTCAAGGTGAAATGTTAAGATAGAATAATTGAAGTTTTGAAAATAAAGTTACCATGCAAAGGATGTACCACTGTATACGTACCGGTCATCAAGACTACGACCAACAAGCACTGCAGGACAACCATGGTGAACTTAAAGGTTTCTATGCAAAGGATGTACTACTGTATACGTACCGGCCAGCAAGACTGCGACCAACAAACACTGCAGGACGACCATGGTGAAATTAAAGGTTTCTCGGTGAACAGTATGAAGTACCGTCGTTAACTCTGTAATCCTAAACTATAGAGTGTGTAAACGTACTGAACCCCACGTTATGACGTATCCCACAGGAAGTGACGTGAATAGGACTACTGACGTCAGCAAGTTGTTCGATCTGTACACAGACGGCAGGATAGAACGCACTGCTTATCTGTCACTACTTGAAGAAATCGCTAGGGGGCACAGAATTTAGTATTTGTCTTTTGTGAAAATCGTTCTTGTAACTGACAATTAACGATGGTGATCTTATGATGCTCATGCTTTTTCAAAAGAAACGCGTTTTTGTTCCATTCTATGCATGCCATAGGTTGTAGAATGTACGTAGATAATGCAAACATGGTACTGCAGTTAGAGCTTCGTCGAACGAGGGCGTTCCTCGTCGGTTGCAGCTACCACAAGCTTTTGCTGTATACGTATTGTATATGCCTAGTTTTGTTTGATCAGAAAACCCAAGGAGGTTTATTCTCTTCAACCTCACGAAACTCTCACTGTGAAAAATCATCTTATTCCATTACTAATCAAAAGAAGTATTACCACATATTTAAACGAAGGGTAAGATTGGAGGGGCAAATCTAAGTTTTGTAAGTCTGGCTTTTTATCTTATTAGTAGGGAGTGTCATACCACATCATATGTATTCACTACAAAAAGACTGTGACATAAATCCTCAAACGCCGTTTATTCAGCAGAATGTGAATTTCCGCTGGATTTCCCTGGCAGCGTTGCTTCCAGGCCTATGGCTGACTGCAGCGCCATCCTCAAGTTTCATAAATAGATTTAAAAAAATACATATCGAGATATACATATAGGAGTACCTTAAGCTTATAATAATAAGCATCTACAGAGTCAGCTTTCATAAAAGACCAATTGTCAGCAAGAAAAGGCCAGTTAGACTGCATAGTGGAGAGATTATGTAAGCTTGAGGTCACCTGAACACTGCTATAGAGGGCAGAAAGACAGCGGGGCAAAAGGGACCTCATTATGTTGGCATTGGGGTCATCTGAGGGGAATGTGCCACTGGCATGTGCGTGTAGTAATATACTGCTGCATTGTACTTCTTTCTGAGGTTGAACTTGAGTTGATCTCTGTAAGTGCATTCCACCGTGTAAAAAAACAAACATAATCTAAGTAGCATATAAATGTAGATGCCAGTACGATTTTAATGACCTTTAACCTTTTAGAAAATTAACGTCCACCTCAATCAAAACGTAGAAATGCGAAACAAAAATGAAAATAGTTGACGGACATGCAACCACTCTCTCATTGGTGAAACCGCTAATTTTGCTGCTAATTGTAATTGACAATTAGGATCAGTGTAGACACGTCACATTGTCAAGTCTTCTGTCAAGTGGTCAAGTGGGTGTGCCCCTTGGACCTCTGATTTTCTTTTCAAGTTACTTGGTTGGCCTTTGCATGCACCGTTCCATTTCGTCGCATTTCGTTCCATTTCGTTCTATATCGTTCCATTTAGTTCCATTTCGTTTCACTTCGCACTTTCTGTGGACCCGTCTTCTGTGTGGCACCAAGGCAAACAACTTATTCTGAGTGAAGCAACATGGCGGAGGGAGAAACTGCACCAGAAACAGCGGACCAGTTCGCCTTGAGGATGGTAACCACGGTGTCGTCCGGGTTCGTGTCCCTGGGGATCGCCGTGGGAGCCCGTACGGGCCTGATCGCCAAGCTCGCCGAAGCGGACGGTCCCGAGACTGCGGTGCAAATAGCAAAGAAGGCATGCATGAAGGAGAGGTGAATATAGTTCCACGTATTAAGCTTGTAGCAATTATATAGTATGAACACACTTTAACTTCTTATTCCTATGTTCTGTAGGGTTCTAATGTGACATTAATACTACTTCGACATACATGGTCACTTGGCCTATGTTTTACTTCAAATAGCCATAACAGTTGGACAGAATTTGTAATGCGGTGGTAACGTCACAAATACTTATCTATTCTTAGATAGTTTCCTTCAAGGACATACCAACGACATTATGTCCTCGGACATAGCATACTATTATGATAAGTCATTCTTTAAGACGTTGTCGATGGACTGTCTTAAAGGGGGCGTATTGTGTACGACACTCTGCGAATGCTCCCCCGGAAGTACATAGGAAGTATAGAATGTTGAATGTGAGGGCAAAGTCCATATTATTATGTAAGCGACGGAGTGCCTGTCATTTCTTTACATTGCATCAACAAACCATATGGTTACACTGTTCTGGCTCATTGTTTGAACACATTGAACGATGGACTGCAAAACTGCTTTTCTCTGAGGTATAAGAAAACTATTTTTTTCTGACTTTTCATAGGTATGTTCGTGAATGGTTGGCCATCATGGTGACCGCTCGGATTGTTGATTACGACAAGGAGCAGAAGACTTATTTCTTACCCAAGCACAGAGCCGGTGTTTTGGTACCGGACGGGGCGATGGGAAGCATGGGAAACTGGAGCGACTTCGTCAGGCAGGCAGCCATGGTTGCCAATGACGTGGCCGATTGTTTCAAGAATGATGGACCAAAGGGTAGGTATTATCTATACGTTTGCAGGGACGAGGGGCGTTACAGACTTTCCGGCACCTATCTTGGACGGGAGGGGGGTACGGACGTTGTGATGCCTATCTTGGAAAGGGACGGGAGACGATGCAGACTTTAGAGAACCTATCTATAACAGGGACGGGGGACGATACACACTTCGCGGCAACTATCTCGGACAGAAACGGAGGGATACAGACTTTCCCACAACTATCTCTAATAGGGACGGGGGACGATAAGACTTTCCCGCAACTATCTCTAATAGGGACGGGGGACGATAAGACTTTCCCGCAACTATCTCTAATAGGGACGGGGGACGATACAGACTTTCCCGCAACTATCTCTAATAGGGACGGGGTACGATTAAGACTTTACGGTACCTATCTTGGATAATATAAGAGCGGGGGACAACACAGACGTTCCGGTACCTTTGACCTGTTCAAAAGAAAGTTTCAGCTTTGATCTATAAAAAAACACTAACTGCAAAGTTAGATAGAACATGAGAAACTCTTGCAACGTAAATATTTTTCTAATTCTTAGTCTGTTGTTTATCCTGCAGGTGTGCCGTATTCAGCCTACCCCGAGTTTAACGGGTGGATGGCAGAAATCAGGGAAAACGAGCACAAGAGCCTTGTGAGCAAGTTTCTACCCACGATACCTGGGCTTGCAGAAGCACTCGGTAAGAAACGGATGTTGCTGTGACCTATCAAAACAAATTACTTAAATCAGAATGTCTTAAGATGTGCTAAATTAACAATCAATCAATCAATCAATCAACCAATCAACCAATCAACCAACCAACAAATCAATCAATCAATCAATCAATTAATCAATCAATCTAAGGTTTATAACACCATAGCAAAGTGTCACATTTTTTTGTCCCTTAGAAATACTGTAATTACATTGTGCGTCTTTAATCTTCCGCCAACCAGAATCTGGCATCCGAGTCCTTGATGCTGGATGCGGCAGAGGCATCGCGACCCTCACCCTGGCCCAACACTTCCCCAAAAGCACCTTCGTCGGTACCGACTTCAGCGAGGAGGTCATCCAATGGGCAAGCGAGGAAAGCAACAAGCGCGGATTGGCCAACGTCACGTTCCAGGTGCACGACCTGGCCAAGATGCCCGATGATTGGTCGGATTCCTTTGATTACGTTCTCGTGTGGGACGTCATCCACGACCAGGCAGATCCAGAGATGGCCTTGCGGGAAATCTTCCGCATGGTCAAGCCGGGAGGGCGGTTCTCTATGGTCGACATCAAGGGGCACTCTGATCTGGCAGACAACATGGGTAACCCCGCCGCTCCTCTGCTTTACGGGGCCAGTCTCTTCCACTGCATGACGGTGTCGCTGTACTTCGGGGGGAAGGGTTTGGGTACCTTATGGGGGCAGGAGTTAGCGGCACAGATGCTGCAGGAGGCCGGGTTTACTGACGTACAGGCGCTGGATCTTCCACATAGTCCGGGCGAGATTCACTTCTTGTGCAACAAGCCCTGAAGTTAACGTTTGGAGTTCTCGTTCTTTCTATTTTCTTAATTAATAGCAAAAACATAAACAAAGATTGACAAATTGTTAAAGCCTTCCACGCCCCCCTCCCCCCTGCAGTCTGCTCCTTTCAATTGACCACGGTTATAGACAGGAAATTGATACATAATCTTACATAGCAAAAAAGCTCCAACTTAAGATCAGATAAAGTTTCCACTAACGTTGAAGTTAACGTTTAATGTTAATATTGCCCTATGTAGTGGGCTCAGTATCATTACTATCAGTGTTTGGGGTAAGTTAAAACACTTGAAACTTGGTGATGTATCTATTTAGGAATTATGATCTTTGAGTTTTGTGAAACTACTACACTAATATTTAGTAGCTAAATCACTATATGTATTAACTGCTACTACTACACTAACATTTAGTACCTATTCTTTAAAGTCTTTAAAGTACGGGAGCTGCATCTAATGTGATAGTTGGTATTACTAAGCTTTATTTTGTTTAATGCTGAAATAATTGGTCAAATATAAGCTTCTGTTTGAATTATACTTTAAGTACACCACATATTTTATCATACATACACACTCCTTTGCGACTAAAGTGATCTTTTCCTTGTCGGTTGGTATAGTGGATAGTCAATACGATTATAAGCAGGCTAGATTTAGAACTGTTTGCTGTTTAAAAGGATTATTGGGTGGTGGGATTGCATTTGTCTCAGAAAAGATGCGATTAAATTGAGGACCTAAAATGCCTTGCATTACAACGGCTTTTTCCTGAGTCTTTCTTTTTGAACACAATATTGCCATACCTTCTCATGGGCCGCTTCCCGTTGTAGGTAAACATTATCTTTCGAAACAAACGTTGAAATCATAGCGCTCGTATCATTATTACATTTAAATGAAGATTTTTGCATATTGGATAGTTTGCAGATATGATTATTCAAAACGTCCGTATTTCGAAATCTCCACCTTCTGAACCACATCTAATAGAAGCCCATGTGTTTAGGGTCTGCATGACGTGTGTCCTGAATTTGATGAAGCCAGTACTAGTATAATATTAATTATAAAATAAAGATGGGAAAGGGTACGTCTATACATTTCTCGCACATATATATTCAGGACATTCTCAAAAGATCGAACAAACCGTGCGGTTGTCGCCCTCGTGAAATGGGTTGTAAATACATAAATAGATAGATAGATAGCTTTTATAGCGCTATTATCACACATCGTCAAAACTATGAACGCATAACAGAGAACGTTATGTGGACAGCCATTAAGCGTTGGCGTCGATGGCATCCCATACCTCAGATGATTTGTCTGTAGCCATGTGATAAGCGGAGGCGGTACGTAAAGTCGGCAAAGTCCCCCGTCCCTGTCCAAGATACGTACCGGGAAGTCGGCAAAGTCCCCCGTCCCTGTCCAAGATACGTACCAGAAAGTCGATATAGTCCCCCGTCCCTGTCCAAGATACCTACCGGAAAGTCGGTATAGTCCCCCGTCCCTGTCCAAGATACGTACCGGATCGGAAAGTCGGTATATTCCCCCGTCCCTGTCCAAAATACGTACCGAAAAGTCGGTATAGTCCCCCGTCCCTGTCCAAGATACGTATCGGAAAGTCGGCAAAGTCCCCAGTCCCTGTCCAAGATACGTACCGGAAAGTCGGTATAGTCCCCCGTCCCTGTCCGACATACGTACCGGAAAGTCGGTATAGTCCCCCGTCTCTGTCCGACATACGTACCGGAAAGTTGGTATAGTCCCCCGCCCCTGTCCAAGATACGCACCGGAAAGTCAGTATATTCCCCCGTCCCTGTCCAAGATACGTACCGGAAAGTCGGTATAGTCCCCCGTCCCTGTCCAAGATACGTAGCAGAAAGTCGGTATAGTCCCCCGTCCCTGTCCAAGATACGTACCTGAAAGTCGGTATAGTCCCCCGTCCCTGTCCAAGATACGTAGCAGAAAGTCGGTATAGTCCCCCGTCCCTGTCCAAGATACGTACCGGAAAGTCGGTATAGTCCCCCGTCCCTGTCCAAGATACGTACCGGAAAGTCGGTATAGTCCCCCGTCCCTGTCCAACATACGTACCGGAAAGTCGGTATAGTCCCCCGTCCCTGTCCAACATACGTACCGGACAGTCGGTATAGTCCCCCGTCTCTGTCGGGTGCTGGAAGGTCTATATTGTCCCCACCAGCTATCCCCTATCACCCGTCGTCAGAAGTATAACCTAATCAATATGTTAGAACCCTGTGTGGACAGCCGTTGGTGTTCATGATAACCTATACCTATTTGTCTGTAGCCGTGTGATAAGCGGTGGGAGCCGTCGCAACGCGTGCAGTGCAGCGTGTTCCACTTGGGGATAGTGCGGGGAAAGAAATAGTGTTTATATGTATCGGTTCTTGCGTGAATGGTGCAAACTTAATGTCGTGGCTCCCCCGGTGCGCCCCTGGGCTGGTTTCAGCAAACTGTGTCTATATTAATATGGTTGTTAACAAGTTGATAGAAGAAGGCGGGGCGGGCGTTCCTCCTCCTTTAAAGGTGCCCTAAGCGATTTCAGGGGGTAAAACTTGAGATATTCTGGGGAAAACAATTCTGTTTTGTGAGATTGAAATTGACATTTGCTTCCCCATTTTAGCACATCTGCATCATTATTTCAGACTTTGGGCATTTAAAAATAGCACAGAAGCAAGCCACAAAAGGAGTATCTTATTTATTGGGTCCCCCCAAAAATCAGCCCAGAATCCTGCCGTAACCGTTTTCTGTCGACAATTTTTGGTAAGTTCCGGCAGCGTGACGTCACAATGCCCAAGGACAATGAGCCATGACCACGTGATTATTTCTTCTGATGCGTTCGGGACTTATCGGTCAGAATCGTGCATGTTCGGAAGATTTGAAATGATGGCTGGCCTGACCAAGTGCTCAGATTTTCAATGATTTCCCACCACACAACGACATCACATTTTTGCTACATAATGGTCGATATGTGATGGTATAGTGCTATCTAAACTTACTATGGATAGAAATCAGAAAAAAAAAAAGATTTTGAATATAAGACTTTCAGCGCCCTAATATTGCTTAGGTTGCCTTTAAGACTTGAGTTAAAAATTGGACGTCTTTCATCGAAATTGATATTTTTCCTTACACTTTGCAGCAAAATGACAAATATGATTATGACATCTAATTAAGTCAAAATTAAGTAAGCAATACTTAGTAATTTGGTACAGGAGTAACGTTTTAAAACTTTTGAAAAAATGTAGTAGGCATGCTACTTTACCGGCTATCAGGAGAGTGACGACAAAACACAATAACTTAGTTAGAGCTTTGTCGCTAGTGTAGTTTCGACATAGCTTTTGCTGCATGATATATGCACGTATTGTATACCTGACTATCTTTGTTTTATTTAAAAAACAAACAAGGAGGTTTAATCTTATAAATCTACTTGAAAAAGCCCATTATGAGAAATCATCTTATCCAGTTATCAATCAAAAGAATTATTATCACAATGTTCAGGGAAGAATAAGATTGGAGAGGCAAAGCTGTTTGGTAAGTCTGGCTATTAATATCTATATCAATCTTATGATATCAAAACGGTGCATCATATCACATCGTATCTATTCACAACAAAAAAGACTGTGACATGTTTCCTCAAACGCCGTTTATTCAGCAGAATGTGAATTTCCGATGGATTTCCTTGTCAGCGTTGTGTTCAGGCCTATGGCTGACTGCAGCGCCATCGTGCGGATGGAATGTTTAGGACACCATCACAGGCCCAATGTCCAGAAGAGGGAAGATACCCTCTCCGTTGCAGCCTCCTTGTTGTGCCAAGGTGATCGGCTCAGCATCAGGGTTGTTAAAGCTACAGTGGAAAATAACAAAAGGTCATTTTAAAGTAAACCCAATCAATATTAGGGCCCGGAGATTTTGAATTTTGA